>OZ007589.1:191187502-191545002 GCA_963931845.1 Maratus michaelseni | reverse complement strand
TATTGTTATTTTGAACATTTTTATTTAATTGGTAACTCTTCCTATGATTGTTGACATTCAATAACTGCCATGAAGAAAACAAAATTAGTTCTGACAGAACCACTTATGTTTCAAGGTCAAGTTAAAATTTAATTTATAGAAGTAAAAATTTAGTTAAGCTCTGTTAATTCTAATTCTTTGATATTAATTGATAAATTTTAATATTCTTTTGGCTCTTTTGATAATTGGTTCGGTTCTGTCATGGAAATTATGTCAGTTTTAGGAGGAAACCAATAACCATCTAAATTAATCATCAGTATTATGATAATTTAAAACTTGATCACCTCATATTTTTCTAGGCCTAGCATCTGGTTTATTGTAAGCTATAAATTATTTTGATAACACAACGCAAGTGATTTTCAATAGATTTAAATGACAAATGAATTAAGTGATTTTATTTTAATTGAGAAGAAAGAATTAAATGTAAGAAATGAATTAATGATTATTCAGTGAGAATTTAATTATGATTTATATTGGAAATGAGAAATCTCAACACTTTTTAACTTTATATTGCACAATAATATAATTGAGAATTTTAATTAAATATCAGTTAAGAAATTAAATTTATAGAAGTAATTAATGTTTGTAAATGATTAACAATTATTTTGCTTTTTAATAAGAAATTATTATGAAGTCTAATTTATTTTCGAAGAGGTGATTTTTAGTTGTGATAAGACAACATGTGTGCTCTTGTTTTTATTTAGAATAGAATTAATAAATTGAAAATTCATTGTAATTTGAATTATAAAGATCAAGTGAAGTGATTATAAACTTTATCAACTGAAGTATGAATTGATAAAGAATTCCTCAATGAAGAAAATTAAGAAATAATTAATGAAGAATTCGGAAAACGAATTAGATTTAGGTAACAAATTAGATAGACATTTGAAAATTTTGTGAATATTATCTTAGTAATAATGGGATTACAAAATGGAGTAAAATGGTACAAAGAATGGCTTGATCGATTCAAGAATAGACATGGGATAACCTTTGGAAAAATTTGAGGTGAAGCAAGTGGATATTGCAACATGGATGAGTGAAAAGTGGCCATTCATCAGAGAAGGATACACAAAATATGACATTTATAAAACGATGAAACGGGCATTTTCTACAACGTAACACCACAGAAGACTTAAGTTTAAGGGTGTATAAGACATCGGAGGGAAGCTCTCCAAAAATCGAGTGACAGCTTTAGAGTGCTCTAATATGTCTGACACTGACAAGAAGAAACTGTTAGTTATTGGCAAGTCCAAAAACCCTCTAGGTGTTTTAAGCATGTAAAAAGCTTCCTGATGATTATGACCACAGCAGAAATGCCTAAATGACTGTGGATATTTTCACAAAATTCATTTCAAAATGGGAGAGACAACTAAAGAAAAGAAAGCGTAAAATTATCTTTTTAATTGATAGTTGTTCTGTGCATTCCAAAATCGCTGGACTTACTCAGGATTGAATTTTTACCATTGAATTCGACAAGTGTTATTCAGCCTATGGGCCAAGGGGGTCATCAGAAGTTTAAAATCAAACTTTTGTAAGCACTTGATTTTGATGTTTCTCGATAGAAGAGAAAAAATAGGAACAACCTCAAACGCTAATGTAAACATACTGGAAGCGATACATTTAATGAACAATGCAGGGGAAAACGTTACATCAACATGCATTACCAATTACTTCCGTAAGGCTGAATTGGACATTTCTCAAGGAGGGGCAAATGTTTGAGGAAGAAGAAGTAGACAACTTGAAAAATGTGGAAATCTTGTATATGTTGTTGCCAATTTTATCACTTCCGAGATACCTACTTCCGAAGATATTGTAGCTGAAATTCAAGCTAAAGAAGATGAAAAAAAATTATGAAAGCGACGATGATAATGACGAATGTGAAGAATTTCAAGCTGAACCACGCACAACTTAATCAATGGCTTTTGAGTGTGCAAAAAACCTTCAAACCTTTTTCAAAGCCAGGGGTGCAAATGACGATGTTTTTTGGGCCATGAGTCTTCTCCAAAGAACAATAACACAAGAAACAGACAATAAGACAGTTCAAAGCAAATTAACCAACTTCTTTTGAACTGTACAGAATAAAAATTAAAGTATGTATAATAAAGTAAGTATGCATGAATTTTTATAATTTTTTACGAACCCATTTTTTTTATGAGCACCTGATTAATGAGCAAATATCATAGTCCTTTTGCACTCGCTATAAGCGAGTTCAACTATAGTAACTATGAGCTACAATTAAAGAACCTATTAGTATGTGTGCAATGTTCCGATGTTCTAATAACTAGTAAATCTACAGATCAGGGACCTCAACATTAATTTTGCAAAACATTTCAATTTTCAACTCACTTTACAAAGTACCTAATATCCGCAATTTAATAATGTTCGATTATATGTATATATCTAAGCATATAAGATTTCCGAAAGGTTCAGAAAATCTTTAAGAACTATTATATTAAACACGATTCCCTGCAATTATGCTTTTCAACTAATTATTGGAATTTTTTAGAATGAAAATGTACATTTCTTCAGGTGGGCTCTGCTCCCTTGAACTCCTCCATTGTCTTATTGAATTTATGTTTGCAACTGTCAATAATTGTGCTATTTCAAGATTCTAGTATATCTACAAGTGTGTTTTAAACTATATTTTAATCACTATAAGTATCTTGTTATACGGGAGATTTTATCCTATCCTAATAACAATATTGACATACTTCTTAACCACAAAACTTTGGCATTTATTGCGAAAGTTGGATAAAATATGATGTAACAAAATACTTATGCAAATGTAAACTCACCTTACAAGAAATGTCTAAATTAGAAACACAATATTTTTGTAATTTTTGTTTATAATAACCTCCAAAACGAGGTTTTCTACAGTATTTTAAAAACTCTTATCTAAAAAAGTCCAAATATATTTTGATACAAGAAGCACACCAAAATCATCCAAAAGTACTTTTTAAAAATAAAATGTCATAATTGTATTTTAAATATCATCCTGTGGTGACCAGCTTGGTTACACTTTAATGTACACACAATATGCACTGCAACATTATATTTTCTCAAATCAATTTAGTTACTATATTCTCCACCACATCAAAAGAAAGCGACAGATTTTCATCATTGATGTTTTTCATACATTTTATTGTTCTGTACTTCAACTTTCCAGTACAGAGCTTGACAAAAACTGTTTAACTTATTCATTTCACCAGTTATAGTCCAAAATATCCACTTGCAACATATCCATTTATGTATAAACATTTAAACTTATTGGATAATCAAGTCCATTGCCAAATGGCATATTTTAGCAAGTGTGATTTTGCACAATAGAGTGGTTTTTGTGACAGTTCTTTAATAGAATCTATATTCATTTTAAATTATATTGTTGCTAGCATTGTTCATGTTTAATGCTAACATTGGCTGTGGATTCAATTATGAAAGATTAGCTTTTTTTCCCCAAATCTTTCCTTATTGGGAAAGTCACAATTAATAAGTTATTTTAATAAACTTTCTTTTCTGACATGTTATGAAATAGAGTTGCTAGACAACTGTTAAAATAATATATATATATATATATATATATATCTTACGACTGCAAAAATATAAAAGTGAAAAGGTAAAATAGAATAAAAAATTGATTGATACAATAAGATCTCTATATCAAAAATTTAGTATCCATAATTTAACATTTAAATAAATTATTCAAGTGTGCCATTTTCTTCTCAGTGAATGATGAAATTTTAAAACAATCTGAATTCCCAAAGAAAATCATTATGACATGGCAGGAAATGTTCTATACTTTTCGAATGAATGAACCAAATTAAATCAAAAAATATACAGCTAAATCTCACCACACACCTACCCAATTTCGAGCTAAGCAGATGTTTTTCGTGGAACAAATCGACAGACAAACAGAATCCAAAAACTTGTGAGCATCAACCGACGTTCAAACATATATATAGATTTTTTTTAAAAGTTTGATCAAACTCAAGTCATCACACTCAAGATCAAACTGATCATCAAGTCAGTTTGATCAAAACTGACTTGTGATTTTACCCAAATAACTTTTATTTTCTGGTTGACTTACTCGCAGATTATGATTAGTGAGTCAGAGTGACTCGTAAAATTTTACGGGAAAATGCAAACTCAGAACATACCAAACTTAGTACCTCATAGTCACTCTCTTGCATTTTCAAAAAAATAAATTCATTACTGTAAAACATTAAAATTTGGCACATTAAATGACAGTATATGAATACTAATGATTTTTATTATGAAAAAACACAATTATTTAAGAATATTTATAATGATAAACAATCCCATTTATAACGATCAGATACAACTAAATGTACAATAAACATGTTCTTAAAATACAATTTTACAGCAAAGTGACAATTTACAAGGAAGAAAATTTCAATTTCAATTATTCACTATCACTTATAATTAGTATATATGCAAAAACAAATTTAAAATGAAGTGTTTCAAATATAGATTTAACTGTTAAATTACTTTATAACTGCATGCCAGATTTTAAAAACAAAACAAAAATACAGCACATGCTTAATTAGCAATCGGTATTAGTTTTACACAATGGATTAGTTTTATAACAAAAACATTTATAAACAAAGCTTAAAAATACCTCTCCTATAGTGTATCTTTCTGGTTCTTTCCTAGATCGTCCAGAACGTCTGATACCAAATTCTTCAGGATTTTCTTCCCAAAGCTTACATAAAAAAGTTGGATTCCAATGAGTAATCAAGCAATTGTTATGCAAGCATGAAATCGCAAGCTGAATTTTGTGTGATTTACACTTATCACAATCACAGTGTAAATACATGCATACTCACAACATGAAATATTATTAATTATTAAAAATAGCTGTATTTTAAAAATAATTCCAAGACAGCTTAATGTTTTATCATTTAAATTCGATACATAATTTCTCTTTATTGTGCATTTCATATATAAAATCAAATTAAAATATAGTAATTTGAATATTAATATGTTTGATGATTTTTTTTCTATGTAACAATTTATTAATAAGGAAAGGATGACAATTTTCCCCCTATCCCTGACTTTTTCTGGACATTGCCACACATTTTTTGGTGGGTTGAACTTTTCTACACAAAAAGGTACCTGTTAGCATTTAATTTATAAGCAAAAAATATGCATAATCATTGTTACTTTAAAAAGCTTGCTACGGAGATATTAAGCAACTAAAATATTATACTCTTTTGAAAAAAGAAAATGTAATCCAATAACAGAATTATTATGATATAATAAAAATTTGTACTTTAAAATATTAATTAGATTTATCTCTCAATTTATTAATTCTAAATGTAGGAGAGAGAGAGAATACAATAGTTTATTCCAATAAGCATACATATAATTTTAAGCACAATGTATTAGTATAATATTGCTAAAAAATAAAAAATGTTCAAAAATACCTATCTTGCTGTAATATGTATTAAGAAATTAAATGTTATAGCAAATAGACTAACATATGTCTGTATTAAACTATTTAAAATATTTTACATTTTAGTAATTTTAATTATTGTTAAAAAGTGTGATATACATTTAACAAGGTTCATACTCCTTTCCCAGAAATTTTGGAAATGAATTTTAATGCTACAAAATACTATATTGTTGGTGCAAGGCAAAGTTATCAAGTGTAATAAAAATTCTTTATCATTTTCATCAGTTTTCAGATGAATGCCATACAGTAAGCAAAGTCTTTCATGTAAAGTGTTCTTGATAATTTTGCATAGTTACAATAATATTATACAATACATAATTTTCAGATGACTGACAGATACAACAAATGGCCCATGTCCTCTTATTTTCTTTTTTTATCTACTTAATCCTAGACAAGAGAAGGGAGGAGTAAAGCATGTAACAGTCAGACTTCGAGTAATCGTGGTTGATTATAATCAATTACAAAAACTATGTAATCGCACGTTAATCATAAGTTTTGGTTTTGAAATAATTGCAAAGTAATCATAATCAAAAGATTTCATTCAGATTACAATCATAATCGCTGCATAATGTAATCATAATATAATCTGTATCGAAGAGCTCTGTAGTCGTAATTCAGCACAAACGTGAGATTACACCTACGATTACACCTTTTTTTCCCCCTCATCTAATCCAAAAATACTCTGCTTTTAACTAAACATTGTTGCAAAGGAAGAGATCTGGATCTGTTCATGTTTTTAACTAATTCACTTTAGTGGGGTCTGAAGAGGTCAGAGATCACCGGGGACATTAGCAGTAGATTGCCTTTATTTATGGGATAAAAGTGAAACGGGATGTATACTGTAACATAGAAGTAGTATGATTTGACTTGATTAAAGATGTGAGAATTGGGGATAGCATCTTGGTATGTGGTCACTCCAAGAGTCAAAGTCATTGAATGGCAGTGATGAAGGATAGAAAATAAAAAGGGAAAGAAAAAATGTATTATTATAGCTATTTATTTCAATTGAACACTATACACAACACTCCTTCCTGAAATGTGGGAATCTGAGTTTTGGGAATGGAAAAAAAAAAAACTGTTTTAAATTCCATACGAGATATGTCAATATATCTAACAACTCATTCTCACTTTGCTCTTCTTAGCGATTGTTTATACTTTTAATTTTTCCGTATAGTATATTACAAAATGGTCTGAGAAAAACAATACAAAAATTGAAGACTATTTTAATGAATCGGGATCAGATTTAAATGAGAAAGGAGTAAAATTTATGTAATATAAGTGTAAAATGTGCTCGTCAGATGTCCAAGTCTCCATGAAATCGAAATCGAATTTGAACACCCCCATGCAGATAAGGTTTTCTTTTATATTGTGTGAATTATCAAATTATTTTAGAAATATAGCATATTTATAACCTGTCTTTTCCTTTCAAATTTTATTGAAATATTTTTTTTATTTAAGTAAATACAGTGTTTTTAATCATAATTATTAAATTAACCATTTATTCAAAATTAACATTTTAACATATGTAGATAAGATACACATACAGATCAATTTTCTTAGTATTCCTTGCTTGCTATATTCTTAAAATTTAAATTTTAATAGAAACGGAAGAAAAAAGAAAATAAGATTCGTTTGTCGAAAAATATATGGGCGTAAGCAGATTTTTCGTTAATATGGGGGGGAGGGGGGCAGTGGTACCTAGTAGATGGTACATTCTTGTAGCATAAGGCAAAGGATGCAAAACAGTTCAATTACAACTCCCTGAAATTTGAAATTTAATGAACTAAATTTTCTTTATATCTGATTATTAAAAACATCAGAAAATTTATTCTTTCCAAGTGACTTAAGAATAATTAAATATTAAAAGAAAAGTGGAACTAAAATTTTTTATGTCGGCTGGGAGAGGGGCTCTGCCCCTCCACTCCCTCTAAATTACCTCTTACTGGAAGACAGATTTTATTCTTTTTTCCTTTTAACATTCACATAATTTCAAATTTACTTAAAAGCTGGGTTCAGCGGGACACAGCCACGCAGACAATAGAGAAAACAATGAACTGTTTCATTTCTCCTATTTGTAAAACTTCGATAGAAGCCTATTTTTGAACATTTAATATTTCTTAATTTTTAAATTTATATAAAGTTAGTTACATAAAGATATTACATAATTTATATAAAAATAGCTAAAGAATGAATTCGAAGCAAGAGGGGTTCGTAAGAGTCCTGCACAGGTCGGGTAATGCCCAACTCGAACCCTAAAATTTTATTTTAAAAAAGTCAACCCAAACACAACATACTTCAACCCAAAACCAATTCAAACTTGAACTGTATGAAAATTAATCCTTATTTTAATGCAATTATAGAATATTAGTCTATAATTATACTTCTGATATTAATTTCATCGTTTATGTAATGTTTCTTCCCATTTTTCAAAATCAAAAAGGGTTAAATTTGGAAAGGGAGGCTTATAATCGAGATTTTTCTTAAAATCATTTAAAAAACAGTTTTTATCATTAATTTAAAAGTAAAAATGGGACGAGAATATTCCGTATTTTGGCAGATTAAAAAAAATAATAATAAAATAAATTCCAAAGAAAAAGAAATTTTTTTAAAAATTATTTAATATTTTTCTTTGTTTCTTATTTTATTGTAATAATGAATAATCAATCATCTAAATCTCCTCTCAAAATTACTGTATCCCCCTTTGCCTCCCCCCTCTGGTACCAAAAACGTATAGTTTTAACCTTCATAACTTTTTATTTTTAAACTTCTTTTCAGACTTATTAAATACTCTATATTAAAAATAAATAACTCCAACCTACCACTGTAACATTATAGTTTTTATCTAAAGAAAATCTACTAAATATTTCTAAAAAACTGAAAGTCATGTAATTTATAAATACTTTAATTGCATAATAAATTAAACTTAATTTGTTAAGTTAAACATAAAAATCATGCATAATTAAATTGAGAGAATCATTCTGAAAAATGCATTTTATTAAAAATCTGTAAAGCACACATGCTATAAATGGATTACTCCTAATATATATACACATACGTACATACACACATATACAACTCATAAATATAATAAACTGCTTAAAAAAAAAAATCCCAGAATTATCAAGTAATTGAACATTAAAAAGATTTTTTTTTTCTTCAGTTACAATAAAACATTTTATCTTCGTCTTTGTATGTTCCACAATTCGTTTAAAAGAAATTTATATCTGAACTTAAAATTAATTATTTGTATCAAATATGTAGAAAGTAGTATCACAAAAATCAGCTCTTATAAATACAAAAATGAAATGTATTTAGGATGAAAGAGAAATAGCAAAACAGTTAAAAATCCACTGCTTGTGTTAGTAAATTAATTTTTGTTAGAATTTATTTTATGCTTCATTGTGATGGCTTCTTCCAGGATGCACTGGATTTCTGGAAAAATATTACTTAATTTGTACATAAAAAGGGATGCATGTCAGAAAAAAGATGAATTTAAAACATTTCACAGTATTTGGCAAATTAAAAAGCTATTTAATATGTTAATGAATTAAAATCAGAAGATCGGGTGAACAATTAAAAGACACCAGGAAGAAAAAGCATTATCATTAGAAATAATTTTAAATATACAAATATACAGTTTTTGTCCGATTTGAACAAAACTTGATGTAAATACGTTTTAGAACACTAGTAAAATCACTGTCAACTTTAAAAATTCCTCAGATCATTCTTCTTTACCATTTTTTTCAAACATCTCCCATAGTTCATCATTACAGAAATCTATTTTTCTTTTCAATTTCTAATGCAATTTCTTTTCCATTGCCATAAAAAGAAACTATGTATGGACAATATTTTTTATTAACCAATAAAAATTCAGATTCTGTCACTATAATTTGAAATCCGAAACTGGTGTAATTTTGGGCAGATAATGGGATATTTTTCGCATATTACAAAGATGACTATGGATTACAAACAAATGTAACACTTGCAATTTCAAAGCTTTTTGCAGCCTAAAATTACATGCAAACGTAACATTTATATGCAATTTGCAGCCAAATTAATTTTAATTTGAACCCTACTAAATGTAATTTGCACAGAAAATTACATGCCAAAGTAATGTTTACATATAATTTTGGGTTGCAAAGTGTTACGTTTGCATTTAACCCTATAAGTGCATTTAAAGACATAGTATATTTATTTGAATGTGTTTAGAGATAAAAATAAATAACTTAGCTCCTAATTTTACAAAGGTATGGTTTGTTAATATCAAAGTAAATTTTCCAAGAAATAAAAAGATATTTTTGTGTATTCGAACTTCATGATTTAATTTTTCTACATAATCAAAAATAGTCTGTCAAATATTGACATTTAGAAATCATTATATAGTAACTTTTTTCAGATTGAGCTTCAACCAAGGAGGCATATTTAAACTCCTTGGATTTAGGTGGAGAATAATTGCCCACTATTAATAAAAATTGAATTTAAAGAAAACAATACAGTATTTTCCATTAATTAATTCTTTAAAGATGGGTGTTAAAACAAACGGGATTAAAAGTAAAATGGTTTATCGGGGAAAAAATGACGTAATTTTTTAAATGTAAAATATCCATTTTAATAACTAATATATTTTTTTATAAGTTCGACAAAGTGGCGACATTTTTATTTCACCAGCTTCGAAATTTGTATCCAATTCTTAAAAGAGCAATATATTTTCGAGAAATAATGTTTTACATCAAAATCCCATAATTTCAAGCAATTTTAGCAAATTCTGTTTAAATCACATTTTAAATATAATTTCTGAGTTAAATTTGGTATTTAATATTATTAATGTTTAAAATTTTTCTATGAGTACAGTAGTATTGGATTTCTTTAAACGCTTTCATGTTTTAAATAGATAATGTGCATGTGACGTCACACACTCAAGTAAAAGTATTTTTCTCAACTAATTGTAGGTGAAAAGTAACAATTCTTGTAGAGTTAGTAATTCATAATGTATTATTTCCTACACATAATATAATGTATTCTAACTACTTGAAAATTACGAGAAACTTAGCGAAACTTTAAGCAATTTAGCTCAACATTTTGCCTACGTTAAGTTGACAAATACGCATATAGTTATCTATAAATATAAATGTATAGTTGTACCTGATTCATGAAGTGAGAGAATTTTTTTTAACTAGAATTAAAACTATTATTCTATATTTTAACTAGAATTTTTTTTAACTAGGTTCATAGGAAAATCTATCCCCAGTGAAAGTGTCATCATATTTTAAATCATGTGCAGGTTTTCATTCAGAAAATATTAGTATTTTATAGCAAATACACAAAGTAGTGTAATTTCCACAGAATATATTGGTCGCCAAAGCATAAGTTTAACATCCTCTTACCGTACAATCTTCAAGAATATTAAATTTCAATTAAATTCAATAAATATATTCAATTTATATTCTTCAATTTATTCAATTTCTATTCTAACATATATTTATTCAATAAATATATGTTAGCATATGCAATTTTCATTTGACATCGTTCACGTAAAATTTAAAGAAGAGTCGACGCCACAAATTAAACAAGAAAATTCCCCTCCTATTTTTTGAAAAGCACGATAATTATGGAAAAGAGCAAGAGAAAAGCCAAATAAAAATCCAGATATTATTAGTTATCTTTCTCTGATACTTATAAAATTCCTTATAATTTAAAAATATCTAAATGTATAGATAAAAATATCTCTGCAGGGTAAATTTTGCCCCTTCTTGGAAAACATTCCTGTCAAATTTCGAAACTCTCATAATCCTAAACTACAACACAAAAATCAATGTGACAATGCTCCATATTTGGGGTATTTTTTTCAGATTGTTTTCGCAATTCAAATAAATAAGCAACTCTATTGCTTAAACAAGCATTTAGGCTTTGAAAGTTTTTGGAGCGTGATATTGGTAGATCTAAAACTATGAAAAGTGTGGCACTGAAATAAAAATACCAAAAATATGAGGGTTAAAGGTTTTTTTCTACTTATTTAATTTATTTTTAAACTTTTATGCTCCACCACATTTTTATTAATTTTTTTAAATATCATATAACTTTAAATATAACATAATGTCATATCATAAACTGTTTTGTAAAGGAAACGTAATTTATTGTTGGTTTTTAGATTATTTCAATCAAATAAAATTCATATCTAAAGTGACATGTAAATTAACAAATTTCCTCAAAAATATTTACTAATATAATCAATTTGAAAAATATGCTTTGACACGAAAACTTAAATTAAATCAATTTCTATGAATGGAATAAATTTAAAATAGAATAAATACAAATGCTAAAATAGAATAAGAAAGAAAAAAAAAGTGTTCCACACTTAATCTTAGTAAAAAGAGTATGAAATTTCAATATCATGAAAAAAATTTAAATGATCATATTATATAAACAGAAATATGCAAATTGTGATTGTCAGAAGTATTATCTACTATAAAATATGATTAAGAGTTTGATAATTGTATATGTTGCTTAATTAATGCCTTAATTTTCTTTAAATGTTAAGTGAACGAAGTCACGGGGTAACAGCTAGTATTTAATAAAATTAGAAGACCAGATAAACAATTAAAATAGACACCAGGAAGAAAGGCATTATTATTGGAAATAATTTAGAAAAATAATATAAATAAACATCCATGATTATTTCTGTTTCTGTTTCCATTAATACATCAGAAATTTTATTGTTTAAAGTTACTGATAAATGATACTTTAGTAAATGGAACTCTTCCTAATTTTTTTTTTTTTTTTTTTTTTGGAGATTTCAATAGTAACATTCTTCCATTTGTTTACTGGGTGTTACAATTTGGCGATAGTTTTTCTTATGAAAAGTGGTTGACAGGATAATGGAGAAGTACCCAGATTTCATATTTAAAGATTCATTAGAACTTGTTGATTTTTATAAGATTAAATCCTGCTTTTTAAACAAATTTTTAATTTAGGAAATTGAACAATTTTGTTCCTGAAAAAATGCTAAATATATAAAGACAAAGATTTAGTTGATTTATTCTGGCAGTATCATTACATAAATCATTATTTTTTAAATGTTTTTAAATAGTTGATAATTCAGGATGTTTTCAGCTTTTGATCACATTTATGAGCCATTGTATATATCAGAGGTCGATGCAGGTTTTTTTTCTTGGGGCCCATTTTGTGAAAAGTAAAGGTTGTTTTTGTGAAATTTGGTATGTTTGTGTGAAAAATAATATTTTGTAACAAAAGTTGAAATCCAGTTACTCAAAGTTGAACCAAGCATTTATTAACAAAAACTTTTTTAAATCCTTTTGCTGTAGTTTTACTCTCTGGTTAACTTGTGTGTTCACAAATTACACATTTTAAACATCACAAAATAATAAATAATTAATAAATAGTAAAGTTTTTATAGAATTTTGTGAAAGGGTCTATTTTATTAAAAAAAAATTTGTGAAGGGGTCTGTTTTATTACAAAGAATTTTGTGAAGGGGTATGTTTTAATAAACAGATTTTTGTGAAAGGGCCTGTTTTATTAAATAGATATTTGTGAAGTGACCTGTTTTATTAAATAGATTTTTTGTGAAGGCACCCTAAATAGGCCCCAAATTTTGCCTGGATTGACCCTTGTATATACATATATAAGAAAGAAATAATACAACTTTTCTTAGTTAGTTAATGTTTTGATGCTTTATGATTAATTTCTTATAAAAATCAAATTAATTAAGCAAGCTACGTTTTAACTGCTCTAAAGGAGGATACATTCATTAAAAGAATTTACAAGGAATATAAATATACATCATTATTTTTCATATGACTTACTTGTTTTAAATCATCTAACTCTCGTTTTACTTTTGGGGAATGTTTTGCTTCTTTTGGTTTCTTTGGCTTAGTTTCTTGTTCTGATGAGCTTTTCATTTCCACATCACTTTGTGCAGAGTCATTTGACTTAATTTCCATCTTTATCTCTTTCTCAGAAGATTGGCTTTGTCTGAAAAATATTAAATGTTGAAAAATACTGTTTTAAACACTGTCAATTTAAATGTTTTAAAAACTGCTGCTTGCTAACTTTTTAAATGAGAGAACTTCATCAGTAAAGCTATAATACCAATTATTTACTTCTTTCTCCAATTTGTTTTGGAAATCTTACCAAATTAAAAATGTGTCAGTAGTGTATACAAAAAATGTATATATATACATTTATGTGTATATATTGTTGGTGCCACTCTTGGCTTCTAACATCGCTTGGCAATAAATGTAACTCAGAAGTCGTTTTGTTCTTGTTTCATTCAGTTGTTCCATGGAGAGCTCCGAAGTAAATAAAAAAAATGGTTCGTTTGTAAACAGTTGAAATTTTATCGATAGTTGTATAATTTACAGTCCACTTGAATTTCGTAGTCGTTAGCATGGTACCGCTCGCGGAGAATTATCAGCGATCATAGGATTATATTGCGTTTTGTTTAAAAAAAAAAATCTGAACAATAACAATGGATGTAAAGGTGTTGAATCGAAGAAGGGGCAACATAAAGGCCCAATTGACAAAATTAGCAAACTTTATAGCCGATGAGGCACAAGAAATAAACTCAGTGGATATCTTGAATAAAATAGAAAATTTGAACAAATTAGAAGATAAATTAGATGACTTGAAAATCTAGTTCTATAAAAATTTGAAAGATGAAGAAATCGATAAGTGTGATGCTGAATTTGAAGAAATCGAACAAGATCTCCAAAATCTCAAGGTAAGATTTAAAAGGCTTATTGAGAATTCTAAAAGTAAAAATGTTGATCTAATAGAAAATATTTCACGTGACCGTTTTCTAAGTAAAGAAGAAGAATTTTGTGAATCTCATTTTCAAAAAACACACAAAAGAGATGATACCGGAAGGTTTATTGTCGAAATGTCGATTCAAACTGATCATTTAAATTCATTGGGAAATTCGAGAAATTTAGCAGAAAGGCATTTACAACAAACAGTAAAGAGATTAGAAAATAATAGTACTATGAAAAAACTGTATTGCGAATTTTTAAACGAATATGAAACATTGGAGCATATGGAAAGAATTTCAGTCGAAGATTCTTGCTCAGTAGTTTATTACATGCCTCATCATGGCATTTTTAAAACCGGATAAATCCTCTACTAAATTAAGAGTTGTATTTAATGCCTCAGCACCTACCACAACCGGAAAAAGCTTGAATGATATTTTGCTTTCCGGTGAAGTTAAGAAAGATCTTTTTGATATTTTGTTAAGATTTCGAATATATAAGGTTTCTTTAACTGCGGACATTAAAAAAATGTTTTGGCAGATTTTGATAGATCCTTCGCAAAGGGACCTTCTACGCATTCTTTGGAAGGATTACGAAAATAATTCCACAATTGCCTTTAAATTGAACACTGTCACTTATGGATCCAAATGCCCCTTTTTTGGCCATAAGGTGCATCAAACAATTGGCCTTAGATGAGAAGGACAGATTTCCTCTTGCAGCAAAAGCTATTCCGTCTGATAGCTGTATGGACGACATCGTGACTGGATCCCCTGATTCAGAGTCGGCAATTGCCCTGAAAAATCAATTAATTGACATATTCCGTTCTTGTGGAATGGCTTTGCACAAATAGAATTCAAATTTGAATGAGCTATTAAATCATGACGAAATCGAAGATGTCTCCTTTTGCACTAAGTCTGACACTTCAGCTAAGACTCTAGGTATGGTTTGGCAATCCAACAAAGACCAATTTGTGTTTAGAGTTTCGGTGAAAGAGCAAGAATCATACACCAAAAGACAGGTTCTTTCTGTCATAGCAAAATTGTATGATCCGCTTGGGCTCATTGGCCCAATTATTTCCAAGGCTAAGTGTTATCTTCAAAAATTGTGGTTGTGTAAACTAGGATGGGACGAGAACATTCCGGAACCTCTTGCTAGTGATTGGTGTAACTTCGTAAGTCAACTAAAAACTATAGAAAATATAACAATTAGTCGATACATTTTAACTCCTTCCACAGAAGCAATATTTGTTCTTGGTTTCGCTGACGCTTCCATAACAGCTTATGGTGCTGCAGTTTATGTCTATTGTTTAAATTCATCCAACTTGACCACATCAAACCTCATTGCAAGCAAATCAAGAGTGTCACCTCTAAAAGACCATTTCTGTGCCAAGACTGGAACTATGTTCCTGTTTGCTTCTTTCTCAACTTGTGGCCAAAATTCTCGCTTCCTTACAACTAGACATTCAAGGAGTAATTTTATTCTCAGACTCAACTATAGCATTGGGCATGGATAAAAACCTCTGCTCATCTATTAAAAACTTTCATAGCAAATAGAGTCTCAAAGATTCAGTCTCTCACTGAACAATTTTTATGGAAACACATTCCTTCTAGTGATAATTCAGCTGATATAATATCTCGTGGAACATTTCCTCAGGAACTCTCAGATATGGAACTGTGGTGGAAAGGTCCATTATTGACTAATAATATCTTGGACGTGACAGAAAAAGAGAAAAAAACCGACTTTCCAAATGATGATGCTTATTTAAACGAACTTAAAAACTGTAATATTAATTTGCATCTAATTAATCAGGACTTTAATAACTTTCTGAACAATTTTTGTGCCTTAAGTAACAGTTATTTTAAGTTAATTTGTATTTTAGTTTATATTTATATTTATAGATTTATTTATAATTGCAAGCACAAAGAAAGGATTGTAGGGCCTATAACAAAAAAGGAATTTTACCAGGCAAAGATTAAATTAGTCAAATTTGTTCAGGTAATGTATTTCACCAGGGAAATGAAGGCACTCAAGAAAGGTGAAAAACTAAAGGAAAGTCGAGTAAGTAATTTAAATCCTTTTCTTGATAGGGATAAATTATTAGGGTTGGTGGTCGTTTAGATCAATCGAATTTATCTTATGATAAAAAACATCCGATTCTTTTACCGAAAGATCATACGCTTACACTTTTAATTTTCCAGTATTTTCACTTAAAAAATTTGCATGTTGGTGCCCAAACATTGCTTTATTTTGTGAGACAAGAATTCTGGCCCTTAAATGGCAGAAACATAGCTAGAAAAATCGTGCATAATTGCATTGTTTGTTTTAAAAACAAACCTAAAATTGCAGAACAAATCATGGCCTCGTTACCTAAAGAAAGGGTAAATATAAATCCCCTTTGTACAAATTCAGGCATTGATTTATGTGGCCCATTTTTTATAAAATACAAAACCAACGTAAAGGAGTTTTTAGTAAAATTTATGTCGCAATTTTCATCTGTTTTGCTACTTGTGCAATTCATTTAGAAATAATAACAGATTTAACTTCTGAAGCCTTAATAGCTACCTTAAAAAGATTTGTAGCTAGGTGCGGAATTTGTGCCACCATTTTTTCCGATAATGCCTGTAATTTTGTTGGTGCGAATTCAGAATTGAAAAAATTGCATAAAATTGTAAAAAATCAATCCGAGGAATTGGCTGCTTACTTATTGGCTAATTCAATTTCTTGGAAATTCCTTCCTCCTAGATCCCCTAATTTTGGTGGCTTGTGGGAGGCAGGAGTAAAATCCTTTAAGCACCATTTAAAAAGAACTATTGGAGATTTAAAACTAACTTTTGAGGAATTTTTAACTGTCGTTAATCAAATTGAAGGTATTTTAAACAGTAGGCTTCTAATACCTTTATCTTCGGATCCAAACGATTTCGAAACGTTAACCCCAGGACATTTTTTAATAGGCCGCCCTATAAATAGCATCTGTGAACCAAACTTGACTGACCTTGCCAATAATAAACTTAGTCATTGGCAGCAAATTACAATAATTAATCAATTAATCTGGAAAAAATGGAGTAGAGATTATTTAAATAATCTACAACAGCGAACAAAATGGTTATTTGAAAAGGAAAATATAAAAATTGGAACTATGGTCTTATTAAAGGATAGTAATTTCTCCATGTGTACCTGGTCAGTAGGTCGCATTCAAGACGTTATTTGTGGGAGCGATGGTAAAATTAGGGTTGTGCTTGTAAAAATCCCAAATGGTATATTCAAACGAGCAATTTCTAATGTTAGTATTTTGCCCATAAATGATCCTTTATTATAATGTAAATATTTATTTTTCTTATATTTCTTGTGCATTTATATTTGAAAATTTTTTGCAGTAACTTTGTATTTTAATATTATAATTCAATTGAATTGTATATTTGTACTAGGATTTCCCTCAAAGGGATTAGTCTGAGTGATATTGTTAAGAACGTAGGATTAACAATTACGACATAATGGAAAAGAAAAAATTAAATGATAGCATTACAAAATATCATACATAAATCCATATACACTGTTAAACAAATAGAAAAGAAGTACCGTCCATCAGATTTGTTTTTATAACATTTGGCAAATAGTCCCATTTTTTTTTTGCTTGATCTTATAAAACGCCAAGCTTTTTAAAGTTACGTAATCAGATTTCCAGCCAATAGCGTATTTTAGCAAGCGTGGCTTGACGCAAATTTAATTTCATTGTTGCAACATTTTCCTTGTGACAAATATTTACATTTGAATTATTTTTTTTCCTCTACCCAAACTCTACCCAAAGACAACACACACAGTGATTAATTTATTATAAAACACACAATATTTAATTTAACATAAAAATACAGAATCTGCCCTACCGAGTTGCTACACGAAGCAAAATCTCACCAAAATCGCCAGGTTGCCCACGCATAACATTGCCATTTTAGTACCAAAAAGATACTCCGGTGCGCCTGTGACATCTGTATCATCTTTTTTAATGTTTTAATATTTTTGAAAGCATAGATAAAAAGGTAAAAATCTCATTCCAAACTGCCATTACAATTGGCATATATATATACAAAAAAAATATCTACAAAACATATGTTTACATAATATTACATCTACAAAACATAACTTTAGAAAAGGTAACCGAAAGACTGAAGATCGCCACAACCACATCGAAACACTTATCACCAAAAAATAACTCGCCAAATCTACCGGCACAGGATATGGAACTTTTCCCTCTGAATGCAGAATATTAGCTATTTTTATTGTACGATATGTGGCTATAATAAAATTGTTTCATTTCACATACTACATACCATTTGATATATTTGTACTTTTATGTTCCATTGTATAAAAAATTGAAAGATATTTTATTGGGTACTTTTCGGTTAGCTGGACGCCAATGATATATGAACAAATACATAGATAAATATATATGTATATACATACATACATATTATACATACATACATATATGTATATAATATATATATATGTGTGTGTGTGTATATATATATACATATGTGTGTATGTATATATATCACTGGCGTATCTTATACACACAACATGTATATAGATCACTGGCGCCCGGCTAACCGAAAAGTACCTTTTATTGTACTGAATATTAGAGAGTGCATATTTTTTTGCTTCATGCTCCATGAACTTTTGAAATCCGATTGATTACGAATATCTCCCGCCGGTGAAAATGACGTACGCACTAAATTTTCGTGACGTATGTACTTTAATTGTGCTTTTTTTAAATCTATTTTTTAATATAATTTCCAAATGGTTTGAAATTTATTATTGGTAATAAATAGACGTCGTTGTCACCTTTATAGGTACCTGCTGTAAAAATTTGAATGAAATCCGTTAAATATTTTTTGAGTTATGCTTGACGAAAGGTTTTAATATCCGCCGTAGCTATATATGGAGCAAAGTAATACTGCGCTGTGTATGAGTCTTCGTGTCACTCAGACAATTATTGATTGAATTGAAACTTGTATTATAATTGAAGATTTATTGTTAAAAAGAAAATAATTAATTGTTTACAATGAAGGACATTTGTTTAAGATATATTGCTGAAATAAATATTTCAGTGGTGGCCGGTATGTTGGCGCCACTCTTGGCTTCTAACATCGCTTGGCGATATATGTAACTCAGAAGTCGTTTCGTTCGGTTGCTCCATGGGGAGCTCCGAAGTAAATTAAAAAAATGGTTCGTTTGTAAACAGTAGAAATTTTATCGATAGTTGTATAATTTACAGGCCACTTGAATTTCGTAGTCGTTAACATATATAACGTAAAATCCTGAATGTAACCCCCCCCCCTCCCTCTGTCAAAAGCAAAAAACAGTTAAATTCGGGGGAGGGCTTATAATCAGAATTCATTAAAAAACTTACCATTAATTTAGAAGTAAAAAGAAAAAAAAAGTAAATAAGGAATGAGAATCTTATGCATTTTGCTAGGTTTCGGTTTAAAAAAAGAATAGTCTAACCCCCCCCCACCCCCCCAAAAAAAAAAAATCTTGCTCCCCCTCATTTCAGAGCTTTGGTTTTTTAATTTTTCTTTGTCTTATTTGTTGTTTTATTGTAACAACAAATAATCAGTCACCTGTATAGTAACAATAAATAAATAATCTATCACCTAAATTTACTCCCGAAATTTCTGCTTATTTCCCTTTGACTCTCCTCTCGCCACAACTTCTCATCAAGTTTAAAATCTTTAATTTTTCTTCACTTTTTCTGCTCTATTTGTGATTTTGTTATAGCAGTCACATGATTAGATGATTATTTAGATGATTGTTTAATCATCTAAATCTTTCACTTCTCAGAAGAATTTTTTTTTCTTTCCTTCCATTTCAGCTATCGCACCAGCAGTATGCAAAATTTAAAATCTTTAAAAAAATTCTATATTTTTTTTCTCTATTTATATTTTTCTTGTAACAATAATTAAACTAGTCTGATGTGCCAATCCCAAAACTTTCTTCTATCTCAGTCATGTTAATACTTCAAAATTCGCTATCACATGGCCAATAAAATCAATATTTTTCGTCATTCTGTTGTACGTCAGCTGCTTGCGAATCGTCGGGTTACCAGGATGCGATCAACTGATGTATACTAAACTACGAAAACTCCTTCTGGCCTGAACCGACAGGAACAGATAGCCTCCCTATCCCTTAGTTTAATACGAGTTTAGCTAATTTTACTGGAAAACACGAAGGTAAAATGCGTAGAACCTAATTAAAGAAGATTCAATCCCAATTCTCGTCAACATTGAATTTGAATGAGAATATCGCCAAATAAGTCCTCTACAGCCAAGTTGGCTTCATTTATGGCAACCTATTTTGGTCACCAAATTTGGCGCTATTTCACCAACGGTTGACAAGTTTGACAAAAATTTGACGTAGGCGAATATAAATATATAGTGTTAAGCATATAATAGGAACAATTGTTACAACAATGAAAGAAAATTTGCTGAAACCATGTTAACTAAAACTCGTAAATTAAACCCGTTTATGGATGAGATGGTGTCTTGTTTGAAAATGTCAGCGACCCTAAAATTTTAAACCGCTATATCTCAGCAATTTTTTAAGATAGAGGCAAAACAAAAATTGTTCCGCATTCTCCGGATCAAGGCCAAACTTTTAACGAAAAAAACTTTTAGGATTTCTAATTTTTTTTTAATTTAAAATCTTTAAATGGCGAAATATCCCCAAATTCTAATAGAACCTGCTTGCCATAGCCAAAAACACAGAAAAAATATGTGGTTCAATTTGAAGCATAATTTCAAAAACTTTTCGATGATACAATGAGGACGGACAGACACACATTTTGTAAAAACATGTTTTTCGTAATCTCTGACCCCTAAAACATATAAATCCGTCGAAAACCGGAAGTCGAAAAAAATGTCGATTACAATACTTTCTTCTATTATAGATAGAAGAAAGTAAAAATTATCTAATTTTTCTACCTTACATTCCTCACAAAAAATTTGCTTCTATCTTTGCCCCCTTCCCCCCTAACCAGCACACAAAGTTCAAAAATTTAAAACTATATATATATATATATATATATATATATATATATATATATATGTATGTCACGTTTTCACTTGTATCACCATTTTTTTTAGATCACATTATCCGGGCAAGGGTTTCCACCGAGGAATTTTCAGTCGGGTGCCGAGAATCCAACTCATAGTGTGCGTACAGAATGCAAATAAGAGGCAGTCGGTTCCAGTTCACTTTTTATTTGAATTCAAAGGAAAATGGCCATGCTTTACTAATTACGATGCTAATTCCATAAATGATGATTTTAATACCGTGGAGAAACTTGGTGAATTAATTTAATATTTAAGAAGACATTTTGTTCTTACAGGCAGTCGTTTTTTCTATCGGCAGCCAAGGAGATTTATTCCATCGTTGTGAAGTACGCGTCGGGGTTACATGTACAACCGGCTCCAGGAATAAAACTGACGCTACGCGGGAAAACTCCGCGTATAACTATTATTTAATGCCCCAGAATACAGTTTCCTTAAACAGTCTTTTGACCAATCAGCGCTACGGGACTAAATTCTCTGGCGTTATCAGACCGTAGGCTGAAAAATTGCGGGGAACATATTTTCTAGAACATTACCGAACAATCTAATTCCTTCGAATAAATAAGAAAAAAAATACGTAGGTTTTACCGAGAATGGGCAAGATGCCAAGCTAAGATTTTACATTGAGACTGAAGTTAGCTTTCACAATTTTGAGAAAGAATATTGTTTTGTCAGAAAACATAGGGAAATAAAAATAAAAAGATATAGGTTGTTATTTCAAGAGAGTTAAAATATTTTTTAGCTGGGAGATTGATGTTTAAAAGAATTAAATTCTAGGATGCATTTATTTAATGAAACAAAAGTGCGTAATTTTAATAAAACAGCGATCAGAGCCATTTTTTTAAGAAAATGAATTTAGAATAATGGGATTTACACAGAATTATATATATATATATTTATTTATTTTATATTATGTTATATTGTTACTTTGTAGCTACAATAAATAATCATCTAACTCTCCCTTTAAATTCTCATTCCCCCACCTCCAGAAAAGGGAGAGAATTTCTAGGCATGGAGGGCAGAGAGGAGACTTTTCTCTTGGTTGTAGCTTGGCTGTTCTCGCCTTGATTTTTATTTTTTTCTATACTTCTTGTTCTGAATTTGTAACTACCCTTGTAACTTCGGCTTTGGCGACGGAACACCACCCCTGCATCAATGCCTACTGGCAACCCTTTCATTATGTAACCCTGTACTAGACTAATATGTCAGATGAGTAACAAACTCAGTGGCAACAAACCGCTCACTGATTACAATCTTTAATAAATTACATTATGTTGGGAATATATCAGAAATATAATCTCAGTTAATTGATTTCTGTGACAGCTTATTTACTTTCATTTAAAAACTCATCACGATAAAGAGTTTAACCCAATTTCAAAAGGAAGTGAAATCTATGATGCAACATGAAGTTGTTTTACAAACTCATGAATGTGAACAAGGAAGTAGGAAATAAAAATACGTATGAATGACGTGCATTTAACTTTACGTCATTTCTGACGAATCACAGGCTTGGAAAATGACATCACATAAAAGGGAGTAAAAACTCTTGTTCTTTCTCAAAAATAGAACTTTAATAGACTTGCTTTTTTTCACGCGTTGGAAACGAACATGTAAAATTTCGTTCTCCCTTAAACTCAATTAAATTTAACTAATGTTTAAAATTAAAAATATGTAACTGTAAATATAACTAAAAGTTAATTAAATACTTTAAACTTAATAATGATTAATGTATTATTTAATAATAATACTTTTCTATATTCCACATATGGATAAAACTATAGTGTGTGCCGTATACCATCGGATATCATATTTTTTGGATACTTCAAATATATTAAACAACTTATGTAAGTGCAGTGAATAACAAAATGCAGCATACTCCTGTTGGATACTCCGTGCTCATTATGGATTAATTAAAAGAATAACCTTGGCGACCTGGCATGCGGGATAATGACAATGAGGATGAATGCTGAAAAAAGGAGGTAAGCAAATTATCTTACCTATGTTTCGTAAATGTACAATTGTTTATTTATATACCCTAATTGCTTTAGAGAACACAAATGCTACTGGCTACCTTCAAAATTAACTAACACATTATGATACAGTCCACTAATTTTTATTTATCGTACCGCTGCACACTTCCGGTTTTTGACGCGGTTCTGAACACGATTTGACAGTTTTTAGAAAATGGCTGGCTGTCTGTATGTGACAAAATTTTGTGGGCACTATCTCAAGAACTAATGCACCGAATTTAATAAAACTTTAGATTCAGTTAGATCCTGATATAAATTGGTGCGGATCAGTTTTTGGTGTAAATCGCCACAGATTTATACGCTGCATTTTTAGAAATAGCTGTATCTCAAGTAGTGCTCATGAATATACATTTATACCAGTTTAAACGTATACGTAGTTAAGCCTTTTTTCCATATTATACCCATCCAAAATCGTTACCGGTTACAATACGTTTTAAATGTATATTCCCGAGCACTAATCTCAAGAATAATGTACTGATTTTCATCAAACTTCAGATTTTAATGGAAGGGTGGGATTATAATTTAGATGTATGATTATTTACTTATGTTACTAGAAAGCAACGAGTAAAGAATTTTTTTTTTTTTTTTTTTTTTTTAATTTTAAAAGATTTAAATTTTTTTGATGAGGGAGAAAAAGGGAGAAGCAGACATTTTGAGGCTAGGGGGATAATTTAAATGGCTATTTATTTATTGTTACTAGAGAACAACAAGCAGAGCATACTTTTTATATTAAGAGGTTAAAAATATTGAAAATATTGTATGCTGAGTGAGGGGGAAGTACAAAGTTCAGAAGATTGGAAGAAGGCAAGGTTGTAATATTAGATGATTTATTATTTACCAATTGTTACTAAAGTGTAACAAAAATTACCAGAATTTTTTAAGATCCTCAAGATTTTAAACTTTTTGCATTGATAGGGGAGGGGGAGGGGGGGGGGGAGAGGAGGGAATTCAAGATTTCACATGGAGACTAATGGAGGATTTCTTCAAAATCATTTTTTTTTCCAAATATGGAAACCTCCCAAAATGGAGAAGATTTGCTCCATTTTAAAGTAAAATCAATTTTTTTAGGGAAAGGAGGGGGGGGGGGGGGAGACTTATATTTGGGAATGGGAAATAAAATCAAAATTGTTTAAAAGTAGGGTGGGGGCTTACAGTCGGGATTTCACAGTAAATGTATCATCTATATATATATATATATATATATATATATATATATATATATATATATATATATAACAGTAAATGTGATTAATCCAGTGATTATGTATAATTACCGGTGATTATTCATAATCACCACTAAATTTGGTTACTACTGGCTAAATGTGATAAATTATTGAATATTTATCAAATTTACCAGTTAGTTTATAAAATCCCCAACTCGTAATGAGGAATGTAATAAAAGTCCATAACTTTAGCAAAATGCATTCTAGAAACTGCTGTACAGTGAGTTTCATGCATCCAGTGATGTTTTCTTTCAGTTAAAGTACGTGAAGAGTACATACATAAATTACTGACAGCTGCTTGAATGAATTTCATGCATTCTAGAGATTGCTGTACAGCCAGTTTCATGTGTCCAGAGATGTTTCTTTTCGGTTAACGTGCACAAAGCGCACATACATAAATGAATTTCATGCATTCTAGAGATTGCTGTATAGTGAGTTTCATGCAACCAGTGATGCTTTTTTCTGTTAATATACGTGAAGCGTACATACTTACTATTTGAAAATATTCATTTTTTGGAATTAAGACCCTTTTACTCTACAAAATAATCTGAATTTATTACATTCTCATTATGAGTTGGAGATTTTATAAACTAACCAGTAAATTTGATAAATATTCAATAATTTATCACATTTACCAAGTTTAGTGATGATTACGTATAATCACTGGTAATTACACATAATCACTGGTAATTACATTTACCGCAACACATATATATGTATACGTATGTACAAACACATACATATCATAAATGAGAAAAACATTAACAAAACAAATTTAAATTATGTAAAAGGTTTAGAGGTCTACATGGGCGACTGCGAGCCAGCAAAATGAAGGCAACCTTTCAAATGGGCTGGGCCGGCAGAAGGAAGACAATTTTTTTAATAGGCCGGCCGGTACAAAAATTGAGCAGGCCGACCGATCCGATATAACAAATTTATATTAATATAACAATCAAACTAAACTGATAAAATATGAACCATTTTCAATGGACATGACTAGGGCGAGAATAAGTATAAATGTGCAGCACGAACCGATACTATTGTGACAACATAAACGCAGAAATATAACATGTCCAGCATAGAGATTGGCATCGGACAGTTATATCGTGTCTGATCACTACCTCCGTAATAATAAATGCCTCTCACATTCAATGTTTCTCAATACAAAAATTTTTACCCCAGGTACAGTGCATTTATTGGTGACAACTGGCATGATCTTTCATCATGCATCAATACATATGAGTAAATAACCTAAACAAAGGCTTCCCCCCCCCCCCCCCGGCAACATTCTCCCCGGAGTGTTGAAAGTCCCCACACTGGAAAATTTGAGATTTTAGGATTTTAATGGTTAAAAAGTGCAATTTCTCCCCTTCATAGACATGCATTTAATAAAACAGTCAGTCTCTTTCACAAAATTCCTTTTAACAAAATAGGTCCCTTCACAAAATTCTATTTCATAAAAACATACTCTTCATTAATTATTTTTATATTGTTAGGTTTTAAAATGTGTTATTTGCAAACAAACAAGTTCACCAGAAAGGAAAACTTTAGCAGGATTTAAAGAAATTATTAATTAATAAATGGTTGGTTCGAATTTGAATAACAGGATTTTTTATTATAAATTTGACAAATATAATGTTTGCTTTTCACAAAATGGGCCCCAAGAAAAAGAAAAACCTGCATCAACCCCTGAAGTACTGGATGAAGATTAATTAATGGGAAATACAAGTATATGCACAGATGTTCCAAGGCATTTTTTCCCTTTCACTACACAGAACCGTGCGAAGAGAAAACTGCGCCGGGGCAGAGTTTCAATTTGGCGCCCCCTTTCCCCCCTCCAGTCATTTCTCTTTGTGACAGGTGTCAAAGAAATTGACAAAGTGCAGAAACAGAAATAAATTCTATTAATGAAATATTCCCTGTTTATTTTGGAAATTTAAAAGATTTAATTTTAATTCAGAAATTGCAAACAACTAAATACCTTATTTCCTAGAGAAATCATGATGTTTTGCGACAGGAAATCAGAGAATGACGAAGAGAGAGACTGAATTTCCCCGGAAAATGACCGACGGCCAAAAAATGAATAAATAAATAAATAAAAGTGTGGTTGGTTGTCTAAATTTGGCGCTCCCTCAATTTCCGCGCCCGGGGCGAAGGCCCCCTTAGCCCCCCTCTTCGCACTGCCCTGCACTACATACCCCCACCCCTCACCTCCCATTGATAATTTGATAACTGTATTTCTCTGAAATTTTGTATTTAAAATCTTCTATCTAAAATAATATATTATTGATCTTGTTATAATGACAATAATTAATTTGGACAATTAATTATTCTCAAATATTTTATTAATTATTGATATCCTAATTGTTTAATTTATCTGTAAATGACTATTTTGTTTCATTAATGTGCTTTAATTAAGTTCTGATTCTAAATACAATCATAAAAACAATTATCTATTGCATTTTGCATGGTGTTCAGTACTGGAATTTGGGGTGCTTTAATTTATTTTTGTAATTACAATTACATTTTGATTCACAATGGGAAATGTAATTATGAGATTGGGGAAATATTGTTGATAGATTAATATAATGTGATAGGCATATATATTATGGAGGTAGTGGTCTGATTGAGCTCAGTCTTAATTTTTCAGCAGCCGGACCAGGGGGGGGGGGATGGGAGGAGGGATCAGGCCTATATTTTTTTTCTACATACATGGGACAGAGCTGGATTTCCAAACATGTCGACAGGCAATTTGTTTTGTAAAAATAGAAAAATAGTAATAGTTATAATGAACTTCTGTTAACGTAATCTTTGGAAATATACTTTAATAAGTTACAGAGAAATTTTTTCAAAAATCTATTTTTTTCATTATACAGCTTTAAAAGTTATGATGTTTTTATAACTTATGATGACTTTGTTTCATTTATTCTAAACTACATTAATTTTTTTAACGAATCTGAATGTAATAATCTTGGAATTTAAGTGATCATTAATGTTGCTATGTTATATTCTGTGGCTTGTGAACATGTAGTAAACTAAAATACAGTGGAACTTCCATTTAACGAAGTCTCATCGTTACACTTAAAAACTTCGTTATGAAGAAAATGCGTTAAATAGAAATTAACTTAAATTCATGAAATTTTTTTCTTGAGATATGACAAACAGGTATTGGATTCAGAAGCATTTGATACAGTTTTAATTATGAAGCCGTCTTTTACAAAACAGTTGTGTACGGTATATGAAATCACGTCACATTCCCAGGCTTTGGCCCAAGCTTTCATCAGCTCTGATACACAGAATCTCAAACTAATGTTTTCACTACATCGGCTTTTTTCTGTCTTTTTCGATAATGTACTTCAAAATTTTTTATTATTCCTTAGACTAATGATTGAAGTTGGCAGGAACAAAAATAACTTTGATGTTCTTCGATTTGTATTTTGAAGCACGTTCTTTTGGAAGTACAAAGCAATTGTCTATCAGCAATGGAAGATCAGAATGATAGCTGTCTGACTCTAATAGATATTTTTTGTTTCAATGCATCTGACGCCATTGCGACACCTCATCTTCTATATCATTGAAGGTAAAAAGGGGATTTTGACTTCCCCCAACTGTCAGCGTTGGAGTCTCGGAGTGGGAGAATAGTGATAACAAGTGTTTTTCTTAGTGTGAAAAAAAATTGTTTTATTTAGCACCAAGCAGAATGGAAATTATTTAAATGTGTTCATTTTCATACAATCGAATCCGCTGAAATAAATTTGCATATCCTTCGAACAGAAATCGCTTAATTTGAATTCTGTACACGTACAAAAGTGGAATAAACTTCGTTATATAGAATATATTTTTCGTAATGTGGAGATTAATTTACATGCTAATGGTGTTCAAAGTCAAAGTTCTGCAGAAAATTTCGTTAAGTAGAAGACTTCGTTAAAGGGAAGTTCCACTGTATACTATAAAAATTTCCCATAAATATGTATGCAATATTCTTAAGAATCTTAATTTTATGGTAAGTAAAATTTTTAGTAGAAATTGAGCCAGACCAGGTTGGGCCTGATTTCATTGATTTTTGCACTGGCTGGACAGTGAATTGGGGAAATATAACCAGGCCGGGATGAACTTTTAGTTTTTACACCAGGCTGGGCCTGGAAATTTTGGCCCATGTAGATCTCTAATGAAGGCTAAGATGAATTGAATAACCATACACAAGAAGAAATTAAACCATAGCCAATCCAGATAAATGTTGTTAACAAATTTTACTATTTTGATCAAATGGCACTAAATTAAATCACAGGAGTAAAATAAAACTAGTATCTAAAAGTAGCAAAATGCAGTCAGCACAGAGATTCTTTTCTACAAAAGGAAAAGAGGATAAATAAAAGAAAAAAATCTTTTAATGATTCTTCTTTTTAAAAATGTAATGAAATTTAAAGATTTTTACTAAACTTCACATCAAGGAAATGATTTTGATTTAGATCCAATTTTAGTTTTAATAAAGAGATAGAAATTTTCAATTTGTTTTCTAAAATTTTAATTAGATTAAAGAAAAATGTGTTTAGCATACCTGTCAGATTCAGAACCAGAGCTACTGCCAGATTCAGATTTTGAACTGTGTGATCGTGAATTAGACGTCTGCTTGGATTCATTGTCTGATTCCGACTTATCATCAGATCCCGATTGAGAACCAGATTTTTCAGATTGAGAATCTGAAGAACTTGAATTTGAGTCCGATTCGCTGCCCGAATTATCATTAGGAGATCCATGGGATTCTCCCATAGCAGATTCATCATTATCTTCATTAGGATGCTCACTATTTTCAGAAGGTTCTTTTATTTCATCTTCCTGAAAAAGAAAAAAAAAACTGATTTTAACTGGATTAGTTGAAAGAAATTAATAAACAAGCATTTTAGAACACACGAAACTCTAGACTCCATGTATCTCATACAAAAACACGGAGCTCGGAGATAACATTTTATTGGATTTCCTATATTTCTATTCAAATAAAAGAAGAGTAGATTTTTAGAAGGTGCTAATAATTCTTATTAAAGTCATTATTTTTAAAGAAAGTTTTCTTTTTTTATTGTTAATTTGCAATAATAACGATTTTTAATTAAATAATTTCCAGGGCTAGCACAAGGATTTTTCAAAATTTTAGGGAGAAATTTTAGGAATTTTTTCCCAAATTTTAGGAAAATTTTAGGGGCATTTGCGATATTTTTAACATTACAAGTATGTAATAACAGTATTTTTGTGCTAGTCAGGCACATGTGGTACACTGCCAAAGAATATTCCCATCATTCCAATGAATTCAGCCCTTGTTCCATGTGCTTGTGTTGTTTGTTGCGAATGAGCGCATTTAAATTTGCACAATAACCGGCTTCATATTACAAACCGTTTTGACAGCTTATGCTTACTGCAATTGTATTAATTAGAATTTTGAATTCCTGGATCATTGAGCCTAACCAGAATGAATGCTCTCCTTCTCTCTCTTTTGGATATTCTCGGTGAACCTAGAGAACAAGAGGCAGGAAGCAGGGGTGATTATGAGAAAAAAAAAACTTCTGAAGCTCACAGAAAAACTTCTGAAAGGTTTTTTTTCACAAGTTTTTTCCGTGATATTTTGACGAAACATGCATTTTTTTTAGATTTTTTCACAAAATCCGCCTTATTTGCACGATTTATTGACAAAATCCCACGTTTTTTCGTGATCTTTTGATGGAATTCGCTTTTTTTTTCGCGATCTTTTGACAGAATTAGTTTTTTTTCCGCAATTCTTAGACGAAATTATCTTTTTTCCTTGATTTTTGGATGAAATTTGAGGGGTTTTTCACGATTTTTTTAATCTAAATTCCTGTTTATTCTGAGATTTTTTTAAGAAATTCTAGTTTTTTTCCCCCCGAGATGTTTTTAAAAAATTTGCGATCCTTTGAAGAAATTCGTGTTTGTCACGATCCTTAGATGATCTTTAGAGGTTTTTTTTTTCAGGATTGTTTATCGAAATTAGCTTTTTTACCCCCCACGATATCCTTGGATGAAATGAAGTTTTTGTCCCGATTCTTTGTTGAAATTTGCTTTTATCCATGATCTTTTGATGAATTTTGTGTTTTTTACATGATTTTTTGACAAAATTTGCGTTGTTTTAGCAATCTTTTGATGAAATTTGCGTTGTTTTAGCAATCTTTTGACAAAATTTGCGTCATTTTAGCAATCTTTTGACGAAATGCGCATCTTTATCGGTGACCATTTGTCAAAACTCATATTTTTCGGTGAAATTTTGGCGATCTCGAATTTTTAGGAACAAGAAGAAAATTTTAGGAGAATTTTAGGAATTTTAGGGGATAAAATAATATTTAGGAAATTTAGGGGGAATGCTAGTCCTGAATTTCTGTTAACTTTAATTTCATTGTTAAAACAACTTAACTTTTAATTAATAATAATGTACTATTTGCGATTTTAGTTTTCATACAGACTTCAGAAGAAAAAACAAAAGAAGTCTAGAAAAATTCTTAGGAGTTCAAGATTTTTAAAGGACTTACGGTATATTTTGTCATGCATGCTGAGATTTCGTAACACGGACACCAACCCTAATTTTTAATACCTCATTTGGAGAGGAAAACAGATTTTATTCTATTAAAATCCGATAGTTAGTGCTAAATTTACACACTATTCATGATGTATTGCTTACTGGTTTCATAAATTTGAATATGAAATTGCCTGCCAACTATTTTATGCAGTGATCAATCGTCATAAGCCAGTTAACTCCAAAATACTCATCTATCATATGCACCTAGATTTTAAAGGGGAAAGAATAGGGAAAAAACCATGTGGCATATACAAAAAAAAAAAAAACTGAAGTAACTCCACTCGACTTTCCAAACACTGGTGTTCACACCACAATGACATGTATTCAGAAAGTTAAAAGAAAATAAAAAACTATAATTTCTGACACACATAATCGGGTGGATTTGAATTTTGACCCTCTCATTCTGAAACTGGAGACGTTACCTCTGTGTTACTAATGCTTGATTACATCTCAGCAATATTTATCACTTAAATCTATCACATTTCCTAGGTAATTTTCACTATAGAATTGGTTTTAAAATGGCTTGAAAATCTCCCTGCATGCAATACATAAGATAAATTATTATACAAGTATTATTATTCATTATGTAAGATACAAGTCTCCATTTGTGATAATCTAAAGAGTATTTAAGGAGTACTAAGGAATTTCTAAGTAGTCTAACGAGTCTGTATGCATCCTGTGATTTCTATATAAAACACTATTCATACAAAAATATGCATATAACTGCATTAGTCTGGGTGACAGTGCCACAGGTTTTTACAACCAATTTTAGAGTATTGCTGATTTTTGTACATAAGATTGATTAGGTCCAAGTGGCAGAAAGTTTTGTAGCTGTCTGCGACAAGCTTTTAAAATTTCATAATCTGTCTGCAAATTTTGCGTGTAATTTTAATGAATACACTCAGGGCCTGATTAACGCACAGGCCAACTAGGCCACGGCCTTGGGCCCACTGCTGATGGGGGCCCAAAATGAGTAAAATGATTTAGAAAAGTTTCTTAAAAATGAAGTTTTCTGCAATTATTTTCTCAAAAACAGAAGAAAAAGATTTTGTTTAACTTGTCAACTGTATCATAATACCTAATAATAATCCTCGAAAAAAATTCTAGCTACTATTTTAATTTGAGGGGGCCCCGAAAAGTTGCTGGGCCTTGGGCCCCAGACGACCTTAATTGGGCTCTGAATACACTAAATTAATAACACACTGAACTAGTAATTTTATTTAAAATATGGTAAGCATGATGCATTCTGATCAATTTTGCTTATAACTTTTGATGTTAAATATAGTTTCTTCATCTCACTTCTTGAGGGATTTCTAAAATGGGAAGGATAAGCTTATCCCAGGACCAGGAGTGATTCTGAGTAGGGATTGACCGTGTACCGAATAGTCAATTCAGTATTCTGTGATTCGCAGGGTTGTTAAATGCCTGGGTTTTTTCAGAAAAAACCCAACCCACTGGGTTTTATCAGGGTTTTTTGGGTTTTTTAAGTTAGAGGTGGTTCAGAATGTTTGAAAAAAATGTACTTACTAACTACAATTTAAAGTAAGTAATTGATTACAAAAATATATAAATCAATGACAATAACCAAAATTATGCTTTGCTTTTAGATAAATTGATTATTAGTAATAGTTTTAACAATGAAATTATCATTAAAAGTACTATAACTAATACTAGTGCTGAATCAGAACTTTTAAACTAATATTTTTTTAAGGATAAAGTATCTTTATTCATTTTAATTGAAGTGATTGCCTATATATAATAAATATTTTCTCTAGAAAAAATTCATTCTGAATCATGATGATTAATGATGGATTGCATTTTTTTTTTTTTTAGTTGTTTGCATTCCAAAATGTATTGCTATATTCTTTCTTAGGCACAGTCCTCAGCCCGAGGTAAAAGGAAATTTCGGTTTTCCCTTAGTTTATGTTATTATTGAATTAAGTTGGGTGGTAGTTTATATTTAATTCAGCAAAACTTTTTCCAATTGAAACTGGATATGACAAAATTCACAGAACTGGGAAAAAAATATTTGCTGTAAAGTATTTTTTATTATAACTAATTAATAATAACTAATAATAATTCTAATAATAACTAAAACTAATAATACTTAATTATATAATTCTAATAATAACTAATAATAATTCTACATGTCTACATCATTAAATTAGGATTCTCAGTATATGTGGTATTTTGTTACGAGTTTCAACTTCAGGATTATATATCAAAATATTTTTTTTAATGGGAAAAAATTAGTTTTTGTGTTGGTGATAGTTACACATATTTATAGAAAATTAAGTTACAATTATTTGTTTTAAAAATTGTCATTGGAAGAATTAAGACTTTTTTTCCCTTGGGGTGGGGGGTGATAAACTTTACGACTAGTGTACTCACATTAAGAAATATATTACCTATGTAATTTAAAGCTGAAATTTTGAAAAAACCCAGTTTGGTTTTTTCAGAAAAAAAACCACCCGGGTTTTTTGGGTTGGGCTAAATCATAACATTCCTGTTTTTCTTGCAAAATACTTCCACTAACAGGGCCGGTGACAGGTTTCACCGGGCCCCTGGCCTGGGCAGACCAAACGTACGGGCCCCCTACAAGAAAAGGTATGGAATTCCGTCGCTTATATGAATCAATGTATAATCAAATCAGGCTTCTTTTTTTTTAAATTAAAAGCAGAACATCAATTGTCGCTAATTTGAATCAGCACCACCCCCTTTAATTGAATCAGACTCCGCTTTACAAACATTAATTTAAAAAGTGATTATCGAACTTTGCTCGAATCTTGCCATGAAATAATTTATTCAAAGACAAAGGTATTCTGAAATTTTACATTTTACCCGCCTGACAAACCCAATGTCTCTGACACATTTGGAAACAAAAATGGAAATTTAGCTAATTTTTATCAGGTGTTAAAGAATTAAGAAATGTGTAACTCCCCTTATAAATGAGATTCATCTTTGATTATAATCAATTGCTACCTCATGACCAACTTTTCATAATTTTCATATTTCAAAAATTGCTTTGAAACATGATTTTGACTGTATTTGTATTCATAGGTATACATATATATTTTCGAATATTAATGTCAAAACTCATAATTGACATATAAAAATCAATACAACCTTATATTAGAGTGCCATGAAAAACTTCGCGACAAGCGTCCCATATAAGGTTATCAAAATCCTTGATTATTGATACCAGTAAATTGGGATAGAAAATTTTGTCTTATTCAATTGAAGAATTTCTGCAATTAAATTGATACAAAAAAAAAAATTCTGAATAATCGATGATAAAAGATTAAAATTTCTTTAAGTGATGTTTGTCGAAAGGGGTTAATAGTGCATAATGTCTATTATGTTCAAACTAATGATAAATACTATATAAGTATTTATAAAATATAATAAACTTTACGACTGGTGTACTGACATTAAGAAATATATTACCTATGTACCGTAAAATCCCGTTAATCCGCCCTTCCCAATTAAGCGCCCCCTCCCACTTTGTAAACAAATTAGAAAATTCAAAAAATCCAGAGAAAGCGCCCTCGCCAAAAGGAATTTTGCCGCACACGTCAAGATCAACACCAAAAATTTTCTCTCATGAGTTTTTTTTTTTTCGACGGATCAGAAAGGCGTGATGATTCTTTGATATATCGCAAACGTGTACAAACACAAAAGTAACATACACAACTTCAACTATTGTCAATCTGAAAAAGCAATATAACCAAACATTAGTTTGAGCTGTAAATTTATCTGCATGGAGATATGAAGGTAATAAAAATATCGATAGTGAAAGTTTCTCATGAAATAAGTTAAAAAATGTGTATTTGATGCTGTGTGTGAAATACTTTGATTAAAAAAGAATCTATTTATTTTATCAAGGAATTGATAGTCGTATTTAACGTTATTATGGAAACCAATAACAAAATATTTATAGATTGATTGATCAGTAGATGGCGCCAGTCAAATTTGTAGCATATTTTGTGTTTCCTTTGTGGTAGCAATGTTTTTCGTTTAAAAATCTGGCCACACTACCAATTCGTTCTTTATGTTCTCAATTTTTGTGATTTGAATTATTTATTTAGCATTTATAGATATGAAATCATGATTTAAAAAAAAAAAAAAAAAAAAACTTAATTAATCTTCCTAATGTACAACAAATGGCGACACCATTTAAATGTTACTAGTTCTAAAAAGGATTTCAGAACATTTTCAACTGCAATTTCTCAGTGTTTTTTAATTATTTTAAATTATTAAATACCTTTTATTTTACTGTTACCATATTAATGACAGATATTAGTGTTATTATTTGCCTGAAATGCATTCCAGTTTTAAAGCTTCTGAAATCCAGAATTTTCTATAATCTGAAATCGCCATTAATCGTGAAGTTATACTGTTTTTCTATTTTGTATATCATTTTTTTGTTCAAAATTTTTTTCTTTTGTCACTTTATTAAAATAATGCATACTTTGCGACGATCGGCCATTATTATCTCCCCCCCCCCCCCCTGATTATTTTACGATTTTCCGTCGCTTTTAGGGGGGCAGATTAACGGGATTTTACGGTAATTTAAAGTTGAAATTTTGAAAAAACCCAGTTAGGTTTTTTTCCTGGGTTTTTTCAAGTGGGTCTTTTCAGAAAAAACCCACCCGGGTTTTTTGGGTTGGGCTAAATCATAACAACCCTGGTGATTCGGCACGTAAACAGAGTATTCGGTTTCAGCCGAATACTTAAAAGTATTCAGCCGAATTTTTCCCATTTATGAAAAATAATACGTAAAGTATTACTAGTTGTAAAAATACATGATGACTGACTAGAGATGTAAAATTTCCGAAAATTTTGAAGTGGCAGAAAAAAACCAGTTTTTTTTTCTAGAAAAAATGATTTCTTACAAGTGTTTTTCAAAAATAAGTTACATTTTCTTAAAAAATATAAAATAAACATTTTTTAAATTTCTGCAAATGGTCAATTCCACAGAAAAGTCTCATTTTGAGGGGAAAATAAAATTTATAATATGTTTAATTTAAGGGTATAATTGGAAAGCTTGGTATTTTTATGTTGTATAATAAAATCTTAATAAAAAGCCATTCTAAATTACTGTTTACAAACTAAGTTAAGAACCATTATTGTCTTTGTAAAGTCATAATGTTACGTCAGTTACACAATAAAAGTTACGTCAGTTACATGTGTAAATGCCATTTTTTCTTTTTTTATTGTTCAGAAATTAATTAAACAAGTTACTGTTATAATTTGTCATTACTTAGTGTTGTTGAGAACATTAAATCACTTTTTTTTAACGGGATAGTTTTGATAATTTTTACACTTCAATGAAGGTAGAAAAAAATATTTGTCCGTTTCACGTTACATCAGTTACAGGATTTTTAATTGCAATTTTTGTGATTAAAAGAGATTGAAATAATCTGCAGGTATTTGGGTATTAAGTCCTTAGTAAGAAATATTTTAAATTGTAAAAATTTGTTCTAGCTTTATTAGTAAATTTTCTGCACAGTTTTGAAAACAAAATTCGATGATCAAGTGTTACGTCAGTTACGATGGAATTGACCAAATTGAAAACATTTGTTTTTTCACTTTACATGAATATAATTACAAAAAAGAAAAAAAAATCAGCTTTTAAAAGTAAGCCTTTCAGTCTTAAAATTTTCAAATTAGCTTTTTTCTTGCTTAATTTAACACCATTGTTTGTAATATATCATGTCTCTGTTGATATGATTTTTCAGTTGCATTTGTTCAATTACCAGTATAGATAATTAAAAAAATTACAACAACAAAAATCCAATATCAACCAATATCACTGCAGTTTGAAAGCAAAACCATTCTACATAGTATTGCTTTGTATATAAATGATGCCATTTTAAAGAAACAAATTATTGTACTGTTTGTCGATCACAAGAATAGCTCTCGCCAAGAAGTCTGTGCCTGTCTGTTGCCGTGGAAACAAGACTCACTCCATTTTTGACAGGGGAAGCGAGAAGATAGGCATTCACATTGGTTTACTGAGCGCCTTGAGGGGGTGTTGGCGATGTTTTTATTATTACTTTTTTTTTGTGATTATTTTAATCTATTAATCGAGTGAAAGAAAACCGTTTCGTATATTATTTATATGATAATATTTAGATTTTACAAATGAAAATAAAATATGAATCAATATGAATTAATCATGAAATTTATTACAGTAAAAATTAAATTAACTTAAATAATTGTTTCAAAATTAATATTTTCATAGCCATTAGTAATTATCAATGACTTTAAATTATTAATACAACGACCGAACTTCAGTGATTATTATAAATTTCAGCATGTATTTTCAAACAGTTTGCAAGGATGGATAAATTTTTTTATCATTAAAAATATAAATAATAATAATACCTTCTAAACTTTTAGAATTTTATTCAAGCAAGTGAAAGTCCTCTAAATCACTCTCAGAAGTCTGGGTTTCTTCTGAATCAGAATCTTATCTTCGGTATTAATGTTAAATGACAGTTCGTCCAATAAATCCTTTAACAGTCCATCTTTTTCCCAGTAATTATTTTCAACGTTTTCCATGTGTTTTCAATGCGCTGCCCATTCTGCCGAAGTAACCTCAGTGATAGCTTTTTCTCTCAAATATTTGTGTCTCCAAAAAACAATATCTGGCCTTTCCATGAGAACTTTTATTTTATTCACGCACTTTTTCCATCGAAAATTCATTGAATGTAAGACTTTGAACAATATGTCTCTTTTCCACGAAAATCCAATTTTTTCTTTCAACACGGGTAATAATTTTCTGAGAAATAGTACTTTTCTTTCACTTATATAAACGTCTTGAATCGTTTGACGTATAACGCACTTGTCAAAGTCATCTATTTCGCAGTTTTTTTCACTAGGTCTTTTACGATGTTTACCAGGTGATTTTAAAACTGTCAATGAGCTCCATGCAGGAACTTAATTTCTTATTTTTTTTATTGTAGCTTCAGAAACTTCACTTGTTCGGGAGAGGAATTAATACAGCTTTAGATGAAGCTTCACTGGAAAAAAATTCTGCAACATTATGTACGATTTTACGTGCTTGCGATTTCAAGACTTCACCTTTCCTAAGCTGAAAGGGCATCTTTCCACTTTAACAAATTAGCAAAATTATTTAAACAAATGGGAACAAATAATTTAAAAAGCAAAAGCAAAATTAAATCAAAAATAAGATAAAACGTGCAACTGCTGATCCGAGAAGAAGAATGACGTAGGGTAACCTTTTATTCCGCCAATTCCTCACGCGCGTATTCCCCATTCGAAATGGATAGGTCTTGTTACTATAGCGACCGCCACTAACTAGACTTTTTGGCGGGAGCTATTCTTGTGGTCGACAAACAGTAGTTGTGACATTATAAATATTATCATTTTTATATCTTCTATTGCTTGAAAATTTATAATAATTTACAATATTACAATTTTTTTTCGTACAATTAGAATTTTCATATCTTGTTTATTTAGTTTTGGTATAGCTTTCCAGTCTAAACCTAAACCAACCCTATGTTTTTGTTTAAGTTGTAGATTCTTAATATGAAAGTAATATACAGTGGAACCCCGATTTTACGGTATCCGCTTCGTAGGTCATTTTTCACTGGTCCGAACATATAACCTACACTGATAATATTAAAAAATCCCTGATTCTGCATCATCCATTTTGCAGGGGTAGTACCAGCCCTAGATTATATTTCAGGACATACTTTTTTCGATATTTCAGGACACATTTGCTTGGCATTCTAACTGAAAAAACCCATATATAACTTCCTCTTCAATAAATTTTATTATCATAAATAGCACACTTCATACACATTTTTTTTGTTGTAAAAGTATACATTTAAAAGAAAAGTAATTTTACCAGAACCCTTTGACCAAGCTGCTAAAAAATTCAATTTTTGCATTACTGAAGGACGAAAATCTTGATTTTTTCTTCACTGATCGACGAAAATTGCAAAAGATTTTCTTTTTTATAACTGATTGTTAAAAATTTGGATTTTTTTTTTTTTTTTGTGACTGGGAGACAAAAATAGCAAAACTTTTAAATGACTAGTCAATAAAAATTGTGAATTTTGTTAACTGATCACCAAAAATTGCTTTTTTTTGTGTGTGCAAATTGAGGAAAATCACTATTTTTAACGATAGATTGAAGAAAATTGTGACTTTCGTGAAAGTTTTGTATCAGTAAAAAGGTACACATTGGAATTACATTCCGAAAAACTGGGAAAGTTTGCTAAGAAAAGAAAAACTCTGAAAACATCTCCATACGAAGAACTTGAAAAAAATTACTTGAATGGTTCAATGACGTACGGGTCGTTAACATTCCGATAAATGGATCCATTTTAAAGGAAAAAAGCAGTAGAAATTTCAGCTAGACTTCAACTGAAAGATTTCACAGCATCAAACGGTTGGATAGACTGATTTGAAAAAAGAAAAAACTTATGTTTTAAATCTACCTGTGGAGAGTCTAATAGCGTGGAGCATGATACTGTTCAAGAGTGGATTGAATAAACATTGCCTTCTCTGGTGGATGGTTATTCAAAAGAGATAATTTTTAACGCTGATGAAACTGGGCTATTTTTTTTATTTTTTTCCAGACAATACATACACGGTTAAAGGGGAAAATTGCTGTTGTGGAAAACTGTCAAAAATGCGTTTGACCGTTTTGCTGTTCGCAAATTCAGATGGAAGCGAAAAGCTGACGCCATTTGTAATCAGGAAAGCCAAGAAACCTAGCTGTTTCAAAAATGTAAAAGTTTACCAACTGATTGCGACGGCAACACAAAATCATGGATGAGCCAATCACTTTTTGAAGATTTTCTTCGGAAATTGGTAAAAAGATGTGCATACAAAATTGAAAAATTATTTTATTTCTTGACCAATATACCGCTCATGTTGATCTCAAATTAAAGAATGTCCGTGTGGAATTTTCCCCTCCAAAATGTACAAGCAAACTTCAGCCGTGTGATTTAGGAATAATCCGAGCATTCAAAGTGCATTACAGAAAGGCAATAATAAATATGGCACTTCTTGCACTAGACTCTGGTGATCTCCAAGATGTCTGGAAGCAAAATATTAATGTGTTAGAAAGCCTTCATTTGATCTGTTCGGCCTGGGATGATATTGAAAAAAAAAAGGTGCATTTCCAATGCTTTTGTAAAAGTGGGATTTCCGATGTCAACCAACGAAGGATCCAGTGAATCACATCCAGACGAGAGAAAAGAGGAAGATTTTATTGTAAATATTGAATTTGATCATCCAGAAATCGATGGTCATGAATATGTTGAATGTGATAAAGATGTTGCCACTTCAGGAATTCAAACTATATCTGATTTCATTCCATGTTATGGCAGTAGATATGATGAAGATGACGAACCAACAGATAGTGTGCCTTCATCGAAAGACATTCTTAAAAGTTTGAAAATTGTAAAAAACATTTTATCTGGTAATGTAAACTAAGAATTGAATTTACAAAAACTTGCAAGTATTGAAAATGCTGTAAATGACATTGTATAAAACAAAAAACAAGGTAAAATAACAGATTATTTTTAGTGTAACAAGGTGAGTGTCTGTTTCATTTATTTTCTTTTTAATGTGTTAGTTTTTCTTAAAACCCGATTTTACGATTTCCCGCTTAGTACCTTATTTTCCGTCGGTCCGGTGAAAAACGTATAACCGGGGTTTCACTGTATATACATATATATATATATATATATGTATGTATATTTCTTTAATGAAATTTATAAAATAGGTGGATTTTTTAGTACTTCGAAATATTTAATTGAAAAGAATTTTTATCAGAAAATTTACATTTTCTTTGCAAAGTTTATTTGTATGCATTTATATATTATATATATATATATATATATATACAGTTAGACAAGTCTTAAAATCTATATTTAAGGAATAGGAAAAGACGAAAGAAAAAACTTGAAAAAGACTAAATAATTTCAATTGTAAAAAATAACTTGTTTCTAATATAATAGTTAAATCTGGTGATTATTATCCGATTACATGAAAAACTCCAGCTAAGCCGAAGTTGCATGGGTCTGCATACATTTTTTTTTTTCCCACATGATCCTGTTTTTGTGAACATTTTGTATAAAAAATATTGCCTTGTTAAAAAAGTCATAAAAAAATATAATCAAAATTTTGTGAATTAGAAATTGTTACATTTAGCAAAGAAAAAGAAAAATAATTATCGTCAACCTAACCAGATTTTACTGTTTTTTTCTGATTATTTAGCTATATAACATTTGATAATTTTTTTAGAATTGAACAAACTATTGTATGAAATTTTTTATTAAACTGTCTTTCCAGTAGTATATAGTTTTTATGGTATAACTAAGAAATATTGGCTGTTATAAGCCATTTAACTTAAAAAGAAAACATTTTTCCCAAAAGGTTTCCACAATTTTGGCCACTACATTATATACAGCTAGATAAGAGACTCATTGACAATTTCAGCTGTGTGACATGTTTTGTTATGAAAAAATCATCACATTTCTGGAGGATTCAGAATGGAGATTGAAAAAATATCCGAATTTTTTGAAGGGTCCTATGTTTTAAGGTGAAAAAATTGTAAAGGATCCTTTAAAGGACTCAAGTACCAAGTCCCTCCTAAACTGCTTACAGATCATATTTTCTATGTTAACATTTTCATGGGAGACATTGAATATGAAAAAAATATGAAGAAAAAATATCAGAATGCAGCCATAATAATATTTTGAATATATTATTTTATAAATTAAATTTTAAGTTTTCCGATTCGAAAAAATTGAAAAATACCCCTTTGGAAAAAAACCAGTTTTTTTCCCAAAGTTTCCGGTTTTTTCCCGACCATTCCCATCTCTAATGATGACCAATGTTCATTTAATGTTATTTTAATATGCTGCAGTTATAAGTAATGATTTAAATAAATGATACATTATTATTTGTAATCGAAATTTAGTATGGGGAAATTATGGTATAAAAATAGTTTTTCGGCATTATCTGGTTGTAATCTATTTCTTTTCTGTTCATAAATCTGTCCAGCTTCAGAAAATAAACATTCACTGTAAACATTGCTGGCAGGTGCAGATAAGTATTTTCTAACTTTGATAGTGTTGGATACTTATTATGGGTTTTTTTTTAAACTAACGGATTGTCTTTTCTTGATGCAAGTGATAAAACAATTTATGAAGTCAATTCTTCTGAAGCTTTAACATCTGATGTGAGGCTGTCATTTTCAGTTGAAGGATTTTCACTTTGTTTTTTCACTTGTAGCAATTTCAACAAAGCACTCCCAAAATGACGAATGCACAGTTTGTGAGAGGGAATCCTTTTTATCGAAACTTTGTGGTTGATTTGGTTCAGTAATTCCAGAGGGTTTATTTCTTACTAGCAAGCTACGCTGGTCAATTTCTCTTAACTAACTTTTAATCAAACAAAATATTGACATTTCATAATTCACTCTTATATTTTAACAGAATAATAAGTCTACTATAATTTGTGACTCGTGCCAATATACACGTCAGGACACATCGCCCATATCATTATCTTTTTACGCATGAAGGTTTCGCTATGGTACTCCATTGCAAAATTTGTAATTTTTGAAATTCAATATTTGAAAAATGGCATAATCATTAGATTTGAAATTTATATCAAGAAAAATACAATTTTTTACCTTTCAAACGCAGTTTGTCTAACAATTTTCCGAGCTATTATTTTCTTCAGTAAATTCAAATGTTTAATTTTCCGAGATTAATCTGTGGCAACAATTGGCGAAAAACCCAGTCGTCAGCAACGCATAGCTTTTTATTAAAGAGGCTGATGGAGCAGAAATTGTCATCATCAATTTGCCACCATCACTTCGGTCCTGTAGTTCCAGAGATTCCATAGAGATTGTAATTTAGAACGATTTTCGCTCATTTCACCCGTTCAAACTTCGATTTTTTAAATTATTCTTAGAGAACATTTATATCTTATAAGTAACTACAATGGCAAATTTCAAATTTCTTGCTCCTTCAGTATAGAAAAGTCGCAATTTTCGAACTTTTTTTCACTCTTGCACCCCATTGGGGTTAGTGTCACCGACATAAATTATGGCCTATGTTGAGTAGGGATTGTTACGATCAATTTGTCACCATTACTTTTGAAATCGGTTCTGTAGTTCCAGAGATTCCATAGAAATTGTAATTTAGAATGTTTTTTAGAACGCTTTTTGCATATTTCACCCTTTTAAATTTAGATTTTTATTTTAATTTGTTCTTTGAGAGCATTTACATCTTATAAGAAACTACAATGCCAAATTTCAAATTTCTAGCTCGATGTTTTCTGTGACCTTACCATTGACACAGGGACCTTACTCTTCTACCGCTAATTGCTCTCCATCTTTTTCTGCCTTTATCAGTCTTGTTTTGCGTGACCTGGACATCCCTTTGTTAATTTATTTCCAATTTCATCATAACCATAGCTTTCTACACTTAAAAATATTGTTACACATTAATTTCTGGGTAACTAATCAAACTCTTTATGATGTTTGCTTAATTTTATTATGCTTCACTAGCTCAAAAATTTAAAGATGACAAAAAACTTTAGCAACTTGATAGCAATCATAAAAAAGAGTGAAAAGTCTGCCTATAAGTACCAAAATATGACATTTTTTAAAATCCTACCCTAGCTTTGATTGACACATTACCAAATAAAATAGAATCTGTCTGACACTCTAAACATTCATATGCATTGGCTACATTCAAGAAAAAGGAAAATCATTATCATCAACCTAACCAGATTTTACTGCCTTTTTCTGATTATTTGGCTATAATTTTTGATAAATTAATTAGAATTGGACAAACTGTATTGCATATTTTTTATTATTACCTTTCCAGTGGTATAAAGTTTTTATGGTATAACTAAGAAATATTGGGTGTTGTGACATCAAACTTAAAAAAAAAAAAAAAACATTTTTCCCCAAAAGGTTTCTACAATTTTGGCCAGTACTGTACAGTGTACTGCTAGATAAAAGATTCATTGGCGATTTCAGCTGTTATGTGAGATGTTTTTATATCCTAAAATCATCACATTTCTGGAAGGGTCCTATGTTTTAAGGTGAAAAAATGTAAAGGATCCTTTAAAGGACTCAAGTTCTTCCTAAACTGCTTACAGATCATATTTTCTATGTTAACATTTTCATGGGAGACAATGAACATGAAAAAATATAAAGAAAATGCAGCCATAACATTTTGAATATATTTTATAAATTAAATTTAAATTTTTCCAATTTGGAAAAATTGAAAAATACCCCTTCAGAAAAACCCAGCTTTTTTTCCCATAGTTACCGTTTTTTTTTTTTTTTCCCGAGCAATCCCATCTCTAGTTCAGATTTATATTTATACCTCTTCTTCAAAATTAGCTATTAATTCATTTAATTAAAGAAATTTTTTATTTAGTCAACTAAATATCACTTAACGTTTTAACATCTAACAAAATTAAGTCATGTTGGTAAATTATTCTCATTTAACAACTAATAGAAAAAAATTTCTGAAAATTTTGTAAATTGATTTTTATGTAATTATTAACTGATTGATATAAACGTAATTGGCCAAACATTCCCTACAGCATTTTTGGTATAATGATCATTTTTCAATAGTTTCATATAAAATACATAATTTGGTAAGAGGTTTACTTGATCATAATTTTTATTTCTTCTTCTTGAACATGATTTGATTAATATGCGGCATTAACTTGGATAAGGACATTTATTAAACCCAGTAGCGAGTAAATGGAAAAATATGTGACACTGCAACTGAGATTTGTCGCTGACATTCGCAAACTGTTGTACAGAGCACATTTTGTAAAAAAAAAGTGAGCAATTGTTTGATTGCTTGTTTGTAACATTTTGTCTAGTAACAGATGTTTCAAATTTTTACACCTACATATCTTTCAACAGGTTTGGAATTTAAATAAATATTAAGCTCGGTTTTCCATTATTTGTTTTACTTTATTCCATATACAACTACATAATGCAATTATAGTGACCAACATTACTAAAGGTAAAAAAATCCCTTCACTAAAAATGAAAATCCTAGAGTAAATTTAAAATGATCCTAAAATAAGGTAATCTTGATAAAAATGTACTGCAAAAATTAAATTGTTTGGGAAAATAAAAAATAGTGCTTAGCCCCTTATTTTGTGTGTAAAGTAAATAATCAAAACCCTTTCATTCAAGTAGCACAAATAGATTTTTCCTTTTCTCTCAATTCATATTAGTATATAATGCAAGTCTTTTGTACATTAAAGAAACTAGTACATAACAAGTTTTGGAACAGCTTTGGCATTCGCCATTTTGTTTTTTAAATCAAAACATTAGTTTTGTTTCTCATTTCCAAAATAATTTTCATCCATATTTACTTATTACAAACACGTTATTTAATTTTATCGACCAATTTATTTATATTTAATAATAAAAGTTAAAATGTTTTGATTTAAAAAACAAGATGGCTGACCTCGGGTAAATGTCAAAGCTTAGCCCTAGTTTCTATTTTTCTTTATTTTGAAATAATTTATTTGCATACCTTACTTTTCCTTTTCTTTACAAAATATTTTAAATTGAAACATTCTCAGTTATAAACATCTTTAAGACTCGCATCATTCAGTTTTTCTGTGCTTTTATTTTTAGAGAATTCATACTCATTTTCAAAATTAAAAACAACCCTTGTCAATATACTGGTCTAATACTAATGGCTGACTGCAGCAATTAAGATACAGACAGAGAAAATACAATAGAGAAAAAAAATTGTTCTTTCATTAAATTTAGCACTGGTCCATTTTTATTAAAACATCCTTGTGTAATGGAAAGAGAAAAAAAAAAACCCTTCAGATTATTTTAGATGACGGCTGTTATGCATAACTGCCAATTTCTACACTTTTTAAATCAAAACATACAAGTTTTACACAAGAAAATTTAATAAAATGATCTGAATTTATATAATGAAATGTACATTTTGTTACACTCATGCACCGATGTTTGCCGACTTTTCGATTAGTGCGATTTCCAAGCCCGCGCCAAACCAATAACTTAATACAATAGCTAAGTTACCATTAAAAGAAAAAAAAAATCCCCAAAATTTGGTGACTTTTCCCCTTTTTATAACAAATTAAAAAATAAATAACTGTGCGTGAGTTAAGACATCATAGCCAAAATTTCTTGTTCAAATATATTTATTGGAATTGTTTTTATTTCCCATAAGTCTTGTCCAATTTAAAAGCAGTTCAAAATTTAAAATTTCATTAATTTAAGTGCAATGATCACATTTAATGACTATCGACAAATTCTCTTTAAATTACACACGAATACAGCAGGGGGCAATTGTGAGTTCATTAAAAAATACTTGAAATTTTAGCAAGAAAACGTTTTTGTAAAAGAGAGAGAGAGGGCACATAATTTATTGCAGTTATGTCAAATTATGAATTTTAATTATGTTTAGCAATCATATGAAATTGATGTCTTATTTTATGAATTTAACTATCAGAAAAAAAAGGAATTTTAGTACTAAAAATGAAAAACTACCTGAATTCAGGTATATAACCTGAACACAATCACCCCTGAATACAGGTTTGGGAACCATATACTGTTATTTTAAAAATGCTGAATAAAATGTGCACTATTCTTCTTTCAAAAGGTGTAAAAATGTCAAAATAATTCAGTGCAGAGCAGATTATTATATAATGATTGATTTATGTTAACCCATCAAATACATCAGTTAATTAAAGAGATCATAAGACAAAATTCACATAGTTCTCTATAACAAAGCTTCAAAAAATTTCCAAGATTATCTTAAGAGTAACATTTAAACAGGCAATTTGACAGAGGCCAGAAGTAATGCTGCATTATATTTTGCATGATAATTAAATTACATGACATGGTTAAATTGAAAATGCCCATGTGTTTATAAATTTTATATATTTTTTAATTACAGTGATCCATTGAAGCTCTTAAATATTTCCGATTATATACATAGAAAAGGAAATCGCAATATCATTTTATGTTATTTTCCAAATATGTTTTCATTTTGAATGAAATACCAAACATATTTCTATGTTCAAGATATTAAAATTGCATAAATGTGACCCTGTTTTTATTTTTACAAATAACTAATGTTAAATTATGCTTGGAAATTTGATCAGCAAGGTGTTTTTTTTAATATATAAAATGTTGAATAATTTATCAAACTCTACTTTACTATGGCATTAAGACTAATGTGCAATAAAATTATAATAATGTGGAATGTGTGAATAAAATTATCTGCAATTTTTCCAAGAAAATAAGTACAATAGTTTGAAAATTTAAATTAGCTAAAAATATTGGGTACTTTTCGGTTAGCCGGGCGCCAGTGATATATATACATACATATATATATACACACACATATCTACACATAGCTACATATACATATATATATATACATACACATATATATGCATATATGTATGTATAAATATACAAATTTATGTATATACATATGTATTTATATATGTACATAAATCACTGGCGCCCGGCTAACCGAAAAGTACCAAATATTGTTTTCTGCCATATTATGAATAAGCTTTTGATACTGTTATAAACTCACTATTTGATATCAGTGCATTGTAAAATTGTAGAGAGAAAAAAAAAAGGTTAAAATAAGTAATAATAAACAAGCAAACCTAAATGTAAATCAAACATACAGTAAAGACTTTATTCTTTACTTAATTGTTTTCCAAGGTATATTATGTATATATATATATATATACATACATACATACACACACACACAAAGATATTAATGAAATTTTATTTTTAATCCTAAGTATTTATTTAATTTAAATTGAAGTCTGTACCAAGTTTACTCTAGAAATATTCCTGCAACTATTTTAAAGACAAAAGTTTGCAGTTTAAGAAATGTGATTTCTCAAGTATGCATCAAGAAAAGAAAAGGTTTTATAAATAAAAAGGACTGGCTCTTTTTTCTCGTTAGTTTAATTAGATCTATTTTGTATATGGCAGGATTGATAGCATTGAATATACAGATGTAAGTTTCAGAAAGAGAAAATAAATAAAATTATTATAACAAATACTGTAATATGACATAAGATCCATGCAGTAAAAACACAGAATCAAGAAAATTTTTGCTTCAAATTTAGTAGATATTTATAGGGTACACCCATACATTGTTAAATTTTAAAATAAATTTAGGTAAGTCATAGAAAAAAAAAATTCTTACATTTAGTTTAGTGTCTAAATTAAAGTTTATACTAATATATTAATGTATACTTTGTTCACTCAAAAAATTATATCTTTAGTGCAGCAGTTTATATGACTAAACATCAACCCATTAACTTCATTATAATATTAATTAGAAATGAGTTTTACATGCTTATTTAAAGTGACTTTATAGGGAGTGAAATCCTTATTAATTCTTACATTATTAATCAATGGAAAAACTATATTATAGCTTTATAATAAAATAAGATTTTCAAAATATTGATCCCTTCATTCTTACCTGACTGAATTAAGAATTATCCTTTAACTTATAATAATAATCAGCTAGTTTACAACTAGACTTCAGCAATATATCAATCTAAATTGAAGCAATACAAAATAAGAAACATTCCCATCTGATTAAAAATTAACTAAAAAGAGCCTTTAAATACCGTATATATCCAGACTTTTGGTACCATTTCTTATATATATATATATAAAATTATTAACAAGACCAATCATTTAAATACTGATATGAAAGACAGAGTTTTAATAGAATTTACACAAAGATGTTATATTCAAAAGAAATACATTAAATAAATACAATGTAAAATGAGCAAATCAGTCATAAAGATTCAAAATATATGACAATACATTTTATCCAGATTCTTTTTTTTTTTTTTTTTTGGAATACTAATTTTTGGATTAAGAGGGGGGGAAAAACATTAAAAAGAAATTTTAATCACAATGCTGCAATCTAAAATATAACACTGATATTTGAGCAGTTGCACTATTCTATACAATGGTATGGAATTTAAGAAAAATAATTTGCTTCAATATATAAGTTGATGCAGTAAATAAACATGAAAAATTATAATAATTCAAGATCACATGTAAAGCTTATAAATGATTTTTTTATGCACTACAAATACTTAATAAATATAAGATTTATAAAATGATTATTTAGCATTTAAATCCATGTAAATAATCTAACACTGAACAATATTTAGTTAAATATAGTTCAAATAACCAATAAGCATATAAAAAGAGCATGCAAAGTAATTAACTATTTCCACGAGTTAAAATCGAAATTATTAAGATTTGTTAATATTATAAAAACAGAAATTTTGATTTTATAGTTTGAGGATCAGGCTGGTTCAATGGAGAGCTAAATAAAAAACATTTTATAACAAAAATGGGTACCCTTAAAAAATCGGCAATTTTTGGCAAATCTAAAAAAGTACTATTTGCACAGTTAAAAACTGCAATGATTAGCCTGGAACACTATTTATATTTAATAAAAATTAAGGTTTTTCACTCATGGGCATCAAAGTATAACAACAAACAATAAATTACATGTTAAAATTGCCTAAGTGAAATTTAAAGTTTACGACATGAGGTGACACATACACATGAGAAATTATTAAAAATGTAATTATATAAATTTATAGGGCGATTTAATAAGTAAAAACAAAGAAAACTATAAATAAACAGCAATCAAACGCAATTACACTACAAGTGTTACGTAATTTCATATGATATTAAAAGTAAAAAATAAATGAAAGATACAATATCAAATTCAAGAAATCCATTTTTTATATTAAAAATAAAATAAACGAAAAAAAATATGCTCGATTTGTCAATTTAAAAAAGTATTTGTTTACAAATGTACGATAAGCAAAACATACTCACCTTATCCATAATTAAATATATTTATATTAAGTCTTTCTTATTTAGATAAATATTGATGCTAATATCTTGATTTGTTTCACAATCAAGCACCAAAAGTATAAATATTAGCACAGTCTTTTCATAATTATAATTCCTATAGTGCAAAATCGTTAATCAGTTCAAAATGGCAGACCACGATCTCGGCAGCCATAATTCTCGCGAAGTCCTAATCGCTGCATGAACATATTAAAATTATTGGTGACATGTATAAACGTTAACAAGACTTTACAGAAGAAAACAAAACTCAAAAATATGCGAGATGACTCCTTATAACAAACAATAACAACACGGATGAACGGTAAAAAATCTGTAGCCACGTTAACCAGATACGAGATAGATTACACCATTTTTTGACTCACAACTACAGCTTCTTCTCCGAGGTCGACAGTGACGTAGAAAATCTCGATCACGTGACACTGCAGAAATTAACTGTGCGTTTTCCAATGAATATTTATTTAGTTTTTGAAAAATAAAATATTGAAGCATTGGAATTTATTTTATTTTTCTGTTTTTTAAGTTTGAAAATAAAAGAGGTGGAAATCAACTGCGATTAAAAGTTTAAGTAAAAGTATGAATATCTATACTGGAATAATTAAGCCTAAAAAATACAAGGTAAATAAGAGAATTTTACTTAATTAACATTAAAAAATAATAATAAAACTAAATTTGAATATTTTAACCATGCTGCCTTTAATTCTAGAGAATCTAAATATGCACAACGATTCATCATCGATATATACATACAATCAGTTAAAATAACATTCCAAAGCGTTAACTCGTAACCGCTAACTGTTTACGACGAACTGCAGTAAAAAATGTAAACTGCAAAATGAACTCATTCAGCCATGAGCATTTAAAACTATATAGTTAAAATGAAAAAAAAAAATGCACATCGTATATTCGGTTGGCAATTCCATCATAAGTACAACCTAGTTATGTTTCTTTTTGTATTGCATCTAATAAAGCATTTATAAAGGGAGACTATTTAATAAATCTCCACCTGCAGTTTTTAAAAATAAGCTTATAAAGTAGATAAATGCTCATTGGTTGGTTCAGTTAGCAATTCGATTACATGAAAGTTTTATTTATTATTCTTTGCAATAATTGCATTTATTTAAGCATTTAAAAAGCACAATCTTCCAATATATATTTTTTATAACAATAAAATCGCTCGATCAGAAATACACAAATGGAAACAATGTATATTACACTTAAAAAAAAAAAGGAAATAAAGAAAGAAAAACAAGATGAAATAAATTTTTGTTGCACTTTTTTAAATTAAAATAGTCTAATTAAAACCAACTGTATGAGCTATTATGCAACACAGATCAGTCAGGAAGACATTTTAAGCTAACAAAGCAGGTCATTTTTTCCCCCTCTTTAAAAGACTATAAAATATGAAATCCTACTCATAATTCTTTAATCTTTTAGGGATATAAGGATTAAGATAACAGAAAAATCTTTACTGTGCATTTTAAAATTATTTTTATATTTTTAAAAAATCAATGAAACTGACTTAACTGAGTCAAGAGAGGGTAAAATAAAATGCATTTCTTTTGTTTATGGTACAAAATATTGAATTGTTTTACTGTTTCATTAAAGGATCCATAAACTTTGTTAAATTGCACTTTACACAAAATCAACTAAATTTGAATACCCTGAAAGTAACCAAATCAACATGGTCTAAACAAGGTATATGATATGCAATGAACAAAGAAAAATACACTGAGTGGCCAAAATATTAATTATGACCATCTGCAACACAGAACTAATATATATATGGTTTTGATGACATCAAATATGCTTAATATCTGATTACAGTTATGTTTTCTGATGACTGAGTTTTATTACACCACAATTTGTTGTACTGCTACAACAATGTATGTCAGTTTCCTGGCACCTCTATAGTTCAGAAGCAATTTTTGCCCACAATTCCACTTTTAACTAGAAGTTTTTTGGCTTAGATGCCATACTTTGAAGACTCAAGACATTCTTGTACGAGAAAAGCCAATAAAGTTAGCAATTTCTGGTAAACTGGAATCAGCCTTTATGGAGCCCACAATCATGTCTCCTTCAAAATAATTCATCCTTATTTTCCCATGAATGGGCAAAATGCAAAGTTCAATGAATTTTTTATCAGAAAATCCCGTTCACTGCATCAGTGCACATGCCACAGGAATGAGTTGAAGTTTCAGTGAGGAGTGGTCAATATTTTGGCTAGTCAATGTATAACTTATCTCTGTTTATTTTCACAAAGGGAAACTTGAAGTTTCAAACTGTAAAGAATGTCGATTAGGTGCTCTTCCATAATCAGGTACACAACCAAGGTTAGCATAAAATTATGAAAAGTTTGCCACATTTAATAATAATAACAATGCACTAAACTATGTCTCTTAAAATATGCCAGTTGACTTAATAGTGGAAATTTTCCATTTAAAAAACGATGAGGATCACAAAGATCATATGCAGACACAATAATTACACATACACAACTCAAAAAATGTATGGATACTGAGGTTTTGCAATCAATAAGACAAACTGTTGCTCAACTTGGATGAAGACAAGTGTTTCTGAATCTACTGTTTTGGGTATAGGACTGAGCAACATCAACCACCAAAAGTGTCTTTGATGACTGACTCATTATTATATGTCTTTATTCTGCAATGGGCGTGCAAATATCAGACCATGGGATCATAGAAAGAAATTGCCCAGATTGATACGATTTAAATTCCTTTTCCATCACATCAATGGATTAATAAGAAAGTCTAGAGGAGAATAGCTGATCATGACATGAACAGCTTGAGGAAATTGGATTGGTGACGATTCCATTATGCTATGTTTCCATGGGAAGTTTGTCTATAACACTACAGCGTTCCCAGCAAAACATGTCTGGCAATTTCCCTGACCAACTAAATCCAAGAAAATTCCATGACCAAACGGGCATACACAAAATCTGCTTTAAATAACAAAATAACAAGCAGCATAAAAAAAAAAAAAAAAATCAGAAATTTGTATCATAACAGGGTTCATAACTCTTTACCCAGGAGAAAATTCAAACACCTTTCAAGAAAATTGCAAAATGAAATTCTATAAAACATTATAATTCAAAAAAACTTCATCTTTGCCAGTTTTCAAATGAATGCCATACGACGAAGTCTAGAATGTGAAATGTCATGAAAAAGTCTCAAAAGTGTAGAAAACTTTTGTCCATATTATGGTTTTTCTGCATTGCATTTGAAGGAATTTCTCGATCTTGAAACCGACAAGAGTCGAGAGATTTTTCAGAGGCGCCATGTAGCAAGAAATATAGTAACACTTTTCTGAAAAAAAAAAAAAAAATGGTTTCAAATTTAAAAAAAAAAAAAAAAAAAAAAAAAAAACCGTTTTCCCCCAGACTTTTTAGGAAATATTTGTGAATTCCCTGACTTTTCCTATATATTTTTTAATTTCCATGTCGCTGGGAACCCTGCACTATTATGATTGACCAGTTACTACATTCATGCATGCAAGATATGTCTTCACAAGACAAAATTGTGATATTCAATCCCGGCCACTTAATTCACTAAATTTCAAGATGTAATGAAGCCACAGAGCTTATGAATTTGTCTTTCCTAAATCAGAAAATTGTGCAATTTATGCTTAATCAAAACTTAACAGAAACTTGCAGATTACTTGCCTAGACAAATATGCAACAGCAGATATTTTTCATTATAAAAGTGGATTATTCTGAATATTACCAATCATCTAACATAATATTAGCTAACAGCAGTAATTCAGATAAATGTAAATTTACAAATTTTTTAAGAAATGAAAAATTACATTTTTACAAATATTTTTCCTTTAGCTGAATATAATTGCTTATGATTTATTGCATTAAGTATAAATTGAAAAGAATATACGCTATAAATCAATATTTTCACTATTTTTGAGAGAGCAAAAATCATAAAAATAAAATAGATATTAGCAGGATTCCATTTAATAGCAGGGCAGTACTATTTAAATCAGTTCACCAAATCAGCAGTTCTCAAACCATGTTTCACTAAATACTGAAAATTATTAAACCAAGATAAGGCAAGGTTCAGTAAATAATTATCTATTACAAAAGTTTTATATTCAAAAATTTGAAAACTGCTGCATTAGACTATAATAAACATTATTTATATATTTTAAAAAGACAATTTTGAACATATGTAAATGAATGTTTTCTATGTGCAATCATAACTTTACATATATATATTTAATAATCAACTATCATGTACAAAATTTGTCAGGATATTTTTCATGAAATAAAAAGACAAACTTAAAACACACACATTAAACAAATAAGTATACTCAATATTAACTATGGCAAGGAAGCAATAACAACTGAAATAAACTGTGTTAATGACTTTCCATTTTGAAAATGTTTCATTTATACATATCTTTATATGATCTGTTAACCAGTGCCATCAGTTGGTACTTTAATTTGGTAATAAGATATAACAGATAGATTTATGGTCTCAAATGTTGATTATTGTGCTCCAATTAAGATAAAATGATTGGATTAAAATGGAAATTATCTTCAAGATATACAAGATTTTATGCAATGTGTGAAATATAGCATTAGTTATAACTTTAACCTGGCAGATTGCAATTTGTAAATCTCATTGAAATTAAACGATGTTTGTTTAAAGTAGTATGTATAATTATTTTATGTAATTAATCAATATGCAGCCATTAAATTAATAACCAAACAAATTTTGATTGTAATGCTTAAGCAATTATTTTAATATAATTTTGCAAGCAGCAACTTATCTTTGATTACATAAAATCTTGAAGCAAATACGTTGTAATGCAAGTGCACCTTTAAAAAAAAATTCATGTTTAAATGTTTTATAACAAAACATGCACCATGTCAACACTTCAATTGCACATGGATGCAAAAATTAGAAGATATGAATAGTAAAATTTCATTTGTAATTTTTTAAAAGTTTAATAATTATTAATAAATGCAGCCTTAACCAATACCAGAAAAAATAATAATAATAATAATAGTAAATATACTTCTACACTTTTTTTATTATAAAAGTTAATTTTATCTTTAATTTTAAATCAGAAATCCTAATTTAAAACAAAATAAAACAAGAACAGTAGAAAGTACTACATAGTAAACTTAGAAACTTTATAAAATAAGACTTGTCCCAAATTTATAATTTGAAACCAAATACAGATGATGAAAAAATACATTAACAACGGAATGATGACAACCTTATATGACTAGATCAAAAAATAAGATATATAGATCAAAATTAATATTAATTTTGAACTTGTGTACATAATTAAGTATTTTAAGGATTGAAAAATAATTTTAAAATGTATAACTTTTGATCAAGTTATAACAAGCATTTTAAGTCAAAATCATTAAATTGTTGCTGCACTTAAGGAAAGAAAGTACAATACAGCTTCCATAAGATATGTATGACATAAAACACTTTTAAAAGCTACATCTAAATATATAAATTCAAAAACAAGAATACATTTTATAAATACTTTGCAATTCAATATTTGTAACTTACCAGTTAATATCCGATATTCTTCAATTTCACAGATATTAAAATAAAAGAAAATGATCAAAGTGACTTCAACAACAACTACAGCCCTATTAGTCATCAACAAAAGCTTTATTTTTCAAATGTTATTGTTCACAGTATACTGGGATTACTAGCCACCACAAAAAGAGCTAATAACTAAATTTAAGTTTATTTTACTTCATAAAAAATTTTTGTAACAAAATCACTAAATTATAGAGTTAATTGCCATTTAAAAGTCATTGCCTCAATATTTAGGTATTAGTTCAATTACAATAAAAAAGTTACTTCCACTAACAAACATGCACAATGTACACATTAAACTAGATTTTTTTTACACTCCCCCGCCAAATAAATAAAATCATTTCTGAAGAAGTCAATGATCAAATGGTCAATATTACAAAAGCTTTCGACTTAGTATAATTCACAACATTTTTTTATTACAATGTACAACAGCCTTGTTTGGTGAAAAAATAGTAATTGGCTTTATATAATATAATTCAAGCTTTTCAAGTTAACACCACAGCATTAACCTTTTGACTTTAAAATCAAAACCCCTTCGACCAATATATATTGCTTTTTAAATTAATTCAAATCACCATATTTTAAATATGTAGTATATTATTTGCATTTTTACCCCTTGACTGTAGAATTTTTTAAAAACAAAGATTGCTTGAAAATTTTGCTACTTATGTTGAACAAGTGGAAATGGCAGGATACAGACAGAGGGCTAAAGAAACAAATACATGGCAAGTTTCATAATTTGTGATAAGCTAATTAGTAAAGTTACTTTTTAGATAACATTACTTAAAGATTTATTTTTATGAAAATTGTATTTTGTACAGCAAGTAAGTATCAAGAACAAATTCTGTATCAAAAAGCAGCAAATTCAGAGATATAAACAAGTTCCCAAAATACTACATGTATGTAACAAATTTCAAACAAAATGAAACTGGTAAATAAAGTTTTGGATTATTTTGAACAAAAAATTAGCATACTAATATTAACAGTAATAAGAATGCAATTAGAATATTAAAATAATACAACAGTGCTGTTTTAGATCATATAAAACTGATCCTTCATTAGGAGTAAAGCAGATTGCACAAGGCCTACTGTCGCTTACTTGTAATACTTCGTTTTGCTAAACAAATACAATAAATATAAAGTTTTTTTCTCCCCCAAAATATAGTAAATGCCACTTAATGTAATCCCGACTACTGTTACCAAATGCTTGAAGTCATCAAAATCAGCAAAGACTGATGATTGCCCTTCAATTCTACACTAAAATTAATTGCTTTGTGTGATTTTTTTGTTTCATGATAACGTTTTGAATCTGCACCAGTTCTTGAAAAGTGTGCCGTTGAAAGCAAAATTCTACTAGAAAGTTTATTCAAACATGCACCCTCCCAAGCATATATACCTAATATATAGCAATCTGAGCCTGGATTGGATGGTGATCAATAACATTTGTATAGCTGCAAAGTACACAGAAAGTTGTTAAACACTGACAAAATGTTTTCGAAGATATATAAAATCATGAAGTATCAGGAAGACTTTTAAACTATACAAGCATAAACAACTCATTAACAATCATTTAAAAGAGAACTGTAAACAAAAATTATCAGCTTCTTTCAATAAATGTTTTGTAGCTTTCTTTAAAAATCATAAATCCATCAAGAGTAAGCTATCATTTTCTTGGTAATACTAATGTTAAGAATTTTTCTCAGTTACTAATTGTTATAAAAAAATTCATGGCCACGAGGTGATCGTATTAAGTAACATCTACTATACTATTACATAAAAATACAAATGCAACTCAACTCACAAATACAAACACAAATAATTTTACTTATTACTACTTTAAACAAAAATACCATGATTCCTTAAATAATAAAATTTATACTTCTGGACTCAATACAACTAATAAATAATTTAAGAAATGCTTCTGTACTAACTTCACACACTAAATTTAAATTGTATGTGTGTATATATATATACATACATATATCATTCAAAAAGTACTTAATACATACTTGAGAGGAGGACGGATGATATGTGTATTTGTGTAATGCATATAAACACTTTTGTGCAGAAAAAGAAAATTGAAGAAAACTTTAATTATTAATGTTTTATTATTTTTCTTATTTATACAAATAATGAAATATACAGCTTGTTAGTAACTCTTGGTGCAGACAATATATCAGCCATGAAATCTTGCTGAAACTTCAAAGTCTCTTTGCTTTTCTTGGGCGTGGACCATGAAAGATTGTAGGTGTAATATCTGTTATTGATATAATATTCAAGCCACCCATTTCAAGAGCTTTAATTGATGCCTACAATAAGAAAATAATAGATTATACAAGTCATCTTTGCATAAATATAAAGTAGGAATGTTACTCTATTAATGAAAAATTCAAAGCTGCCATCATTTGATTTAAAAAAGTAGTCTAATGATTTTTCTACCTGGCATCTTTCATAGGGATATCAATGAGTAATAATAGGAGTAATCTATCTTTAGAACCAAGCCGAATCAATACTTTAACACAAACCAGATGCAAAACTCAAAATGAAAAAAAAAACTGATGTCATAGTCAGGGTTCTGAAATTTCCGAAAATTTAAGGCATTCAGATTCGAAAATTTTAAAATATCTGTTAGTCTGAAGATTCAGACAAAAAAGCGAGGGCCAAACACAAACTTTTTAACATAAAACCCTCTTAAGGAATAATAATGTTTCTACGAATATTTACATCACAAATTCTCTTCCTCAGAAGCAGTCATGCCATTTTGAGAGTTTCTCAGTGAAGGGGCAAATTTCTTTTAAGGGGTGGTGTTTGTAATAGCATGCAGGGTTGCAACAAAATAGGAAAACCCTGCATAATAAAAAATGCTGTGCAGTATTTACCAGTCAAATTTTTTCACAGTAATGAGATTCTTTTGCGAATATACTTTAGTTTTTGTGGAAGGATACAACTTTTTTTTTTTTCTTTTGTGAAATTTCACGAAATCAATTCATAAATCGGTCATGGAAAAAAAAAATTGATTTCTTCAAATAATCGTGAGAAAATATTGTGAATTTTAGTCAAAGATCTCAGAAACAAATAGAAATTTTCTTCAACCAGTCTCTGGCAAAATTCACAAATTTCAACAAACAATAGAAAAAAAATATCAATGTCATCCATCGTTCACAAAGAAATATAACTAATTTTGTCAACAGATTACACAAAAAAATAGTGAATTTCATCAAAAAATTGCTTTAAAAAAAATCTCTTTCATCAAACGATCCTGCCAAAAAATCAAGAATTTTGTCAAATAATCATAAAAGGGGAAAAAAAATGATTGCACAATTTTTTTTTTTTGCGAATCCCATCAATTGGTTGCAAAGAAGAAAATCACAAATTTCGATAAACAATCACGAAAGGAATCACAAATACAAGGATGAGGATCTTCCATAAATTTGGCAAATTTCAGCTTAAAAGAAAAAAAAAAAAAATCTAAATCCCTCCCTCCTAAAATCCTTGGGGGGGGGGGGGGGGGGGGGGTAGAGAATTGAAATGGTCGATTATTTATGATTACTAGAGATCATCAAAACAAATAGAGTATCTTTTTTAAATAAAGAGTTAAAGATTTTAAACTTTGTATGCTGATAAGGGAAAGTAAGATAAGTAAAGGAGAAGTGTAAATTTCAGAGGGAATGTAGAAATAGATAATTTATATGATTAATTATTTAATCATTGTTACTAGTCTTCAACAAGTGGAGCAGAAGAATTTTTAAAATAGAGTTTTAAAGATTTTTTTTATGGGATGGAGCAAAGGGAGAAGCATACATTTTGAGGCTAGAGACAATTTAAATAGCTGATTATTTATTATTACTAGAGAGCAAAATAGAGCATATTTTATTTTTTTATATATTAAGAGCTTTAAAGAGTTTTAACTTTGTATGTTGAGGGGGAAGCATGAATATTAGATTAGAGGGAGAGATTGCAGTTTAAATTATAGATTTAAAAAACAAAACAAAAAAACTTATTGTTACTAGCCAACAACAAGTAAAACAGAATAATTTTAACCCTAGAATGCTACCCATTCGTCTCCTGGACGAAGCCCATAATAAGTAACTTTGACCTGCCTCTCCCAAAAAAGGAAATGGGTCGTGCCACTCAGTACCTTAATTTGACCTTGGATACTACATTTAAGAATAATCCTTTTTCCTGAAATATTTGTGCACAAGGTGTTTTCAGAACAATATTCGTCTCGCCGACGAATGGTTAGCAGTAGCGTTTGCATTTGAGAATCTGACTTAGTTTTTTTTTCCTGTGAAGCCGTGTCATATCAAAACGTTTTCTCGGAGAAAATGTTTGGGGTAGACCTGAGGCTATCTAGAAACTATTTAAAGAATTAAGTGATCAAGAAAATTATATTTCTGGGAATAAATCAAAAAATGATGACATAATTGAAGTTGAAAGTGACGAAATCACAGATAGCAATCGAGATGAGAAATATGAATTATTGTTTAACAATAAAAATGAAGAAAAATCAATTCTTGAAAAACAAACCCGCAGGAGGATGGCAATATTAAGTCAAATTACGAAGCTATAATTGAAAAAAGCAGTATCAAATAAAAGTGAATGGGTCAAAATTTCGAAAATGTTTGAGTCATATGACGTCTATAATTTATCCAGACAAAATTCAGCTCAGTGATAAAGATAAGTCAAAATGGCCATCTGTTCCTCAATTAAGTAATACAAGGTCAGCAGCTCAAAATATAATCATAGAATTTTTTAACTCCACAAAAGGAGCTGTAGACACATTGGATCAGATATGTAATAACATGTCATGTAGTAGGAAAACACGCTGATGGCCTCGTTGTGTGTTTTATGGTATGCTAATTATCAGTTTATTTAATGCACATGCTATATATGTGTATAACATGGCTCAAAAAGCATTATCCAGAAAAAAGTTCGCGATAAAGCTAAGTGAAGATCTTCTTGCTCAATGGATGAAGAAGCATCTCAACGTATCAACTTTGCCCCGATCAACAAGGACAATTATAAGTGAACTGTTGAAATTTGATATGAACATTCAAAAACTCGTACATTCAGAATGTAAAAAAGGAAAATTTCTGTATTTTGCCCGTTCAATTTTCACAGAATGACACGCAACTTTTGTCTAACATGTTTCAGAACAATGTGTGGTGAACATCACGTAATATGTGTAAAGATTTCTTTGAAAATAAATAAATCGTGATTTCTTGCTTACTTGTCGATCGAGAGTGATAAAGTCACCTGTAGGTAGTATACATTTATTCTAATTAGCTTTTAAAATTGATTTTAAGCACGCGTACCCACATTTCGTCTGGGAGACGAATGGTTATCATTCCCGTAAGTTTTTCAAAGGGTAGCATTCTAGGGTTAATATTATCAAGTTTTTAAAATTTTTGTGTTGGGGAGAGCAGAGAAGGGAAGCAGACATTCCATGTAGAAAGGAGGGGGATTTCATTAACATTATATTAACTAGGGATACACCGAATAGTGATTTTGGCCATATGCCGAATATTCGGTCTTGCAGGTAAACCGAATACTGAATATTCGGCTGGCTAAATACTTTTATATCTCAGAGTTTAATGGTATTAAGTTAAATTTTAAACAATTTTACATAATATTTAGCAAAAATACTTTCATTTTGATAAACAAGACTTTTTTATAAGGAAACTTTGCACTAAAAAAATCCATGTTTTGAGTTATTTTAGAAAAGGATGGTTTAAAACTTTTTTAATTAACAAAATTTAAATTCCATACCTTCTGTGAATTCAAGCAAATGAATAGAATTATCTTATATTGAACAAGAAACAATATATCATTTCACTTATTCCATCACAAATGCAAAGTGTGTCATTACAAGCCATAACTGAATTTTTGTTCACAACTTTAGCAAAAATGAAGATATTTTAGCAAGACTCGCATCATATTAATTTGTTTGTATAAAATGTGATAATTGTAATTGGTCATAGGAAGTGATTGAATGGTTCTGTCTGATTATTCCAAATATCTTTATTAACTGACAATTAAAAGTAGAAGATGTGTTAAGTTTTAAAAAATATTTTTACGAGGCATTTTAAGTATTCGGTTTGGCAGAACAGTTCAATATTCGGCCAAACCGAATATTCAGTAGGCCGAATAGCTTGATATTCGGCTAAGCTGAATATTAGACAAGAATGAATAGTTTGATAGCTGGCCTAAACGAATATTCGGTAATATGACCGAATACCGAATTGATACCGAATATTCAGTGCATCCCTAATAAAAACATAAGTGGAAATCGGCCAAAAGAGTCAAAACATTGAAAATTCTCTTTTGGATTTTAAATTTTTTGTGAAAAAAAAAAGAGGGGGGGGGGGGGGGTGTATTTAGGAATGGAAAAGAAAATCTAAATTGCTTAAAGTGGATGGGGCTTAAAATCGGGATTTTACAGTAAATACCATTAATAGGTTTTGAAACTTGCAATTTCTTTGGTCCATAGGGTTATGAAAATTTTCATTGATGATTGTGTCAGTAAAAATATTCAATAATGATTTTTAGATTTCCTCGAGACTGATTTAAAATCCATACAATTCAAAAAATCTACAAAGCCTGTCCTGTCCTGCATTGAGTTGGTTGACGCTGTTATGACAAGACAAAAAGCCTCTCGATAAAAAAGAATTAAATCTGTGGTTTCCAGTAAGCGATGTTTAGTGTGTAGTAGTTGGTGCTTGGCAACCCTGCAAATGCTGAATAATTCAGGATTATTTACATTATTTGAAGGGCAAACAGATTAATCTTCTGTAATTCGGTTCAAAATTATTCATACCTCAAAATTTTAAAAACCATAAAAAATCAGCAAATTGCTATACAATTTTAATTTATTGCAAACATATTTTTAGAACATTTAATTTTGATGTCTGCGATGCATTAAATATTCAGTATGTATTCGTCCATACTACCAAATATTCAGTTTGACAATTACTATCAATAAATAAAGATATTCAGAATAATTGAATAATCATATTTAAATAAAAGAGATTGCTTTTACGTTATTTGCTGTTTAAAAAGAGACAGTTAAGAAAATGAACTATTAATTGTGACAATTATAGGAATTTATATTGTATATAAATGCAAATTAGTGAATATTGTCTGGTAACAAACTCAGGACTGATAATAAGCATCAAGAAGTTTTTATATAGAAAACTATACTCCGTTCGCTGAAACGAGATAACGAAAGTAAACAAATGCGCGTGCGGATTGGCGATGCTTAAACCTGGCGTTGTGCCAGAAGCGCCAATTGTTTGAGCCTCTGCTTTTTTTCCCCAAACGGCTGTTTGTTTCTTGTCTTTCACTTTTAAAATTGACGATTTTTTTCGATTGATTTGGTATTTTATATACACAAATGGAGTGTGAAAATTCTTCTTTGAGCCCGTCTAAGAAGAGAGTAAAAAGAAAAGCTTTGAGTAAGGTGGAGAAAGATATGATTTTAAATGTATATAAAACGGAACTTGAATCGAATCCTGAACTTCCGATTTCTCATATAGGAGATAATGCTGCTCGTATAACAGGCGTAGGTAAAGCTTCTGTTTTTCGAGTATTAAGAGAGTATAAAAAATGTGGTGTGTTAAACTCGCCGAAGAAAATAAAATTACGTAAACGTGTTTTAGAAAATATAGATGATTTTGATAGGAATGCTATTAGGAGAAAAATCCATGAGTTCTTTTTGAGGAATGAATTGCCCACTATAAATAAAGTTTTGGAAGTTGTAAATGATGACCCTGATTTGCCAACCTTTAAAAGGACAACATTTTATCATCTCCTGAAAGAATTAAACTTTAGATATTCACGGAGAGGACGAGACAGTACTCTCATTGATAAAAACGAAATAATTGTGTGGCGAAGAAAATATTTAAGGCAAATCAAATCTTTCAGAGAAGAAGGGCGCAAAATATATTATATGGATGAAACTTGGTTGAATGCAGGCCATACAGTTAGTAAAGTTTGGAAAGATACCTCAGTAAAATCATCAAAACAAGCATTTTTGTCTGGTCTTTCTTCCGGATTAAAATCTCCTTCCGGAAAAGGAAAACGGATGATAATTACCCATATTGGTAGCGATTCTGGTTTCGTGGATGGAGGGCTTGACTTATTCGAATCAAATAAAAATAAAGATTATCACAAAGACATGAATTCAGAACGTTTTGAAAAGTGGTTTGGTGATATCTTATTTCGACTGGAAGATAACTGTGTGATAGTAATGGATAATGCTCCTTATCATTCCCGAAAATCAGAAAAAATACCGAATACTTCGTGGAGAAAACAAAAAATTGCTGATTGGCTTTTAACAAAAAATATCCCTTTTGAGGACGGAATGTTAAAAGCGGAACTGTTGCAGTTAGTGAAGCAAAATAAAAATAAATATGACAAGTACGCTGTCGATGAAATGGCAAAAGCACAAAATAAAACTGTCTTACGATTACCCCCCTATCATTGCGAGCTTAATCCTATTGAACTGATTTGGGCACAAATAAAGAACTTCGTTGCGAAAGAAAACAAAACATTCAAAATGCCTCATGTAAAAGAAATATTCACTCAAAGTATAAGCAAAATTGGCCCTGAAGAATGGAAAAGATGCATTCAACATGTAACAAATACAGTGGAAAAACAAATGTGGGATTTAGATAATGCTATAGATAATATAGTAGATTCCATGATAATCAATCTAGATTCTAATAGTTCAGATACTTCAACTTCATCTTCTGAATGATTTATGAGGTAAGTGGGCTTCAATAATGTAAGATATAAATAGTTTTGTACTATTTTGTATTTAACAAAATTAACTCCCGATGATGGTTTATAACAATGTTGAATTCAGAAAGTTTGCCCCGGGAGGAAATTCCGTTCGGGGCATTAAAATGTCCCCTCTCGGAATATTTCAGATTTTATAATTTTAATGGTCAAAAAGTATAATCCCCCCCCCCCCCGAAACTATATAATGTCTCGCCTGGAGGCACAGAAATCCCACCAGGAAAAAATATGTCTGAATTCAACGCTGTTTAAAACAAATAGAGAATAATTTATATTTTGACGTCTTAAACTTTTACATTTTTGTTTAAAATCTCGATGTAAGTCAGTTAGCAACTTGTGTTGTTTTCAAATAGTTATCAAAATAAATGTTTAAAAAATTAACAAATCGAAATAAAAAATAAAATTCGCCAACCTAGGGATTTGTGCCAAATGTGTGGCTCCTTGGTGATTTTTCTGCAACCCGTTTGTTTACTTTCGTTATCTCCTTTCCCTGAACAGACTATAGGATCACATTCCACTCATTCAGTGAAAAATACAGTGTATCTCACCCCAAGCTGAACTTTGATTTTTGTTTGTACTTATAACAATAACGAAGATTTTGTTAATATTTTCAACATACTTTGTTTTTCATATATTGCACAAGTGCTGGAAATTGCTGCGATTCCACGGTTGGGTTTTTGACGTCAAAAAGTGGTTTTTGACATGACATGTCGAAAAGTGTCAAAAACTGTCAAGAACTGTCGAAAAGTGTCAAAAACCTTATACACATTTTTTTAGCAATCATTAGTGATATTTTATAATATATCAAGCTAAAAACTGACTAAATAATAATTTATATATTATATAAATATTTTTTTTTTAGTCATAGTATAATTTTTATTTAGTCTTACTATAATTAAGTTGTAATAAAATTATATATCATAATTCAAAATATTTGTCAATTGCCATGCTAGTTAAAATAGCAAAAAATATTGAAACTACTATTAAATGCATTTTGCAAAGTACTTTTTACATCTTAATTACTATTAAGTGTTTGGTTTATTATAAAAAAAAAAATAGCAATCTAATTTATGCTTAAAAAAAAAATAAATAAAGGCTTGTGTAAAGCTAAAGTAGCCACTATTTAAAATGACTGTTCATAAGTTACCTAGACTTTTAATGATTCTAAATGTTTGTTTTTGTACATAAACTTTAAATATAAACCATAATTGCAACACAAATGTTCTTTAAGTAATTAAATGAATTATAATATGAAATCTACACAATTAAACGTTTTTAAAATCAATAACTTAAAAGAAGATGGTTTATTATTTTCAATATTTACACGTATATAATATCTTCATTTTATTATGCTAGTTTCAGTTTAATTATTTAGAATTATTTCTTTATGTTAAGTTTAAATTTTTTTACATTATAAAATAGTACCTTTTTTTATCCAAAAGGTTGGAGTATCATAGTTGAGATTTATTCCAACAGAGCGAAAAATGCTGTGACCAGGACTCAAACTTGGTACTTTGGCTTGCCATGTTCTATGCCAATGCTTTTCCTACTAAGCTATCCCAACAATATCCTGGTTGGCAAAATTCACTTTTGTTTGTTGGACATAGCTGTGAACTACAGTGCTAATTTTATTCATCTGAGCTATAACTATAGCATTTTTACATGATGAATGTGTTACAACGCGGAAACTTAACTCCTATATACCATGTAATTAGGTCATAATGAACAGACTCAGGTTTAAGTCCTGGTCCCAGCATTTTTCGCTCTGTTGGAATAAATCTGAACTATAATACTTCAGCCTTTTGAATATGATTTATCTAGTTGAAAAAACATTCTTCTGTTCATTAGTATCTTTTCGAGGGACAAACATTAAAACAATATAAAAATAAGTATATTATTTATATGAAATTTTATACATTAAATTATACAAGTACCAGAATTTCCCCCAGGTTTAAAAAAAGGCAGGGTGATGCTGGTGAGAAAAGGGCACTTTTCAGATTCTTAAGGGCAATTACTGTTAAAGGCATACTTTTGGTTTTTAAAGTCACTTAATATTTAATAGTCAGGACACTCTTTTTAAGACAACATTGAGTTATTTTTTACTATGAATGCAAATTTTTTAATACAAAAAGGAGAAAAGACACTTTTTTTTTTACTGAGGGGCAAGAAGGGTACTATTTTGTAAATCAAAGGGCAGGCAGCGTGAAGCACCCTTCTGAAACTGCCTGGGGGAAACTCTGCAAGTACTATTTAATAGTTTGATTAGTTTATATTTTTAATGTAATGATACTTTTAATTATTTTATTATATATTTATAGCTTACAATTATTTTCAAAGATTTTGGTTTTTACAAATTACATGTTTTCAGTTTTTAGGGGTCGACACAGATTTTATTTCTTGAGGCCCATTTTGTGAAAACTAAAAATTATTCTTGTGAAATTTATCATATTTTTGTGAAATTAATTTTGTGAACATTTTCTTATGAAAGATGAAATCCAGCTGCTCAAATTCAAACCAAGCATTTAATGATAACTTCTTTAAGTCATTTAAAGTTTTCTTTTCTTGTGAACTTGTTTTCTTTGTACATTATACATTTTAAAACCTAACAAAATAAAAATAATTAATGGAGAGTATGTTTTTATGGAATGGAATTTTGTAAAGGGACCAATTTTATTAAGAGGAATTTTGCAAAGGGGCTGATTTGATTTTTGTGAAGGGGTTCTAGGTAGGCCTTTTTTAATGTCTAAAACTGTCAAAAAGTTTACCTAAGTTTATCTAACACTAAAAATTATGAAAAATTGTAAATTTAGTTTTTATAAAAATAATTTTAGACAGGTTTTGGACTCAATTTTAGGTTTTTAACAGTCATTGTCAAAAACTATGTCAAAAAGGGGTTTTTGACATGACTGTTAAAAGCATGGTTAAAACCAGATAAAACCGTCACACTGTCAAAAACTTGCCAACCCTGCCCGATTCACATCCAAACAATGAGCTAGACATACCATTATTCTAAATACAACTGACATTACATATACCATGTCACTGACCAAAAGTCAGTCACTTCCAATGATGTCATTACATTTCAGCAAAGTTAATGTGATGAAAATCTTGTTAAATATCTTTATTATTGTTAAAGTTATGAATAAAAATGTCAGTTCAGCTTACAGCGAGATACCCTATATTTTTGATTGAATGCATTCTATTTTTGATGGAATAAGTGGATTACGATACTGGTTTCTTGTCAAAAAGGTGTGTCTTGACTGCATTATCTCCCTTGAAAGTTTGTTAAAAAAATTAAGGAACACCTTGTCTGCTTACAACCACTGAAATTATAACCCACTCTACATATTGCTTGCTCTGGTAACTCTAAAACCTTTAAATTCTATTTACTTAATTTGATAAAGTAAAATGAAAAATAAAGTGCCATTTATTAATTGCATCATGCAATTTTTTTTTTAAACCTTTTTTCCTATGTGACAGGCCATCATATTTGAGGGATATCTTCTCTCCTTAGTATGATGTCACATTTTCTGCAACTGTTAATTTACAGTAAGTATGTCAATTAACCAAGTTTGGTACGTTGATTAAAACAATGTAATTATTATTTTCTAGTTTTTAAATCTTTTACGAATGGATAATAAATTAAAACCATTAAAATTAATACAATGAGTAAAAATACATGAAGTAAAACCCGTGAAAATGAAACATGATGGAAACCGGCATTAAACTGAAAACTCATGATCCCAGCGAGAAGGATAATCTACAAACATACCTGCTAAGATAAAAACTTTAAAACTAAATTTTTTTCTGATCCCTTCAGATTCAATATTTTTGGATTTTAGCATTTTTATGAGCTTTATTATGTTGCTTGTAAACGATGCTTAACTAACTGTTATGATGTCATAACTAATGTGATGTCATAACTAATGTGATGTCAACGTGTTAATCCCTCCCCTCTGCTCTTTTCGTGACATTATTAATGAATGATCTGACCCTTTAAAGGTAACAGATGAAATAAGTGCAATAATTGAACATGAAATTTTAACATGACAGAAAAAACAAATACCATAAAATATAATTTAATTTGATGCAAAATCTATAGATACATTTCTCTTATGTGGTGGAAAAATAAGGCTGAATTTCTAGCTTATCGTTTGGCAACAACCGTAGTAGACCAACAAACAGACTGGATTGGGTAAGATCATCTCTGCCTCCAATATGGCGGCGCAGGTGTGAGAGCAGTCAAACTCAAACTAGCAGTTATTAAAAATAAAATAACATGTGCGTAATTCAAAGCGTTTGAGATGATTCCTCAATTTTTTAATTATGAGTAATATCGTTAATTTCAAATGAATTCGTAACTCTTATTTAGAATTTATTTACGGATTTCACTCACACGAAAGTCGGATAGAATAAAAATATTGACTGTCAGGGTTTTTTCTGCTGCCATCTGTTGCTATCTTGATGAAGTAAAAAATAATTTCTTTTGCAAAAATCTATACTAATAAAAGAAAGTTTCGCTCTGTGTGTGTGTGCGTGTCTGTTGGCGATGGCTAGGAAAATCTAGCCCACCTAGAAGGCTGGAAATTTAGGTGTGGATAGTCCAAGGTCTGGCCATGTGCACCTGAGCCTCAGAATTTTAATATTTTGATAATTAGCCTAGATATTAATTAGATTCTCATTAACCATCGCTTCTAAAATATCATCTTTTAAATCAAAATGGCGAAAGAAACGGACAGGCGCATTGGATTTGCAACTGGAAATGAACGAATTCGAAATTTAACTAATTAGCGAATTTTAAGAAAACTAATTGAGATATCAAATTGAAAATTTCTGAGCATATGTAAAAAAATATTCTGTATCTGACTATGTGATTTTTGAAAAATTCGGTTGGTAATTTTTTTTAATTTACGCAAAAAACTGCCAAAAATCTGCCGGCGCCAGTGGAAACGATCTGAGAAATTTTCAGACAGGGATCGGCTTTCATTAAAAACTGAACTACAAAGAGATCTGTTTCTCTGGCCGATCCCTCTCATTTAGTTTGCGAAAATGAAAAGAAATAATTGCCAAATTTTACTAATGAACAAATATTTAGTTAACTAATTAAGATATAGATTTGAAATTGAGGTCAGGAAGGGGTGTCATCTGCCGGCTATTTTAGCGTAGCGTCTTAGTTATGTTCTAATTATCAGAAAAATGTAATTCTTTATTTAATGATCGCGTTAATGTACATGACGGTGGTTCTCTTGAACAAATTATTCATTATATTTGCGGGTATGGGGAGGAGGGGGTTAACGCCTTTCTCTGAGATTGTAATTATCTTGGGCCTGGGCAACGCCGGGCAGGTTAGCTAGTCTATAATAAATTAGAACAGTAAAATGTTGAACGAAATTTAAACAATGATTGATGATATAAACTATCTTCTATCACGTAGTGTTTTTTAAAATGAATCTAAACCATGCTGTACAATAGTATTATAGGTGCAATGAGTTTTAAACTAATCGTTTTTCAAAGATCATTTTTTCATAGTATTTAAATGCCCATTGGTAGCACCAACTAAATGCATTTGTAATTGTGTTTTAGAAGGAAGCTTTCAATTATTTTTTACATTAAAAAAATTGTCAATTTCATATGTTAACCCCTTCGCGACGAGCATCCTTTACTGAATTTTTAATATTTGTGACCACCGGTTTTTCAAAACAGAAATTTTCACCTAATTGAATTGCAGAAATGCTAGGATTAAATAAAGCAAAGCTTACAGTAAAAAATAACTGGTGGGAATAATCGAGGATTCTGAGCATCTTATGCTTCACGTATACGTGTCACTCGTCCCCAAGGGGTTAAAATGATATATGGTAGTACTTATTCCAGTTAGAGTTGTTGCAAAAACAAAAAGAAGTGAGCGAGTGAAGCAAACTGGGACCACATAGTAGTCTTAATGTGAATTGCGAAACAATTCACAGGGGTTTGCAAGCGTTAGCGAGTAAGGGGCTGTTTAATATTATTGTTAGCGATTCTCTTTAATTTATTGTATTTTATTTTTTTGGTCTCTTTCTGAAAAATAATATGGCAGTATATAACTAAAATTTCCCTTCAATTTCTTCAAAATTTTTCATTTTAAATTATGTGTTTCAGAATTCACAGACGCCATGAAGTTTTATTAATTTTTATAAGTTTTAAGACTATCCCCCTTAAATTGAAAACCGTGCCAAACATGGCGTTTCGTTATTTATTGAACATTATTTTTTTAGAAATCATTTAATTATAACCACATTAAACATCTTTAATTTGCTATTTTTCAAATCAAAAATATTTTCCTTTAAGTTATAACTTACATTTCTCACTGATGATGAGATTGATTTTACCATTTGAAATAAAGTTGCAATAAAATTGTTTCAGGGCTATGGAATTATACAAAGAATTTTTCTTTTGGCAAGATGCTGTGTTGTGCCTGTGCACCAATGAAAATCTGTTTTTAAAAACAATTTTATCCACACATGCACCGCACCATCGTAAGCGGCGCATCTCTGAAAATCTACACTTTTTAAAAGTATATCCACGTAAGTGCCGCCCCCAAAAAACTCAAATTTATTTATAAATATTTTCACTTAAACGTTACAAAAAAATGAATTAAACTAGTAATTAAACATAAAGAAATATCTTATTATTATTAATACATACATATAAATATTTTCACTTAAAGTGCCAGAAAAATAAATATATAAAAGAATATCGTATAATGACTTTGCCAAAACCACATCAGCATAACTAGTAGCATTTTTTTTTTAATAAAGGGGTGGGGGGGAGAGATCACATTTGAAAAAATACACGTTAAAATTGCAAAATTGCTAAGACATTTGCATATGAGCCATGAAACGAACAGTTAGTTATCCGGACGAATCACAGCGCAGCATACGTCATAAAAAGTATGGCGTCATGCAATCCTGGAACACCATTTCCACCTATATGCCCTGCAAAAACAACTTATCACATGATGGAATAGTCTTGAGACAACTAAACTTGGAAAAAGTGTTCGCAAAAAGGTAAATAAGCAATGGCACTGAATAAAAATTTCAAAATTAAGTTCTCTGAAATGGTGGACGAACACATAGTTTAAGAGAACAATATTTGAGCATAAATGGTAAGCTAAACTTACCACTAAAACAAAATATTTCCAACATTAGTAAAAAAAATCGCGACAGCTCTATATCTATTCTAATATCCTGAGGATTGTGTGCTAATTGATGGATGCACAGAAAACAATCATTTTTAACTTGAGAGCTAGTGAGACCAACATTTTTCACTCCAGTGATTGCTCAAAAATAAACAAACAACCTTTCACAGACATCCGAGGTTGAAGAGATGTTTTTTTAAATGTACACAGATGTTTTTTTAATGCACAAATTTGAGAGCATGTGACGGTTGATCAAAGAGGTAAAAATGGCATTGTAAAATACCGGTCTGGAAAAAAAACAGATCTTATAAGACATCCCTATGAAAACAAACAAACAAAAAATATATCATCGTACCCGCCGGCCTGGCGTAAGAGCCGCATTTAGAATATTTTATACTTTGTAACTCGTATGCGCCACAGCTCATACGCCCGAAAATATGGTAGTAAACCTGCAGATCAGGAGCCTCAACGTCAGCTCTGAAAGCGATTGTTTTTTAATCTCACTTTTCATAATATTTAACATATTACAATCTGCAAATTAAATTTTTTAATTACATATATATTTATAGGCATATAAAATAATAATTCGAAGTTTTCAGAAATTACAAACGTTAAATTAAACACGGTTTATGCAATGATATTCTTACATTCTTATGAACTTCTTTTTCTTGTAATTTTTTAGATAAAAAAAATGTATTTCTTCAGCAGGGCAGCCCCCTGAACCCCCCGTAATCTTATTAAACTTATATTCATGATTTCCTATTGATTGTGTGAATGACTCTAGTATATTTTGGAGTTTGTTCTACACAGTGTTATTAGAATAAGCAAGAATTTCGAAAATACTTTCATGTTATCCTAATACCCAACTAGCAAAATTTACTTACCTGCTAGCCACGAAACACCTGTAAGCATCTGATAGATAAATTGAATAATATCTCATGTACAAAAGCTAATTATGGAAATGTAAACTGAATCTACTATATTTCACCTACATCTATTTTAGAAATCTAGTGTTATTACAATTTTTTTTTTGGAAAAACAGTTTTGGTGGTCATTTTATAATATTTATTTTTTTCTAAGTACATCCTGATGTAACTCAATGGCAATAGCATACTAAAATCTCCCCAAAATAGGTTTATTTGGAAACTTTTAGACCTATTGGGTAATCATTCATAATCATGCCCACTGCCTATTCACTAAATAGCAATCGTGATTTGGAGCTATAAAGTATTTTTTGTAATAGCTTTTTATGTTCCCAATTTCCAGTAATTGTAATAATTCAGGATAGTTTTACTAATCTTATTTCTTTAGATTATCTACCTCGTTGTGATTTTATATTTTTAGAATTATATTAACTCTTCAATGACAAAACATCCACATTTGTTCCAAAAAATTAATAATGTCTCATGTAAGAAATATATACAAATGTAAACACATACTACGACACTTTAATCCAAATTACACTTTCAATGTTTTTGTAATTGCCGTTTGGAAAAAAATATTTCGGTAATCATTCTATAGTAGTTAAACGGTAACTTGTATCAAAATAAATTCTCATTCATGTCAATAGATTTCTAAAATCACTTGAAAATAATTTATTTTGGAAAAACAATATTGCAGCAAAATAGTGCGAGTTACTTAATTTTATTATTTTGATATTCTTTGAAATATGGTTGCTAAGCAACTAATAAAATAAAGAACAAGTAAAAAGAAATGCATTTTAAAATATTGTAAAAAATATGAAAGTAAAATGTTTTATATTTCCAGAACAGATTCAAAACATTTTCCAATAATTTAAATAATTTCTAAATTCTAATAAATGTATCGACAAATTTTCGAAGCTATTGGATATATTTAAAACTTTCACATCAGTTAAAAATGAAATTATAAAACCGTCTGCATCCCCATAGGATAGCATTATGACCTAAAAAGAAATGTTCTATATTTTTTGAACGAATGAAACAAATGTAACTAAAAACTATATAGCTAATTCCGGGTACCTCACCAGCATACCCTTCAAAAATCAACCTAATAGGATGATTTTTACGGCAGTTATCACGGAACAGACGGAAACCAAAAACTTTTCGCGTCTCCACAGTGAGCCGTCATTGACATTTCGGCAACAAGTGTTAAAATTCATAAAGAAAGAAAAATTTACAACTGATCAGAGATTAGCAGGAAGTTTTATTGTTGTAAAGTTTCTTTAAGTAAGGAGGATATAATAAAAGGAAATTCTTAAGTAATAATATTCCTACTCCACTCAACATTTCTTTCATACTACTCCATATTCCTACTCCACTCAACATTTCTCTTATACTACTCCATCTGTTTTGGATTTTGAATAGTGACAAGATAAAAAAATAAACAAATAGTGGTTAAAAATAGTGTATTTCTCAGGTTAGGCTATGTACTGGTTATGTGACACAGTTCTTGAAAATCTTTCCACCCCAATCCTCTTTAACAACATGACATATTAAAAAAGTAGGGAGGGGCTTATAAACAGAATTTTCTTGAGAAAAACCACAACTCTTAACATTAATGTCTATTAACAGAACTTAATTAGTACACAATAAAGGTATATTCTGCAAATATTTCAAATAAAATGTTCTAAGAAAGTTCAAAATTTTTTTCATTGTTGTGAAAAACTTAATGTGGAAGTTTATCTTCCCCATATTAATTGCTTTTTATCTTAGGTCTCGCGCCACTGAGATATAACATTACTTTAGTTTATGTGTATCTATTGCTGTTCCTGTGTATCTCAGTATGTATGTATTGCGTCATTGCCACGTGTTTCCTTTCCTTGCCTGAACTGTGCATGCTTTGAAGTGGCTTAAACTGCAAATCTTATCTACTCCCTCTTTTTGCTTCTGTGACTCTTGTGTCGTAAGATTTTTATTAGTTTATGTCTTTGCAGTTTGTAGATAGTTTTATGATGTTGTAGCATACATATATATATATATATATATATATATATATTTCTTTTCGTTTTTTTTTTTTTTTCACTTACAGTAAAATCCCGTTAATCCACCCCCTTCTGATCAAACCGTATTGTAAACAAATTAGAAAATTTCGAAAAATCTCAAGAAAGCACCCCCTCTTCCCAAAAAAAATTCCACCCCATACGTAAAGGTCAATACCTAGTATCTTTTTTTTCCGTCGCATCAAAAAGGCGTTCTAATTCTAAACATATTGCCAACCAGAAGGGTTGCCAGTTGACCTAGATTTATAACCAGTTTTTCTACTCCGAGCAGTGTTGTCAGATATTTTTTCGTACTTTTCACGTGCAAACACAAAAGTAAGTAACATATAAACAAAAAGCCGCTGTTACCAATCTGAAAAAACAACATAAACAAACATTCGTTTAGCTGCTTACTTAAATCCATGGAGATATGAAGATAATAAAAATATTGATAATGGAAGTTTCTCGTTAAATAAGTTAAATCTGCTGATTTAAAAAAATTTTTTTTCAAAGAATTTATAGTTGTGTTTAATGTTATTATGAAAACTAAGCAAAAAAAAAATTAACGATTGATTGATCTGTAGATGGCGCCAAAGTCGAAATTGTACTTTTTATTTCAATGGTAGCTGTAGTGTTTTAAGTTTTAAAAATCTGGTAACAATGACTACAAGACACCCAGCTGAATTCATTTGCTATGTTTTTCATGTTATAACTGTTATTTTTGTGATTTGTAATATATATTTACTATTTATATATCAGGAATCACAATTAAAAAAAGAAATCATACGGTTATTAATCTGCCTAATTTACAACAGATGGCGACACTGTGTTAAATGTTATTTTTAGAATATATTTTAGGACATTTTCATTTGAATTTTCTCAGTGTTTAATTATTTTAAATAATAAAGTTCCTTTCCATCTATTACCATATTAATGACGGATATTAGTATTATTTTTTTATCTAAATGCATTCTAGTTAGAAAACTTCTATAATCTGAAACCACCGTTGCTTGTGAAGTAATAGTTTTATTTTGTATAGTCATTACAGTACATAGTACATAATGTTTTCTTCTTTCCCAAATGCATATTTTGCGACGATCAGCAATTAGCATACCCCCTACCTCCACGTGTACATACCTACATGTATCCACCCATACATGTTACATATCTTTTTAATCCCGTGTAAGCGCCCCTTATTATTTTATGATTATTCTATGATTTTTCATCGCGTCTGAGGGGACAGATTAACAAGATTTTACGATAAGCCATTTTCTTATTCAGAGTCAATTTAATTTTTCTTTATCATTTGAGCCTGGTGGATTAACCACCCAAACGTTTTTATACGGATTATGAGCCAAATGTATTTTAAATTTAAAGAGTTGTCAAATTTTGGTAATGTTTAAATTTATTTTTTAACTGTGAAGTGTTGGTGTGAATTTATCACAACAATGAAGTCAATGTTGACCTCCAGTATTGACAAAAGAAGAAAGTTATTTGGATAATTGTGGCAGATGTTAAACACCTGCAGCTGATTTGTAGGTGCGTTCGTAATTATATAAATACGTAGCACCTATTGTCGTCGCTTGGTCCGTCCTCATATAACAACGCAAAAACTACCCAACCGAATGGATTGAAATTTAAAATACATATATTATCTTTGCAGATGTTTGTCGAGACATTTCAAATTTTTTAAAAATCTAATCAAAACTTTAGGAGATATTAATAAAAACATTTAAAAAATTTGAATTAAAAAAAAAAAAAAATCTGTGCTTTTTTGTTAGAGGAGCTTCCGAGGTTGAATCGTCAAGCGACCGAGATACTTATTTTATGACAGAAATTAATCGGCAGATGATATAATTCATTTCACGGAATTAAAAATCATCAAGATCTGAATATTTATATAACTAGCAGTAGTACGAACGCACCTCATTTGTCACGTTTGACATACAATTTCCAACTTGTTTTTCCTATTTGCTTCATGAGTGAACTTTTTCAATGCTGGTTTCAAAGTAACATAAAATGTGCAAAAACATGCATGAATTCTGGAAGTCAAAGGTATTTTCTTTTTCAAGTGTCTTCCCTTTCTCTCACCAATAAGGAGTTACTAAAATGTTGTCTATTTTGGGACAGCTGTTATCAACTTTGAATACATTAAAGTTTTAAAGTGGTTTTCATGAAGCTATTAAAGAATGCTTAAAGTACTTTCTGCTTTTGCTGTTCTTTTTATTAGTGCCTGCCTGCCTACATTATTAAATAAATGTTTTCATCTCAATTAAGAAAGCTTATTTTGAGTAATGTTATCAAGTAACTAATTCATCGACTCAAGGGTTTTTAAAGAACGATTGACAGTATACTGTAATATATTACTTGTTTTGAATTAGTTGATAGAATTTTATTTTATTTAGAACTTTAAAATTTTAAATTTATTTAAAAACAAGAACGAAAAATCATGTGTCAAGCATAGATTATGTAACACTTTCCAACGCTTCCAAAATAATTTTACGAATCATACTCTTTAATAAGCTAAAAGATAACATCTAAGTAATCCGAATACTTTTATTCAGCCCTGTATAGGATCTATAGATTTGTATATATACTACATAGGATGCTAAATTTTAGTTCAGTTAGGAAACATGTAGCACAGTTTAAAATTCTCCGTCTGGAGTTAAATAATACGGAACTTTTGTGCTTCCCTGTATAGGATCTACAGAATTTATACACACCACGTAATATACAAAAAGCGATTTAAAATTAAAATCGCATTCAGTAACTTAAAACTCACTTCCAGGAATTATTGTTAACATACAGTAGAGAATTCTTTTGTGTGTCCCTGTAAATGAACGATGACTGCTATACACACAATATTCTGTAGTAAGTCTCTTGTAATGAACCTTATACAAATTTCAATGCATTTAAAATAGGGAAACATTATTTAAATAAACCGCAGACGATTTTTCTCCATAGACGTAATGTAACGGAATTCTTTTGACTGTCCCTGTAAAGTAAGTATAAGTGCTATGCACACCCTATTCCATATTAAGCTTCTTCTAATGCACCTTAGTGATATATATAAATTTCAATGCGTTTAAAATAGTGAAACATTATTTAAATAAACCGCAAATGATTTTTCCCCATAGACCGCAATGTAACGGAATTCTTTTGAGTGTCCCTGTAAAAAAACTATAAGTGCTACACACTTCCGTTGAAATAGGGAACATGCTATAGATAACGATTATAACATATAAAAATTGCAGGGCAATCCGAGCATATTTACGGGAGTTAGAGCACGGACAGACGGCAGACGGCCAGACAAACCGAAGTCATAAACACTTTTCAACTAGGTTGGAAAGTGTTAAAAAGGGGGTCGTTAAAGTTGTTAATTGAAAGATTTTATTTGAAGAAACACTTTAAATTGAAATAGCTTTAATATAGAGTTGTATTTTTAATAAAATAGTAAATAATTCATGAAAATGAATGATTAATTAATAGTTGATTAACTTTAATAATTAATGAATTTTTTTTGCATTCATTTATATTTTATATTTAATGTATGTATTATTATCAAATGGTTCTTTTTGAAAGATTGATGGTTTCTAATATTGTTAAGTGGTTTATCAATATTGTATCGAGATATGCATCTTGAATTATCCCTCTAAATTTATAAGATAAGTTTGCTATTCAAAAGCTGAACAGAAGCAATTATGCTACCTGGGCAGGGGAAATACAGTTGCATATGATGGAACACTGAGACCGGCAATTTATAGAAAATCCAGACCTTGCACCACCTACTGATTTAACTGGGAAGGAACTTTGTGATTTTGAATTGTGTAGGGATAGGACGTATACTTCAATTTATTTAAATACTGAGACACCATATCGCAGTATAATAAGTGATACTGTAAGTGCTGAGGAAGCGTAAAAGAGATTAAAAAGATCGTTACCAGCCAACATCTTACAGTAGGATTGTGAGCTTATTGGACAAATTTTTTTAATTAAGGTTTGGCATGGGAGAGGACATTAGTATTTATGCAGCTAACCTTAAAAAGGTAGTTAACGAATTGAAGATGCAAAACATGTAATGGAAGAAATGTACCAGTCTTTTCAAGTTATCAGATTTTTGCCACCCAAATTTTCAGGAATTGTGAGTCAATTTATAGATGGGATGACAAAACATTTACTTTTGACAATGTATTAAAAGGGTTGGATGAGAAGGATAGGTTAAGACCTTGAACGTGTAAATGCATCTGCTTATAAACTTAAAATTAAACAAGGAAATAGGAATAATAGTAATTACAAATCAAATAAACAGACATAAATGTCATGATTGTTCTAAATTAGGCCACTTTGCATCCAATTGGCCAGAAAAGAAGTCAAATTCTGATAAATTTCAAGTTAAGAAGTTGAAGCCAAAGGGGAATTTTAACAGAGAAAATTAAAGTTATATTTTAGAGGTTAGCTACAGTCAAAGTAATAATGGTCCTGATGATATTTGTCTTGGGTTGTGGATTCCACTGCTTCTCATTTTTTCTGCAATAAAATATTTGTTTGTTGAACTAGGCCAGCGGCAGATACAATAGTATCAGTTGCTATCTGTGAAGTCTTGTCCATTTGAGAGAATTGGCATTATTGAATTTTTGGTAAATGTAAAGGGTACCCAGAAGAAAATAACATTGAATAATCAGGGATAAGACTGAGAAAAGAGAAAAAAAAGAGAAAAAGACGTGTCAGGTGAAAATCGAGCAAAAAAGTGAAAATGATGCATGAAATAAAATTTGTCATTATTTGAATTCAAAATGAAACATATACATGCAATGCAAAAAAACATTAAAATAAAATAAGAACACTAATAAATATAAGAATGGCCAATTCAAAATTTTATTCAATAATTCTCTGGTATAAATGACAAATAATATGATAATTCCTCAAAAATGTAAAACTATTCTTTAAAATGTTTATAAGCAAATATATTTAAAAATTTACATCCTTTTACTCAAAACATCAGTTAATACAACATTTGGTGACAACACCGATGTTGTAGCAAATCCCTCTATATTAAAAAAAAAGTAATGATTTGGAAATAGACCAATGAAAATCTGCATAGATCTTCATGACTTTTTTTCTTTTCATATAGAAAATAAGGATTGTTGCGCGATACCAATCGGTATCGTGAAGCGATTACGCGGGGGTTTGGAGAGCGTAGCAAGCAGGGGAGGCAGAGCCCCCCTTAGTTATTTATATGAAAGTCTAGCCATATTTTCCTACATAAAATTAGTTTATAGGCAAAAAAACTGAAAATACTACAACCGAAAGATTTAAAAAAAATAATTTTTATTTTTTAAATCTTGCTCTCTGACAACACTAGCATTCACTAAACATTTATTTTTAACATAATAGGTAATACAAGAGTAGATGGTCGCTGGATATATCTTCAATGCAAAACTTTATCATGTGCAAATATTTACAATTTATCAACCATTTCTTTCACAATAGTGGTTCTTTTTGTCCTTGTGCATAGCTATTTTTTACTACAGCACCATTCAGGAACATCTTTTTAAATAGGGATACTGCATGTTATGAAGCATTTAATGGTAAACTATGATCCACTAAAACTAAAAAAGAAAATAAATATTCCGCTTTAATGATTCTTTGATCCATTCCATCAACGCTTAATTCGATGGGTTGTAGATTATCTATATGATTTTGGGCGTTACTACATCTGGCAAAATGGGAAATCAAAACATGCCGTGCATTCAGTATGCAGAGTTTCTTTCACCCATAATACTTAGTTTTATCAAAATCTCAAAAAGATGATGCATATTTCTTTTGCGGCGCAATAATTAAATATAAATCTAAAAACAAACAACGAGATTAAACACTTAATCCATCATGAGATTTCAAATCTTACTACCTATTTCCGCACAGTGTCGGTAAAAAGTAAATAAACACAGCATGGCTCATCTACACTGCTTATTGAAAGCCACAACACTTCGTGCTCATTGGTCAGTTGAATTTTGACTACTCCCACTGATGATGCAACGTCAAATATACTCACCAATCATAGAAGAGAAAGTATTGAGGAGTTCTGACAGATGGGTTGGTTGGTTGGTTCCGTTTGACGCATTAAAGAAACACGTCCGAGAAATTTTAAAAAAAAGGCGAAATCTGCATATTTTGAAAATATGCAAAAAAGCAGAAGTGAGTGTTTTCATGGAAAAGTGGTATGGCGGCTGAATAATGTACTTTATTTGCCTAGATTGAGAAGAAATTTATTTACAGGATGTGCTGTAGATTTTTTTTTTTTTTTTTTTTTTTTTTTTTTTTTTAAAGGTGAGGGGGAGATTTGTTGGCCAGAATGGAAAAATTTTCGTGTATAATAAGCAAAAGAAAATTGAATTTCTTTGCAAAGTGAAAATGGTTTATATTGTCTTAGACCAAAATACCTCAGTAATATCCGGGAGCAGGCATAAGATATTTGGGCATATCAACACAAATTATATAGTTGATACCAGTAAAAATATAGTTTGTGGATAAACCTAAACTGAAAAATCAGGCATTAAATTGTGAACCTTGTGATTTGGCAAAGAATTGAAAGATAAGTTTTAAGCCTTTAACCAGAAAAAGAATACCTAGGCCTCGAGCTTGTTTTTACTGATGTATGTGGACTAATGCCAGTCCCTTCAATTGGTGACACACAGTATTTTGTCTCATTTATAGATGAGTTTTCTAAAAGGGCTGCTGTTTTCCCAATTAAATATAAAGAGGAGGTCTAAGATATTTTTGTTAGATTCAAAAACAGACCAGAAAGGTTCATCAGAAAGAAAATTAAGGCCATAAAATCAGATAACGGTGAAGGATATTGTAATGACAAATTTAAACAACTTACTGAAAAGGAAGGCAAAATGGGGTTGCTGAGAGGTTTAATAGCACTATAAATAATGGAATTCGAACAATGTTGAAGGATAGTGATTTATGAGAAGTTTTGGACTGAAGCAGCTGTCTGTTTCACATGTTTGGGATAGAGTCGTCTACCAGGGTTTATTAAAGATAATTTGAATTATACGGTGGGAAATGTCCTTCTGGGAGTCAAAACAGTTTGGATGCACCACATCACATATATTGGGGTCTTTAAGCAACTATGGAACAAATTTGATATGTATGCTACTAAAGGTATCATGGATGGCTATGCAGATCAGACGAAAGGATACAGAATTTATAACCCCGAAAAGGGTGTTGTCGAGAAAACTTTAAATGTAAGTTTCAATGAAAAAGAAGTGTACAATGGTCGTGTCCTGGGCACTATGGACTGATTCAGATAATGTGAAAGTTTTGTCAGGAGGTGGAAACCATCATATTGATACTGAGGAATCTGATTATGAATCTAAATTAGATAAGATTATATCGCCAAACTCTATAAAATTACAAAACTCTCCCAAAAAGGTAGTAACCAATTCTGAAACTGGAGAGTCAGGAGATGAATCCCCAGATCAGGATGTTTTAGAAACTGAAAAACCCCTTTGTGAAGCTATTAAATGGGTCCGAGAAGTCATTATGAAAAAGGATAAGCCTCGTAATCAGGGATCATTCTAGAGAGTTTCAGAGGGGCGGCCTACCCTCATGCCCTTTTTAGATAAAATCCCACCCTCCTTGCCCTTTTTCCAGGTAGAATTTTACCCTCCTTGCCCTTTTCTAGGTAGATTTCTACCCTCCTCTTATTCCTAGGTAGAATCCTGCCTTGTTTGCATTGTACTTTCAAAAATTCTTTATCTATCTTTTATTTTTAGAATGCTAGTACAGTATGTCAGGGAGAGCATTCCTCTTTATTTCTTTGTGAAATGCCCTGGTATGTCTAATCTTTGACTTTGAGTGATTCATCTTTCCATTTATCATTTTTTTCCATTGAACAAGACATAAAGGGTAACTAAGGGTCATTGATTAATTTCACCTTTTCTAGTGAAATATAGTATTAGATCAGGCATGCTGGCCTTTGACCACATGATAACTAACATAAGTTGTATAAAAAAATTGAGAAGTAGCTTTAGAACTTTCCTTTTGTAGCTTTTTCAAAACCAGTTTTGCTAAAACTGGGAAAAAGTTATCTTTTGAATAAAAGTTTTAGAGAGAGAGGTTTTTGAATATCGTAGGAAAAGTTATGGAAATTAGAAATGTTATTGGATTTTTAAAATTAAGCAGTACTTTAAGCTGTTGTCATTGCCAGACTTCTCTCCCCATCAGTATATTGGCATATGCACTTATTACAAAAATGCCCTTTTTATGAAATAATGTGCCCTTTTCAACAAAATTGCCCTCATTATGTAATGTGCGCCCTGCCCTTTTTTATGTTCTAGAATGATCCCTGTCGTAATGATATATATTATGACATGTAGGGATCCAATACTAAACTTCGATCTCACAGAGATGTTGAAAATTACTGTAGAGCCAGAAATATTGATTATCAAAATCCTTCTGGTTTAGAACCATGTTCCAAAACTGAACACTATGAAGCTAACATGACTGAAGTAGAAATACCAAATTCTTATTTTGAAGCTATGCGTTCTCTTTTTAAAAAAGAATGGTCAAAAGCAGGGGTTCCCAAACTTTTAGACTGACGTACCACTAAATGGAAGGTCATACTTCCACGAACCACAAGATAACAAACACGGGGGCAATTTGTGGGTTCATAAAAAAATAACTGAAATTTTAGCAAGAAAATGCTTTTGTATGGAAAGAGGAGGTAGGGAACATACTACAGAGAAGCCAAAAGGGGAAAAATATGAATTTTAATTAATTATGTTTAGCAATCCTATGAAATTGATATTTTAGTCTTATTAATTCAACTACCAGAAAAACCATAATTTTGATACTGAAAATGAAAAAAATACTTGAATTCAGGTATATAACCTGAACACAATCACCCCTGCAAACATTACAGGGCTGCACTAAAGAATTCACACACAAGAGAGTATCAAGGGAACTACATTGAAAAATAAAATAAAATTTTGTCAAAAATCTTATGTTTTCTTTGTCAGGCTAAGAACTTTTCGGACCACCCTTGTAAAATATAGAAAATGCTATAAAACAGAACAGGTTTAAACTGATTATTTCTGCGGTCTTTTATGCTTCTGTCTCAGCAGATTTTACTGTACCTCAAAATGACCGATTACGTTACTAAATTGCTACTTAGATTGACTGCTTTATATTAACATTCAAATAAAAAGTATTATCATCATTACAATTTAATAATACACACAATATCAAAATACAGCGTTTTGGTTGAAAAACAGCTACAATATTTAATGACTTATTGGCCTACCGATTCATACATAGTGGCTTTATTACAGTAATTTCCTGGTGTCATTAATGTGATGGGTAGGCTTGTTCTATCAAGCACAGCTTCCTCATGTCTGGTTCAATATTAGTTATAGTCATCAGTCAGATTCAATGTTTAGTTTATTCCTGTACTTGTTTTTCATATCAAGAATTGAAGAAAAAAGCGTTTACAGTCCTTAAATCGCATTCGAAAATTTCCTCAGTGATAAACTTAATGCCATTTTAGATTTCATAATAATATGCTGCATTTCATTTCACGTAGCAGTACTAGTATTAGGTACATAGTTTAGGAACCCCTGGTCTAAGAGGATGAAATAACAACCATGAAAGAAAGGCAGGTAGGTATGGAAGCTTGTCCCCAAACCTAAGAAAGAGAAAGTTTTAGATAACCACTGGGTATATTCCATTAAACGTAATGAAAATTTCGTGAAAGGTCCTTTGAATGACTCAATTTCTTTCTAAACAGATTTGTGGAGTGTCAAAATTAAATTTATATGTGTAAGACTAACTACTGCTAATTTTGAACCCTCGTCTATTTTGGAAACCTTACATTTTTCTCACCGTACTTCATCATGTGTCCCGAAAAACATAAGGTGTTTATCAAAGTGTCCTGTAACATATGCTATAACTTAAGTCGCTGAAAATACACAGGGCTAGCACTAGGATTTTTCAAAATTTTAGGGAGGAATTTTAGGAATTTTTTTCCAAATTTTAGGAAAATTTTAGGGGCATTTGCGATATTTTTAACATTACAAGTATGTAATAACAGTATTTTCGTGCTAGACAGGAACATGTGGTACACTGCCAAAGAATATTCCCATCATTCCAATGAATTCAGCCCTTGTTCCATGTGCTTGTGTTGTTTGTTGCGAATGAGGGCATTTAAATTTGCACAATAACCGGCTTGATATTACAAACCGTTTTGACAACTTATACTTACTGCAATTATATTAATTAGAATTTTTAATTCCTGTATCATTGAGCCTAACCAGAATGAATGCTCTCTTTCTCTCTCTTTTGGATGTTCTCGGTGAACCTAGAGAACAAGAGGCAGGAAGCAGGGGTGATTATGAGAAAAAAAAATTCTGAAACTAACAGAAAAACTTCTGAAAGGTTTTTTTCACACTTCTTTGTCGAAATTTCCATTTTTTCCGTGTTTTTTTTTTTTTGACGAAACATGCATTTTTTCGCGATTCTTTCATGAAATTTGCCTTATTTGCACGATGTATTGACAAACTTACACGTTTTTTCGTGATCTTTTGACGAAATTAGTGTTTTTTTCGTGATCTTTTGATGGAATTTACGTTTTTTTCGATAACTTTTGTCGGAATTAGTGTTTCTTTCGCAACCTTTTGACGGAATTTGCTTTTTTCGCGATCTTTTGACGGAATTTGCTTTTTTTCGTGATCCTTTGACAAAATTCACGTTTTTTTGCAATCTTTTGACGAAATTTGTATTTTTGTGCGATCGTTTTACGAAATTCACCTTATATGCATGATTGATTGACAAAATTTCGTGATCCTTCAACGAAATTGGCGTTTTTTACCACAATTTTTTTATGAAATTCACGTTTTTTCCGTGATTCTTAGACGAAATTATCTTTTTTCTTTGATTTTTGGATGAAATTGGAGGGGTTTTTCACGATTTTTTTTAAATCGAAATTCACGTTTATTCCACGATCTTTTTAAGAAATTCTAGTTTTTTTTCCCCGAGATGTTTTTAAAAAATTTACGATCCTTTGAAGAAATTAGTGTTTGTCCCGATCCTTAGATGAACTTTGAGTTTTTTTTCAGGATTGTTTGTCGAAATTAGCTTTTTTTCTCCCACGATATCCTTGGATGAAATTTAAGTTTTTCCCCCCTATTCTTTGTCGAAATTTGCTTTTTCCCGCAATCTTTTGACGAAATTTGCGTTGTTTTAGTGATCTTTTGACAAAATTTGCATTATTTTAGTGATCTTTTGACGAAATTTGCGTTATTTTAGCGATCTTTTGACAAAATACGTGTCTTTTTTGGTGACCATTTGTCGAAATTCGCGATATTTTTCGGTGAAATTTTGTCGATTTCGAATTTTTAGGAACAAGAAGAAAATTTTAGGAGAATTTTAGGAATTTTAGGGGATAAAATAATATTTAGGAAATTTAGGAATTTTAGGGGGAATGCTAGCCTTGAATACATTTAGTGACAGTTATAAATATATGACCCATATAACAAGAGGCTGATTCAACTTTAGCTAAAATGCTTTATCAGTTTTTCTTTTCTTTTTAAATAGCATCTTTACCCATGTTCATGCTATAATTATTAAAACATTTTATAAGTCAGCATTTTTAAGCTGTTAGATTAATCTGCAAGGTCTAAAATAATTTGCAGCATCCACTGCCTTGCTGCCCAATTTCTTCTACTGGGACAGTGACTAGGGTTGGCAAGTTTCTTCTAAAGTGCTAAACACACAGAAAAAAACTTGCCGAAAGAAATGGAAGAAACTATTACGCTTTAGGAATTACCATATAAGTTGCAACTTTGTATGACACAAATGCATTTTCCTTTTAGATAAGTAAATGTTTATGAGACCTATAGAAATTTAATTGTATAGGTCAAATTAGTAATTAATTTTTTTAGTCAAGATCTCACACCTGACTAAAGCTTTTCAATCATTGGGTACCTGAAGAAAAGAAATTTTATCCAAAAAGCTCAAAATTCATTAAGTTATCCATTCAATTTAACCTGCATAATTTTTTTTTTCTATTATTTGAACTTCTGTAACTGGTAGTAAATAATATGGATCATTTACCTACTGTAGGATAAAATTTATCTAAATAAAGAAAGTGTTTTTAGTTTACATCCATTAAGGGAACTTACAATAGTTACTAAATTAAAAAAAAATTATTAAAATCTTCATTTTCTATACTACAGTGCAACATGGTATAGCAAAACAAAAGTTTTTCTAACAATAGGATGCTGCAATCACATAAGTTGAGATATCTAAGTTGAGAAACAGATGTTTCTCAACTTAAAATACCCGTGGTTGACCGCTCAAAAGGTATTCAACATTAATCTGATTGCAGCTTGAAGTCCAATCAAGTTAATATTGATTATCATTTAAGCTTTTGACTGAACTATTCATGCTAAACTGGGAGTTGGGGATAGAGGGTGAATATCAGCACAAGTGATCATTAATGTTGCTATTCTGTATTATATGTCTTGTGGACATATAGTCTGCAATAATTATATTGTAAAATTTTCGCATAACCATGCATGCATTATTCTTTGTACAATAAGGAAAATCTGAATTTTCTGTAGAAAATGAGTCGGGATGTGTCTAATTTTATTTGTTGTTACACGGGTCGGCTGGATCAAGATAGCTTTTGCTCAGGCCAGACATTTCGGCCCACAAAGACCTTTAAGTGATGGTAACAAGACAGACAATTATGGACTTTTATTCACAATTAATTCTATTTAGTGTTTAAATACATATAAGATACAAAAAAATATTTTAAAATTATTAAACTTAAGTTACTTACCATACGACCTGGTCCTAAACCTCTTATGGCAACTCTAACTTGTTCAAATCCTTTTCTTTTAATTCTCTGTAAACAAAAATTCTCATAAATAAATCTTTTGCATTAACAGAACACATGAGAAATACACACACAAGAAAAAACTCATTACTCATTGGCCTGATAAAATTGTTGTGTTCATTTTCACAGGGGTCTGTTCAGACTGTTCTTACAGGCTCCTGTTTTTGTGAAAATTGTGAATGGAATTTTACGTTTGTGAAAAATCAAATTATAATTTTGTGAATCTGAAACTAGCATTATATTCAGGTCCCTGTTTAGATGACTGAAATAAAATGAGGTCCTGTTTAAAGAACAAATATTTATATACATGCATCAAAATTACATATATTTATATGTAAGCATAATTACACACACATATCTCTCTCAACAGATCCTATTTGATTTTAAGATGATTAAATTTGTGAAGAGTTATTTTTTTGGTATGAAAAACTTTTGTGAAGGGTTCTGTTTGGAGATTTAAAAAAATTGTGATGGGTCTTTTAAATTACCCAAAATACTTCCTATACACAGATCCCTGTTTCATGAAACATTAATTTATATTATATGAAAATGAACACAACTATTTTATAAATCACGATTATTACTAAAGATTTATGCAACTTTCTAGTACAACAAATAAACAGATATAATATTTTGCAATTTGAAAAAATATCTAGATGTAATCGATATCGGTGCCAACAATTAGAATCTCCATAATTGATGGGATTTCTTACATGAAATCAGAAGGATGTTTTCTTATTTGCACCAGAAAAATTTTATGAGATCATACATTTAAAAAAGTGTATACATTTCTTTCGATACCTAGTCGGATGTGCCTAGATAACTAGTCTGATGTGCCAATCCCAAAACTTTCTTCTATGTCACATTAATACTTCAAAATTCACTATCACATCGCCTATAAAATCAATACTTTTCATCATTCTCTTGTACGTCAGCTGCTAGAGAATCGTCGGATTACGTGGATGGGAAGTACCTTTAGCTACACAAGCAGCCAGTGTACAACCTGACTAAGAACAGTTCTTCTGGCCTGTAGCAGTTGGAAAAGATAGCCTCCCTAATCCTTGGTTTTAAGATTTTAGCTAATTAACTTGAAAACATCAAGCTAAAATGCATGGAACCCGATTACAGAAAATTAATTTCCAATTCTCATCAAAATTGAATTTGAAGCTATTTCACCAAATTTCGCTACATTTGGCAAAATATTGACAAGCTTGGTAAGAATTTGATGCCAATATGAATATACAGTGTTAAAACATGTAAGAGTTGGAACGATGGTTACAACACAACAATGAAAGAAATTTTGAAAGAAAGTATGTTCACAAATTAAACCTTTTTATGGAGGAATCTTGCTTTCTTCAAAATTTCAGCCACCCCAAAATTTCAAACTGCTATATCGCAGCCATTTTTTAAGATAGGGGCGAAACAAATATTGCTCCGGAATCCTTGGATCAAGGCCGAACGTTTAACGGAAAAATCTTTTAGGATTTCTAATTTTTTTTTGTACATCTTTTTGTATTTGAAATCTTTAAATAGCTATCGCAGCGCCCCTTTCCAGCTGAGTATCCCCAAATTCGACAGGGACCTGCATGCTGCAGTCAAAAACCTATGCAAAAAATTTGGATCAATTATCTGTATAACTTCATACACTTTTCCCTGATAAAATAATCAAAAAGAAACAAAAATTGCTACCACAGTGCTCCGCTTTTGTCAGCATATCCACAAATTCAAGTGGGACCTGCTGACCACAGCAATAAATCTATTATATAAAATTTGGTTCAATTTTAGTCATAACATCATACACTTTCCGATGATACAAACAGGACAAACACAGACATTTTGTAAAAACACGTTTTTCGAATCTGACCCGTAAAATATGTAAATCCGTTGGAAACTGGAAGTCGAAAAAAATTTTTGATTACATTACTTTCTTCTATCATAGATAGACATTATTATTAGACATAGAAAATTATTATAGTTAGAAGAAAGTAAAAATCAGACTTTTAAGGAACAAAAACAAAAAAATTTAAGGACCTACAAATTTAATAAACTAATGAATTACGATTCGCATTTTCGAATATGAGGGTTGTATAAAATGGAGATGGGGGGATAAAAAATTTTGGAAGTGGGAATTAACATTATTTAAATTGTAAATATAACTTAAGATTCAAATTGATAGGGAAGGAAAATTTTCTAGGTATGACAAAAAAATTTAAGAGTATTTATCTATAGTTGCTTCATAATAACAAATACAACAGAAGAATGAAACAGAAATTTGAAGATTGTAAACTGGAAAACAAAAAAAAGAGGGAGCGGGGATGTCAATCATTTTGGAAGAGGAAATTAAGATTAAAATTAGATTAATATTATAACTATTGTTACTACAAAACAAAGTGAGAAACTGGACAGGATTTAAAAAAATATATAATAATCCTGCAAGACTGACCCACATCACAGTGGTGAATGATGCATTGGTCAGGCATTTTTCGTATTTGAAAGGCATGAAATTGGTGACTGTGAGTCACCTTCCATGACATCTTCAGCAAGCTTCAAGGGCCCCTCTACCAGTCAAGCAGTCAGCCTTTTTGACAGTTTGACGTGTATTAATTTGTTTTATTTGAATTAATGTCTATCATTTCGATACATGGGGGTCAGCGTTGCAGAGTTAAAGATGTCTAAAGATTTGGAACTCTTTGTGATTGGAGGATCACAAAAGCCAAAGTAAAATTTTGGAAAGAGAAATGGAGCAGGGATATAAAGGGATAACAGGCTAAACATGCAATCATATGAACTCTCATATGCTACACATTCATCCAGGTAGCCAAGCAGTTTTCATATATTGCGCTTTCCTCTAAAAATTTAGAAATTATCTATATAAAGTCTAATAAAGAATTTAAAAAAAATTAAACATGGCTAAATTTTTACAGCTTCTTCTGACTAAGATTTTAATGTTGAACATTTTTCTTTTTATCACTTTATTACAAATTAGCAGCCAATTATGCAACAATTAGAGGGAAAAAAAACCACGTTTACAAAAAAATAAGCCATGTTACCTGAAAAAAAAAAAAAAAAACCACACCTAACATAATCAGCTGAAAATGAAGCATTTTATTATATATTAATGGTTTAACATAAAAAAATAATAATTTATGTAGATCATTCTAAAATTCTATTATAACAAGAAAACCTATAAAAATGAAGCTCGTGTTTTGCCAGAATTCTGCAATTGTTAATTTAAATTATTTTAAAACTACATAAGCACTCCTTAGGTTTTTCAACTATTTTAGGTAGATTTCGTAAGAAATACTACCTATTACATTCTCACCTAAGTTGGAAATTTTGAAAAATTTTTGCAGATCTACGCCGATCATGACTCCCAGAACCCAAAACCACCCCCAGTTCAAAACTTTATATATCTATCTATCTATCTATGTCACTTTTTTCTGACCACAATAACTGGAAAAATTCTGCATAAATCTCTTCCAAACTGATACATAAAATCAAGGGTCATAAAATCTGGATAAAGTTCGTTAATGGGTAAAATCGAGGCGGGGGGGGGGGGGGGGGGGGGGGGGGGGGGGGGGACTTTTTGTGAAAACAGAAAAAACCCATAATTTCTTTATTATTATACGTATCGAATCCGTTTAAAGTTATTATTACTTCTAGGAAAAGGGCCGAGAATTTATGTATGACAGATTTTTGATATAATTAAAAATGGCCCCAAGGAGGGGGGGGGGGGTTAGAAGAAAAAAAATCATAGCTTCGTCAATTCACAAGATATCAAATCCGCGTAAATTTATTATTATTCCACTTCGTATTATCTAAAACTTTTATATTGACAAGTTTTTTATAGGACCAACCATTATAGAAAAAAAAAATTAAAAACCAAAAAAAATTCCCTGCCGGCTCCGCCTGCAAACAAGTTATTTTTCGAAGTAGGCGGTTCCTACTCACGCATCTTTTCGAAACTGATACATAATATCAAGGGGCATAAAATCTCGGTCAAGTTCGTTAATGGGCAAAATCGAACCAAAGGGGGGCGATGGAGGGGACTTTTTGTGAAAACAGAAAAAACCCATAATTTCTTAATTATGATACGTATCTAATCCGTTTGAAGTTATTACTTCTAGGAAAAGGGCCAAAAGTTTATGTATGACAGATTTTTGATATAATTAATAATTAAAAATTGTCTTTGGGGGGGGGGGGGGGGGGTTAGAAGAAAAAAATTCATAACTTCGTCAATTCCCAAGATTTCAAATCCGCTTAAATTTATTATAAATCCTCTTAATATTATCTAAAACTTTTATATTGACATGTTTTTTATAGGACCAACTCTTATAGCAAAAATCCTTGCTGGCTCCGCCTGCAAACAAGTTTGGTTTCGAAGTAGGCGGTTCCAACTGCAGCATCATCGCAAAAAGGTCATTTCTTCCGCAATTCCCGACAAACAGGCGCCCCGCGGTCTGCATCTTCGAAAACTACCTGTGCCTGTAGGCCGAGCCGTCAGGGATTTTTTATTATTTTAAATGGTGCATAAAAACAGAACATGAAATATTTGATTTAGTACTAAAGTGTTTTTTTTTTCTTCTTCTTTAGGAAACATTTCACGGTGGGTTTTTTTAAGTACAGTATAATACTGTAACATACTCTAAGGCATTTGCAAGAATTATAAATAGCAATAGATTTTACACACACACACACACACACACACACACACACACACACACACACACACACACACACACACACACACAATTACTGTGAGATGTTTTTAACTTCAAACAAGAAAACTTTTATTTGCATGTTTTTAGCTACAACTTCTAGATAATATATTTAAATTACCAAATACACACATTAAAGAAAAAGGTTTCTTACCGAGCTAAAAGTAACCCCGGTTGCTTGAGCAGCAATGTTTGTTCCTTTTCTACAATTCTTGAATCCTTCAATTCCCTATGGGTAAAATAAACACCCACAATTTAATATATTTATGTTGGATTCATGCAATAACAAAATACAGTCGAACCTGATTAAGACATGTTTCAAGGGACTGGGCGAAAGTCGCATATTAAGCATGATCGCATGTTAAACGTGATTTGTATAATGTTGCAGCAACTAAGCTTATTTCACATCTAATCATCTAACTGAACTTTAGAGCTCTTGCTTATCTTGATTTTATGACTATTCCATATTAACAGAAAATTTGTAAAATCACACAATCAAAGAGTACTTGACTTCATGAAACTCGTGGTGTAAATAACTCACTGGACATGAATGAAACGGGAAAAGGCAGGAATTAGAAGAAAGTAACAAATAAATAGAATTGAAAACTTAAAATAGTTTCCATTTCTCTTCAAACACGTTTAAAAGCAGACAATACTAAGGAGCCTATATTTACTACAATATATGATAGGAAAAAACAAAATTAGACATCATAAGCCGCGCATAGAAAGAATAACAAAAAGGCGACAAAAATTCGTCTATTTTTCTATACTTCAGTATAAACATACAGGAAGTGAGAGACAAAGAATATTAAGATGTTTGATCAAAAGAAGAGTTTTAGTGTTGTTAATTTAGAGATTTTTTTAATTCAAATAGCTACTACTATTTCCAATTAGTAATTGCCTTAATGTCTTAAGAAGCTGAATATTACTATTCGGAATTAGTGGTAGATATCCAAGGTTCAGTCCAGGCAAAATTTGGAGCATATTTAGAGCCCCTTCACAAAAATCTATTTAATAAAATAGGCCCTTCACAAAAATCAATTTGATAAAATAGGCCCTTCACAAAAATCAATTTGATAAAATAGGCCCTTCACAAAAATCAATTTGATAAAATAGGCCCTTCACAAAATTCAATTTGATAAAATAGGCCCTTCACAAAATTCAATTTGATAAAATAGGCCCCTTCAAAAAATTCTATTCCTAAATTATTAATTATTTATTATTTTGTGATTTTTAAAATGTGTAATTTGTAAACAAACAAGTTCACCACAGAGTAAAACTTCAGCAAAAGGATTTAAATGCTTGGTTCGAATGAGTAACTGGATTTCAATTTTTGTTACAAAATGTTAAGTATAATAAATTTCACAAAAATACCCTTTACATTTCACAACTAGTCGTTGGGGGCCACCGTAATACTTACCCATCATGGATATGCATAATGTAAAATATGAAAATAAAAATGTGTAAACTACTTATAAAATGCATTGCAATTCAAATAAAATCGTGGCTTGATGACGTCATGAACTTTAAAGGCTCGATTACTGAATTGCTTGAAAGAAACATCCTTATAACTCCAAAAATAATAATCCTATTAACTAGTGGTTCATTGCATCTGATTAAGCGCCAAATTTCCAATTAAAATATATCTTTGAAGTGAAATTTGGATGAAATACAGGGTCATGAAAAATCGAAGAGTGTGGAAAGATTGATTACAAATACCTCTGCAACTAATTATCCGATCGACTTCATGCTTTATGCAAAATTTATAATTTTTTATTGTCTTTTATATTCATTTCTTAAAATGAACAATTTCGAAAATTTTTATATACCTTTTATCAGAACGAATATTTTGAGAGTCCGAAAAAAATAATTCTGGTTAATCGAGGTTATTGAAATTAAATAAGCTTCTTCCCATTATTACATACTAAGTACATACCAAATTGCAAGTCTCTATCTCCATTTTTTCGGGAGATAGAGCAATTACAGACACACAGACAGACGGCAAAATTTTTTTCTAAAAATATGTTTTTCGTAATCTCTAGGTCTGAAACGTGTAAATCCGTCAAAAAAAAATTTTCAGTTTTCAAAACGATTACAAGACTTACCCTATACTACGTATGATGGGTAAGTAAAATGGGCCCCAAGAAAAAAAACTTGCATCAACACCTGATATCTGATTAAAAAGTCCCACTAAATTGACAACACTGGAGAAGAGAGAAGAAATTTGCATCTTAATATTCTATGATTCGCATATTAGCCGATATTTTTTTCTTCAAGAGACCAAAACTTTATCACGTATTAAGCGGAATCACATAATAATCGTTTGCATATTAAACACAATATTTTTGTATTGTGTTATGGGCAATGTTCAAGAAACCGGAAAAACCCACATATTACGCAGATCGCACATTAACTGGGAGCGTGTCAACCAGGTCCGATTTTATATACAAGTACATACATATACAAATTAAAGGAACAAGAATTTGATTGGAATAATAAGGAAAAAGTTTATACCATAGTGACAATATTTTCTATTTCATAAAGAAAACCTTATTACAAAACATTAAATTTCATATCAAAACCTGCAAAATAATCTATCTTAGCAATGTCAAATCATCCATAAGTGGCCAGTTCAACAAAACCTAACTACAAAATCAGTCTCTAGAAAGTTGTACGATATATTTATGGCATTCAGTCATTTAGTTCAACATATTTTTTGCATATTTTACACAATTGCAAAAATAATCACCTACACCAACCTACAATTTATTTTCATCGAAAAATACATCTGAACAATCGAAAGTTAAGAACCAAGAGATATTCATTCGAAGTGCAATTTGGAGTTAGCTCAGATACACACACACACACACACAATTTGTAGTTTTGTAGACTTTGGAATTTGTGTTTCTAGACAATGTTCTTTCAGTAATCTGGTGTTGTATAGCCCAGCCTTCCAATATGCTACCAATTAGGAATTTGCACATTAGGTTGGATATTGTCAGTCTGTATGGATTAACTTTGACTCCAAACTTCAATCGCTTCTTGGTGTAGGCAACCATTTTTTTTTTTAATCATGAGAAATGATAAAACAAACAAAATATCCTGATACCATGAACATAACTAATGTTCACATTTCTTTTAAAAGAAAGCAGGTCTGATTAATATAACAGGGCATTTTTTTTGGGCAAGAAAACGTTTTTGTTGAGTAAAGAGACATATTTTGCTGTATTAAAGGGCACTTTTGTTACACTTCTCATTGTATTATTTGTCGGTACAGCATACATTGGTAGACATTTTCTAAAGGAAGGAATGCTTACAACTATGGGAGGGGAGGTGGAGCAAATTTCACTTCTAAACCATTAAAAAGCCTAAAATCCTACATCTTCTGGGTGGGGGAGCATTTCAATGCACATGAGGAAATATTACCACCGGTCCACCGTCTGAATTAATCACTGGCATACACTATCAAGGAAAACTGAAATATGTTTCATTATGCAGAAAAAACCCTGTATAGAATTAAATAAAAAAAAATCTTAAAAACTAAAAAGCATTTATTAAAAATAGGAGGTTTATATTACTAGGCTTAGAACCAGCATACAAATTTTGAAATCAATCAAATATTAGAAATAGCAAAAATGCAGCGGCAAATAGTTTTCTTTCTTTATTGATAAAAAATATTAATAGATGCACTAATTATAATTTTTAGATGCAACATTTATAAATCAATAAAAAATTAACTAGATTTTCAATGATGATTGCAATAAAAATTTTCAACAAAAAATATTTAATGCAGCAAAACTGAAGAAAAAGGGTATTTACTATGAACATAGCAATTAATTTTTGGAGTGATAATCCTTCATTTTTCCCCTAACGTTTTCCATTAATATCTATTTGTGTTGTAATGAAGGCATAGCCTTAAAGAAGGGGATCTAGAATAATTTAGAGGATGCATGTCATTCTGGGACAATTTTCAAATGGAAAATGCACTGCAATTTCGAAACTACAATATGGTATGCAGTTGCTGCACCTGTTTTATGCATGGGTAGAACGGATTTAGTCTTACAACATATGAGTCATACAGCGCAACATAACTTTTTTTTTTTCTGAAGTCCATATGTTTCCCATAAAAAGAAGAAAAGGCAAAATATTTTGAAACAAATAAATAAATAAAAATAGAGGATGCTAAGAATATACTGAGAAAAAGGACAGGGTAACTTTTGCATATCTAAAAGGCGTAGGGCACATCGGCTCTTAAAACAAAAAGGGTACGGTACGGCACCCCTTTGAAAAACATCAAACAATACTGAACATAACATAATTTTTAAAGACTTATATCTAGTACTAGCTGAGAAATTGTCATTTCATCTTGTCAAGTAAGTTTTGTATCACCCTGCATGTAGTTTATTGTTTAAAACTTAAAAATTAAGGAGTTAAAAAAGAAAAACAACTTTGGTACTTACACATGATCGAATTGCCACTATTCTACCTAGAGAAAAAAAAAAAAAAGAGTTAAGACATTGGCTTAAACTTAAAATTACATAAATATTTTGTGAAGAAATTATTAAATAAATAAAAATTTAATGAAAAAACAATTATTATAACTAGTCAGATGTGCCAATCCCAAAACTTTCTTCTATCTCATTCTCATACATGTTAATACTAGAGTGTAAAAAGACGCAGAAAGGTTATAAAATAAATACCCAGTAACTTATTTTCAAAATAATACATTTATAGCAAATTAGAGCTAAAGAAGAATGACATCTGCTCGACAGCTATTGTAAAATAATGTATAAAAGAAAGAACTAATTAGTATTAAAATGTTAAACACAGTTAAGAACTTTTTTTTTTTAAAAGTAAGATTTTTTTTAAAATTAAAATTGGATTTTTATGATTTTTTCCCCTGCATTAAAAAAAACACTGAATAACTACCACGAATTTCAGCTTTCCCAAACAATTAACCCTCTAATTAGTAACATTATCTATGTTTTTATGCTTTAATTAATAAAATTATAATTAGTAAGTAATTATATATAGAAACTAGCTGACCCGCCCGGCGTTGCCTGAGCCCTTGTAATAAACTTAAATCTCTTAAAAAACGGAACTCTGGCCACGGTCTACGATGGCTTCGGAACCGTATACCAGGCATGCTCGTATGCTCTAGAAAATCTTATTTCCCCCTACTACCGCCAGGGGAGCATTCTGTTCTAAGCAAACCTCTTTCCGAACGAACTTCTGAGACAGGTCCCCGCTGCCTACGTTACTGTATAGTAGGCGCACTACAAAATTGAGCTGGTTTCGAGAAGATTGGAACATTATTAGCCCAGTTATTGCAATAAGGCACAGTTAGAGAAAATAACCTTGAGTGAGGTGCCGAAGGGAGGAGATGTTCGAGTGTCCTTCAGAAAATGACTAATTAGGAGGCCCACTATGCATGCATAAATATTCGTTCGTTTTGTTAAGCTAGGAACTTAATTACAAAGTTGGCTTAAACTCTTATTTGTAAATAGTGGTAACCGCTACTCATAAATTTAATTTAATGTTATAAAGGGTGACTATTAAGTTAAATATAATGTTTGGAATCACTTGCGTTGAAATCTGAAAGATAGTTGCTGTTGCTGATATATAGAAACGGGACACAGTTAGAGAAAAACCTTGAATGAGGGGCCGGGGGGGGGGGGGATACAAAAATACGTTGAGGTGAAATAGATAAATAAAGTAATTAAAAAAATAAAGACTGTGATATCTTTATCACAGCTACTCATAAATTTTGTTTAATGTTATAAAGGGTGACTATTAATTTAATTATGTTTGAAATCACTTGCGTTGAAATCTGAAAGATAGTTGCTGATATATGGAAACGGACCATAGTTAGAGAAAAAAACCTTGAAGGGGGGGGGGGTTGGTCAAGTACCCTTCAGCAAATGACTAATTAAGAGGAGCACTATGCATCTTTCGAAATTCGTTCGTTTGCTTAAGCTAGGAACTTAATTCCAAATTTGGCTTACCCAATTATTCGGAAATAGTGATAACCACTACTCATAAATTTAGTTTAATGTTATAAAGAGTGACATTTAAGTTAATTATAATGTTTGGAATCACTTGTGTTGAAATCGGAAAGATAGTTGCTGAGACATGAAAACGGAGCATAGTTCGAGAAAAAAACCTTGAAAGGAGTGCCAGGGGGGAGGGGTTGTTCAAGTGGCCTTCAGCAAATGACTAATTAGGAGGACCACTATGCATCTTTCAAAATTCGTTTGTTTCCTTAAGCTTTGAACTTAATTGCAAATTTGACTTAAACTGTTATTCGTAAATAGTGGTAGGTAACCGCTGCTCATAAATTTAGTTTAATGTTATAAATGGTGACTATTAAATTAATTATAATGTTTGAAATCACTTGTGTTGAAATCGGAAAGATAGTTGCTGAGATATGGAAACGGAGCAGTTAGAGAAAAAACCTTGAAGGACGGTCCGGGAGGGGTGGGGGGGTTGTTCAAGTGGCCTTCAGCAAATAACTAATTAGGAGGATCACAATACATCTTTAATGATTGATTCATTTGGTTAAGCTAGGAACTTAATTTGAAATTTGGCTTACTACTTTTACACTACTATTCGGAAATTCTGGTAACTGCTTTCTAGAAATACACCTTGAAGCTTAAATGTAATTAGACCCTTGTCCCTCTTAATTCCCGTAAATATAAAAAAGAATCTGTTAAATAAAGTTTTCTGTATTAACAATCTCCATCATAATAATAGATGTCATGTAAAAAAAAAAAAAACCCGGCTAATTGTCATGAAGAAAAATATGCCTGCAAAATATTTCAATCAGTGGGACGTATGTGTAATTTGTCATGTGCAGGTGGCGTGACATTCGCATGACTCCTCTACGCTAATAACTTCAATCCATGTTGACAATTAGAAATCCTTATTTGTGCATCACTACTCTGCTTTATTTAATTACTTCTGTGAAGAATCTATGCAACCAACCAACCCAAGAGAATAAAAGCATATTTTTAATGAGAGTTCTTTGTGCATTTTAATTAATATTTCAGAAAGTAATTAAAATATTAAAATTCTGAAGTAATGTTGCACCAGGACAGGGTTTGGACTACCTAAATCTAAATTTCCAGCCTTCTAGGTGGGCCAGATTTTCCTAGCCATCGCCAACAGACACACACACAGACACACAGAGCGAAACTTTCTTTTATTAGTTTAGATTATAAAAACTGAATTCTTAATTTCATTAGTTAGTAGCATACAATAATGTTATGAAATTTCATATGTAAAACTATTAAATACTATTTATATTTCATTAAAATTATTAATAATTGATTTAATATTAAATTGTTAACACTGCTTAAAATTAATAATTATTAAAAAAAATAATTATAATTATGAAAATATATATTTTTATGCTTTAATTACCAAAATGCTAATTAATAATTTAGCATTCATTCTAGAAAGAAAAAGGAGCAGGTTGCTAGTTCCCAAAAAGGGCACTAGTTCAGTTAAAGTGGGGATATTAGCATTCAGTGTTTTAAATTTACCAAAAAAAAAAAAAAAAAAAAGTATTGCATCCTTTTCATATTTAGTGTATAGAGATGGGAATGCTCGGAAAAAACTGGAAACTTTGGGGGAAAAAAACTTTTTTTTCCGTTTTTTTCTGAAAGGCTATTTTTCAATTTTTCTGAATTGGAAAAATTGAAATTTAATTTATAAAATAATATGTTCAAAATGTTATGGCTACATTCTGATATTTTTTCTTTATGTTTTTTCATATTCAGTGTCTCCCATGAAAATGTTAACATAGAAAATATGATCTGTAAGCAGTTTAGGAAGAACTTGAGTCCTTCAAAGGATCCTTTACAATTTCTTCACCTTAAAACATAGAACCCTTCAAAAAATTCAGAATATTTTTAAATCTCCATTCTGAATCCTCCAGAAATGAGATGATTTTAGAATAACAAAACATGTCACATAACAGTTGAAATCGCCAATGAATCTCTTATCTAGCTGTATATACAGTAGTCGCCAAAATGAGCTAAAAGGCATGTTTACTAGACAGAGAAATAGTAGGGACATGTTATTTGGATTGTTAAAATACTTCTTTATGGAATTCTAGTATTTAGACCAAAATACTGCACTTTGCACAGAACTGTACTTTGTTTCAACTCCCGATTACAGTCAACAAAACATGTCACATAACAGTTGAAATCGCCAATGAATCTCTTATCTAGCTGTATATACAGTAGTCGCCAAAATGAGCTAAAAGGCATGTTTACTAGACAGAGAAATAGTAGGGACATGTTATTTGGATTGTTAAAATACTTCTTTATGGAATTCTAGTATTTAGACCAAAATACTGCACTTTGCACAGAACTGTACTTTGTTTCAACTCCCGATTACAGTGCATCATTTCATGTTGCACACAAGTTGCTATTATCAATTTTTAAGCAATAGAAGATATAAAAATGATAATATTTATAATGTCACAGCTACAACAATTTGTTTCTTTAAAATAGCGTCATTCATATACAAAGAAATACTATGTAGAAGGGAATTTAAATTTGCTTTCAAACTGCAGTAATACTGGTTGAAACTCATAAGATTTTTTTTTTTTTTTTAATTATTATCTCTACTGGTAATTGAACAAATACAAATGAAAAATCATTTCAACAGAGACATGATCTATTATAAACAATGGTGTTAAATTAAGCAAGAAAAGCTACTGTGAAAATTCTGAGACTGAAAGGCTAACTTTTAGAAGTTGACTTTTTTCCTTTTTTGCAATATATTCATGTAAAGTGAAAAAAAAAAAATATTTTTTTGAGTATGCAGAAATTTAAAAAATGTTTATTATTTTATATTTTTTAAGAAAATTTAACTTATTTTTGAGAAAGGATCAGGGTTCATAAGCAGTGTTTTTGGCCCATGAAATAAGACTAAAATTCGATTTTGTTATGCTGACTTAATTATTTCACTTTTTAATAGTACAGACCCCAAAGTGCCTTTCCCCCCAAAAAAAGTAGGAAAAAAATATCGAAAAAAATAGGAAAAAGTAGGAAAAATTCGATAAAAAAAATAGGAACAGAAATATTAAATTGAATTAAAAAATACAAAAATAAATCAAATTTAAGATAATTTATTGAAATGTTGTGTCAAATACACAATGACTATTATAAGTTTTTCTTTTGTTAATTTACAAATAAAAGAAAGAAAGAATGGCAGCAAAGTCTAAATTTTTAAACTGATTGTTGTATTTTATGCAGTTTATCTTGTGCTGAAGAAAGTTCTTTGGTAATTTTTTTAATAATATTGGTACTGGTCTCTATTACTTTCGATACAATTCTCACTTTCATAAAATCTTTAATTTTAATGCTTAGGGTTTATTCTAGAGCTAGCCAAATAGCCAAAAAGCTAACTGAAAGCACCTTTTGCCCCCAAAGCATTTAGTGGATTAGCCAAATAGCAACAGCCAAAAAAATATATATCATTTCCATTTTGTTGTTCCTGCTTTTCGTAAACCTCCAGCTGCCGCATGAAAGAAAATCTCAAACCGCCTCTGTCCCGGCAACTCTCTTCAAAATGTGTCTCGTCCTCTCTGTGTAAGCATCTTACAAATAGTATGACGTCATTTGCATTAAACAAGTATTGAGGAAATTAAAAGAGTTTGTTAATTTTTTGTTGATGATCCCAACTTAGGAAATGAAACCAAAACGGTTCATGAATGGAAGTTGTTCAGGCAGGTTCTGGCTACAAGGGGTATAGAAATGAAATGAGCTGATTGTATTCTTTTTCCATAAAAATGGCATTACTGACATGTTTCCCAATGTGACTTCTTTGTATGAATTTGTAGCAACAATTCTGTTGTCTACAGCAGATTGTGAAAGGGGATTGAGTCTCGTGAATAACAAAAACTGACTTGAGAAATAGACAGAAAATCAAAAATTTAAGTAGCTTAATGGTGATTAATTTGGAAGGGGAAGTATGAAAAGAATTTCTATTTAAAAAAGCATTTGATGTGTGATGTATGGCCAAATCTCGAGAAGGTCAATCTTACAGAGTGGTGTACTGTTTGTATATTGTATAATTACAAATAATACTCATTTATATAAAAATTTTGTATAAATAAGTTTTTTTTTCTTGGCTAAAGCTATTTTTATTTGGCTAACAGTTATTGGCTGCAATTAGCCAAAAAGCTACCAATCTCTTTTTCCTAGATTAAACTCTAATGCTTCTCGTAGCACATCATTGTTTTCAATTAAGCCTTGGCCAAATTTAATTCTTCTTGCAAAAATTCTACTTTTTCTATTTCAGTTTTTCGTTTTTCTGAAATTTCCAATTTTTTTTTTCTTTTTCTGTTCGCTTTGCAGTTTTTCATGTTCTTCTAATTCCCTTTTCTTTTTTTTTTCTTCAGAAGCTTTTGCCACAGCTTCTTTCTCTGCAGCATACAATGAATAGCTTTTTGCTATTTAATAGCTTTCCAGTTATGGGAATCGAAAAGATGCCTCCATGCCTTTTCAAAGCATCTTTAATATGCCTGAGGTAGATTCTGTAGACAACTGTAGATTCTGAAACACCTAATCTTTTCTTTGACAATATATTAGTGTTCAATGAGAATTCACGTTCTACATCAGCATGTTCAAGTACTAAACAGTTTTTTATCAAAAAAGAAAGATTTTGAAATCTTGGCTTTGATGTAAAAACATCCTTCAGTTCAAATACTTTACTCCAAAATTCATCAATATGCTGTGGATGTTCAGAAAATTCTTTACAGATTTTACTTACTTCAGTATCTGTTTTATAAGCCTGCCATTCCAAAATTATATTGTCCAATTCCCTGTCTTCAATATTCAATGGTTTCAAATTGGCACACAGACGCTGAATTGCACCATTTGGCTTATTTCTCATAGATGAATGAAGGATCGCGAGATCTTTTAATAAACTATTTGTCAGTGGAAGAGAAGCTTTTAACAGTTTAGCGGGTCTTATCAAACATGATTGTAATGCCATTTTTGCTGGATTTTCCTTCAATAGCAAAAGAGGTTTTTTTTTTTTTTGCACCAGCTCCTACCTCTAATCACCGACGATCTTGTAATTTTCAAAATTGTCGAAATCAATCTGAAAAAAATTACTGCCTTCCAGATTAGACACACTCTCCTCCTTCATAAACATTAACAAAATATTATGCAGCAATTGGTTCATTTTAAAATACATCATATGAACAAGCGGGCCTTCAGTTTGAAACAATGCCAAGTAGGTCTGTAAATTTGGTGTAAGAGCAACAACAAACTGAAGAAACACGATTGTTTCTTTTCTTTTGAGATAGCTTACAATTATCTTATAACGAGAGTTGTTTTGAAGCATATTAAAACTATTTTTCTGTTTTGGAAGGAAATTAAAAAAATATTCCAGCAATGATTCATAAACAAGCAATATTCGTTCTACAATGTGACCCGAAGTTAGCCATCTGGAATTCACATGCCTGCGAAGAAATAATTCTTTACATTCAAGAAACCTTTGCAGTGTTTGCAAATCTTCTCGACGAGCAGCACTATGTTTGAAAAAAACAAATAAATCAACACAGAACTCATCAATATCTAAAGGCAGTTTGCCTAATGCTTTTGCATAGCAGTTATGGACTTTATGCAGACTGCATGTACTGCAGACTATGTCCACCAACTCTTTTGATCCTAATTTTACAAGTTCTTCATTTACTTTTTTTCAACCAATAAATTAGTATTTGGGCCATCCATACTAAGCATCAACATTTTTGTTATGCTTAAATTTTCTCCTTTTAAGGCCTCCAAAATGCTTTTACAAATTATTTTGGCATCAGCATGCCCAAGGAAAAGTGATGTAAAGTATGAAGACAAAACTGAATTATGTTTGGGACTCCAATATCTGAAGTGAATGTCCAATTGTTTTTAACACTTTCCAACCTAGTTGAAAAGTGTTTATGACTTCGGTTTGTCTGCCGTATGGCCGTCTGTCCGTGCTCTAACTCCTGTAAATATGCTCGGATTGCCCTGCAATTTTTATATGTTATTGTCATTATCTATAGCATGTTCCCTATTTCAACTGAAGTGTATAGCCCTTATAGTTTTTTTACAGGGTCACTCAAAAGAATTCAGTTACATTACGGTCTATGGGGAAAAATCTTTTGCGGGTTATTTTAATGATGTTACGCAAATTCAAAGACATTGTAATTGATATATATCACTAAGGTACATTACAAGAAGCTTAATATGGAATAGGGTGTGCATAGCACTTATAGTTACTTTACAGGGACAGTCAAAAGAATTCCGTTACATTACGTCTATGGAGAAAAATCGTTTGCGGTTTAATTAAATAATGTTTCACTATTTTAAACGCATTGAAATTTATATATATCACTAAGGTGCGTTACAAGAGGTTTACTGCAGAATAGTGTGTGTATAGCAGTCATCGTTCATTTACAGGGACACACAAAAGAATTTTCTACTATCTGTTAAAAAAAATTCCTGGAAGTGCGTTTTGTTTTAAGTTTCTGAACGTGATTTTAAATTTAACTCACTTTTTGTCTATTACTTGGTGTGTATAAATTCTGTATTTCATATACAGGGCAGCACAAAAGTTTGCGAACACATTTCCGTTTATTGACAGAAACTACAGAAGTAGAATTTTAAACTGTGCTACGCGTTTCCAAACTAAACTAATATTTAGCATCCTATGTAGTATATATACAAATCTATAGATCCTATACAGGGCTGAATAAAAGTATTAGGATAATTTCCGAATATTGTATACGTTGGAAATTCCTGAAATTACGTTTTTAAATATGTTATGCGTTTTCCAAATGGTTTACTTAGATGTTACCTTTCAGCTTATTAAACGGTAATGATTTGTAAAATTATTTTGGAAGCGTTGGAAAGTGTTACATAATCTATGCTTGATGCATGATTTTTCGTTCTTGTTTAATTTGTGAAGTTGTAGCTTCATCAAACGATAATGTAAAATATCCACCACCATTTATCGCAGATTTCAGATCAGAAATTGTTTCAGTTTGAAAATAAGGTCCTAAGCCATGAGATATCACATATGAAATTTTTCGATCCCCTAATTTCATTTTTGATGCAATTTGGTGATTTTCAAACATAAGCTGAAAAAGCGGAGCAATATCTTTACATGAAGCAAAAGAAAAATCTGAGGCAGCAACTTTTAGTGCCCACAAAGCCACAGCACGTTTTATTAGCTGATTTGATGTTAGTGCAAGTAACAAATCGTTTTCAGCAAATATATAAGTATTTGAAGATGTAGTGTCCGAATTATCGGTAGGTGACTTAAAAGTGGATAGAACAAACTGCTTATTCCTGCTGTTTCGATTGCACACGACTTTCCGATCGCTTGTGGAATGAAGAAAAATTAAAATGGCGGCCCGACGTGGAATTTGAAATAATTTGTTCAAGGTGGAGAAAAATGGGGGAAAAATACGAAAAAACAGGAAAAAAAGGCAAGGGTTCTAAAAAATAGGAAAAAGTAGGAAAAATAGGAGCTCTGCAGGGTCTGAATAGTAGGAGGTTTATCCTGTACGATTTCAACAATAGTTTTTGCATTTTGTTTTGTTCGTTTTTATATAACTTACACAAGCTCAAAGTTCGTATTATTCGTAGTTTTTCATGAAAAATATGCAATTTCTCCTAATTTTAGCTCAATTTTTAATATATTTTTTAATATTTTACTATGAGCACAGCTTTGCAACACTTTTATTTTTACATATATTGTACATTTTGATGTATTTTATAATATACGTAAAGAAGAAAGTATTGCACGATTGCGCTCATATAAATAATTGAGGTAAAATTAGGAGAAATTGCATATTTTTCATCAAAAACTACGAATAATACGAAGTTTAAGCTTGTGTAAGATATCCAAGTCCGAACAAAATGCAAAAACTATTGTTGAAATCATACAGGATAAACTTTCTAATATTAAAAAGTGAAATATTAAGTCAGTACTAGCTGTTTAACCCGTTCTACGCACGGGAGTTCATGAAATTAATTCTAAAACCAAAATTAAAAATAAAAATGACAACAAACATCTTTAAAATATCTGAATAAGAAATAAGAATTCCCCTGTTAAAGTGTTGAGTTATTCAACTATTCGATTTAGGAAAATATTTTTCTACTACTGTGCATTTTTTTAATGAAATTTAATTTATCATTTTGCTATGGCAGCAGACGATAAAACGATATATTGAAATAAGGGAATAAATAGAATAAAAAGTTTTGTTAACATTTGGGGTTTTTCTTTATTTTTTAAAAAAGATAACTAAGCGCAGTTAAATAATCTCTATTTGCTAGCGTGGTAAAAGAATTTTCGTAATACCCGCTACATCGTCTTAGTATTGCAGCGTGGCGTACGTAATATGCATATCTCACATTGCAGTAAACATTTAGAACTGGTTAGAACTCGCGCGATTACAGGTTGAACATAAAAGAAAAAATTCGTCAAAAACATTAAAAATAATCTATTTAAAATTTTCGAACTTTTTGCCCCAAACGTTCAGAGGTCGCAACCCGTGTGTCAAATTTCGTAGCTGTGCGCCTTTTTGTTTCAGAGTTTTTAAGTTTACATAGATAGATATGCGCACGGATTTTAATAGTGTATGTACACACACGGATCACAAATGCTCAAAAACAAATCACTAACTTTGACTGTTGGTATGCATCAACTGAATACGGGCTCTGTACTTTTATTACGAACATAAATTTAATTTTTATGAAAACTGTTATTCTAAAATAGCGGTACTATCTATAAACAGCTAGCAGTTTAACCTTCGTAACCTACGCACGGGAGTTCATGAATTTAATTCTAAAACCAAAATAAAAAATAAAAATCAGTACAACCAAACTAAAGTTTATGAAAATAAAAATTTGTTATGAAACATAAATTGAACATAATTTATTGTTTAAACATAAATTTAACTTTTACGAAAACTGTTATTCTAAAATAGCAGTATTATCTATATAAAACAGAGATTAAAAGTTACTGGTGAAGCTAAAAATGTTAAATTTGTTACATGTAATTAGTTCTGTTGAAATCAGAGCAGTAGAGCAGTATATTTGGATTTATTAATAAAGAGGAAATTAATGAAAAAGCCACTGCCAGGTGTCGCGTGGTCAAGTAAAATAAATGTGATATTTAATAAAAAGTCGTTTATCCCCATCCCCGCAAATTTAACAAATAATCTGTTAAATAAAGTTTTCTGTATGAATAATCTCTATCATACTAATATATGTCATGTAAAAAAAACCTTAAACCCAGCTAATTATCATTCATTAAGTCGATAAAATCGTTTAAAAATAAGTTTTTAGCATTTGGCAATTGTTAATAATTAAGATGATTGTCTACATGTTATATAGTCTCTGATCCATCAATTTTAAACACTCGACTCGCAATCGCAATTGAAATGATCCCTACCTTGATTTATTTAATGACTTCTGCAGAGATTTTATACAACCAACAAAACCAAAGATAAAAAAGCGTATTTTTGATCAGATCTCTTTGTGGATGGATTTTAATTAATATTTAATCTATCAAAAATCTATTTAAAATTTTCGAATTTTTTGCCCCAATCATTCATGGGCCTCCTACCAGCTACACGTGTGCAAAATCTCGTAGCCCTGCGCCCTGTGGTTTTCGAGGTTACATAGATACGCGCACGGATTTTAATAGTATAGATAACAAAATCGAGTTTTAGTCTATTTCATGGGCCAAAACACGGCTTATGGACCCTGATCCTTTATACTTAAGCATAAAAACGGGAGATTGTGCTAAAAAACTAGTCTCCTGTGAAAAATGAGAGTTGGCAGCTCTGTATAAATTTTTTTAAGATAACTTGTAACACATAAAAAGTCAATTTGATAGTTAAAATACTGATTTTTATTTAATAGCAAACATACAGATTATATTACAAAAAAAAAAAAAAAAAAAAAAAAAAAAAAAAACTTTACCATAACACATTCATGCTCAGTCAATGTACAATGAAATTAAATCAGAAGTCAGTCTTCAAAGACTTGATGAGATTACTTAGATTTAGTAGATTGTCATCCTGAAAGGAAGAAAATATAATCAACACAAAATGTCAAAAGGAAAGAAAGCATGAATGTGTTATTTAAAAAAATAATATTCCAGGAGATTTCTACATTTAAAATAAAATCATTGACACCCTATTGAAAAGAAGGCAAAATTTACTATAGTATGCTAAAGGATTCAAATCAGATTCCAAATGTAAAAAATAAAAATAAATAAAAAATGTTGCAGAATGTGAAAAAAAACAATACATTAAAAAAATTTTAAAGCAGAAAATCAAAAACAGTCTCAGGTGCATTGGAAATTATGTTCATCTATCCAGAATATAACATGCCCTACCCATTGTCAACACACAAACAGTTCCTTTTATTAATATAAATTACAGGAACCTTAAAAAAATAATAATAATAAAATTATACTAGAAGGAAGGATAAAGTGCAGCTACTTTTTTTTTTTTTTTTTTTTTAAGGAAAAGCAGTAGGAAATATAGATAAACAAATTCTGGAAAAATAGAGTATAGATACAGACATCTTATAAAACAGCATCCACCAGGATAAGAATCTATTCCCAAATTCTAATATCAGATGTTCTAGAGTCGATACTCGCACAGATAAAGCTAAAAACAGCAATTTCAAAACTTGGCAATCAATTGGCAGGAAATTTGATAGTGATAACAGGAATAGATCAATATTTCTGGCGGTAATTTCGTAACAATAGGGCAGTTGCAATCAGCTGATCAACCATTGTATTCACTTGGAGGTAAGAGTAATTCCACCAATCAGAACTGCCTATTTGTATGGTTTACCTCCAAGGTGACGTCAATTGCAACTGCCCTATATATTTATTCTTTCAATTTTACTATTTTAGCGGCAGAGCTGCTGTCAAATTTTGTATAAGAGCCTTTTCCTTTTCAGATTAAATTGTTATATTTTTAGTTTTGAGACTAGTTGCATTTGAGTTACTAGTTTATTAAGTTGCATTTTTCAAGTTCGTCCCTTCTCTCCCTCCCCAAATCATAACTTTCTTTATTATGTTTCAACTTGAGTGGGACCTTTTTTGACATTCTTCCCAATTTATTTGGTTACCAACTAAACATTGATATTATTTCTACAACAATCAAAATTTTTGACTTTTTTACAGTTCAAACATTCCATACTTGGTTTAGGCCATGTTACACAGGGTTTTCGTTACTTAAGTTGTATCTCTCAAGTCTGTCTCCTTCGCTCCCCTCCAAATCATGACTTTCTTAATTATGGTAGGATTTGAATGGAAGCTTTTTTGACACTCTTCCCAAGTCACTTAGTTACCAACTAAACATTGATAATATTTCAGCAACTCTTGGTGACCACTATTTATGAACAATAATGAACTTTCCTTTTTTTCCAGTTCAAACATTCCATCCTTGGTTAATTCCATGTTACTCAGGGTTCTTTTTAGTTAATCTCAAGTCACACCCCACCCACCTTCCTCAAATTATAACATCCTTCTATTTTTGGTCAGATTCACTTGGAATCTGTTCTGACCAGGGTGTAAATGATTTTAATCAAATTATTAAAATCAGCAATTAAAATAACGATTTAATTTTTTTTTTAAATCATTGATTTTAATCAAAAAATCAGTTTTATGCATTGTTTTGAACATTTTTCTAAATTTCTACACCAAAATCAGACCAAAAGCCATGAATGTGGCAAAAGAAATGCTCTCAATGTTGCTAATGTATGCTAATTGGATTAAACTGGCCTTGGTTGGTCAGTTTATGCTAATGTATCATACAATTTTCAAAAATGGGTAATTTGCCTTCAATATAAGCACAATCTACAGAAAATGAGGACATCTAATCACCTTAATTTGTATTAAAAACCAAAAACTCGTATAATGTGCATCTTTTAAAAAATATATAATTTTACTTTTCTTTATCGTGTATGATTTTTGGCTAAAATACAGAGATGAGATTGACAAAAAAGCAAATAAGCTGAAAACTGCACGAACAACGTTTTAGCAATAATCAGGGCTTGAATTTTAGTGCGGGATTGCGGGATTCGCGCCGAAAATTTTGAAATCCCGCCCAAAAAATTTCGCCATTTTCTAGAGAAATTTGCGTTATTTAATTTACCTGGAACCAAACGATAAATTACGTGATTTTTTACCCCCCAACCGATCGACAAACTTATCGTTTTTTAAGCGACTGATCGACAAACTTATCGTTTTTTCCGCAGCAGAAAGACGAACTTATCGTTTTTTCCACGACAGACCGATGAACTTATCGTTTTTTCCACGACAGACCGACGAACTTATCGTTTTTTCCACGACAGACCGACGAACTTTGCGGGGGGGTTTTGCGATCGTTTGACGAACTTTGTGTTTTTTCCACGATCGATCGCCAAACTTTGTGTTTTTAGCGATCGATCGACGAAAATTGTGTTTTTTCTGCGATCGATCGACGAAATTTGCCACGATATCACTTTTTTATGGGCACGATTTCCATTATTCTGCAAAAATCTCTTCCAAACTGATACATAAAATCTCGATCAAGTTCGCTAATGGGCAAAATCAGACCATGGGGTGGGGAAATAGGGGTGCCCTGATTTCCCCCCCTCCCCAACTACCTTTATCAAATTTACCTGATTTCAAGTATTAACGATACACATACGTTACTTTTTAATGTATGCCGCTACCTCGTATAACACACTTTATCTAACTTGCTAATACCTCACTTGGGAGAAAAAACAAAAAAAATTGCACAATATTCATAAAATACTGGTTCAGTTTCAAGATTGTAAGACATATCTATGTCTGACGATATAGCTAATTGGATTAAGCTGGCCTTGGTTATGGTTGGTCAGTTTATGCTAATGTATCATACAATTTTCAAAACTGGGTAATTTGCCTTCAATCTACAGAAACAAAAACTCGTATAATGTGCATCTTTTAAAAAATATATAATTTTACAGACCGACAAACTTTGCGTTTTTTCCACGACAGACCGACAAACTTTAACTTTGCGGGGTTTTTTTGCGATTGTTTGACAAACTTTGCGTTTTTTCCACGATCTATCGACAAACTTTGTGTTTTTCGCGATCGATCGGCGAAATTTGCGTTTTTTCTGCGATCGACCGGCGAAATTTGCGTTTTTTCGCGATCGATCGACGAAATTTGCGTTTTTTCGCGATCGATCGACGAAATTCACGACTGGCTGCCATGTAGTTCCAAAGTCGCAAATCAATGTTAACACTATTTCGTTAGAAGTCCATAGCTATTTCTGTTCACGCGTAAGATGAATTTCATTATTTTATTCCCTCAACTAATTTACTAAATTACCAATTTTTCCCAACAACCAATAGACGTATTTAAAGATTTTTTTTTTTCCTGCGACCGAAAAGAGAAGAACAAAAAAGGGCAGTAAGAGTCACCAGTTGCTGCACCCTGTCAAATTGACCTAGAGTCAGCACTAAACAAAAATGAGATTAGAAGAGCTGCAAAGATCTTATTACTTTTACTCCTTGAGGTAAAGGAGTAAACCTTTTTAATCCTTGTGAAGGAGCAAAAGTGTACCTTGTGAAAGAGGCTTCAGCCCCCTAAATCAAATAAAATCTAAATTCAGAAATTCATTTAACAACGTAATTGTTAAAGGTCCCTAACATTTGGTGGAACTTGAAAAATACACTACATAAAATTTAGCTTTCTTCCTTTTTTTATAATAGAAATAAGCATTTTACATAATCATTCTGACTAAACTTCAGTAGACTTAATTTTTTCAATGGTATTTTGTCATGTCTGCATTAATGTAATTCTTTAAATAGCACAGAAAAAAAAAAAAAAATCCCTGACGGCTCGGCCTACAGGCACAGGTAGATTTCGAAGACGCAGACCGTGGGGCGCCTGTTTGTCGGGAATTGCGGAAGAAATGACCTTTTTTACGATGATGCGGCAGTTTGAACCGCCTACTTCGAAACCTAACTTGTTTGCAGGCGGATCCGGCAGGGATTTTTTTGTTTTTAATTGTTTTTTTGGTATAACGGTTGGTTCTATAAAAAACTTGTCAATATAAAAGTTTTAGATATATTAAGAGGATTTATAATAAATTTAAGCGGATTTGAAATCATGGGAATTGACGAAGTTATGAATTTTTTTCTTCTAAAACCCTCCTTCCCCCCCCATCTTAAGGCAATTTTTAATTATATCAAAAATCTGTCATACATAAATTTTCGGCCCTTCTCCTAGAAGTAATAATAACTTCAAACGGATTCGATACGTATCATAATTAAGAAATTATTGTTTTTTTCTGTTTTCACAAAAAAGGCCCCCCCCATCCCCCCCTGGTTCGATTTTGCCCATTAGCGAACTTGACCGAGATTTTACGCCCCTTGATTTTATGTATCAGTTTCGAAAAGATGCGGAGTTGGAACTGTCTACTTCGAAAAGTAACTTGTTTGCAGGCGGAGCCGGCAGGGATTTTTTTTTTTTTAAATTTTTTTTTTTGCTATAACGGTTGGTCCTATAAAAAACTTGTCAATATGAAAGTTTTAGATAATAATAAGAGGATTAATAATAAATTTACGTGGATTTGATATCTTGTGAATTGACGAAGCTATGATTTTTTTTCTTCTAAACCCCCCCCCTTTTTCCCCCCCTAGGAGCCATTTTTAATTATATCAAAAATCTGTCATACATAAATTTTCGGCCCTTCTCCTAGAAGTATTAATAACTTTAAATGGATTCGATACGTATAATAATTAAGAAATTATGGGGTTTTTTCTGTTTTCACAAAAAGCCCCCCCACCCTTCCCCCCTTGGTTCGATTTTGCCCATTAACGAACTTGACCGAGATTTTATGCCCCTTGATTTTATGTATCAGTTTGTAAAAGATTAATGCAGAATTTTTCCTGTTATCGTGGTCAGAAAAAAGTGACATAGATAGATAGATATAAAGTTTTGAACTGGGGGTGGTTTTGGGTTCTGGGAGTCATGATCGGCGTAGATCTGCAAAAATTTTTCAAAATTTCCAACTTAGGTGAGAATGTAATAGGTAGTATTTCTTACGAAATCTACCTAAAAATAGTGGGGTTCAAAGATTTTTTTTTCTCCCTCCCAAGCATTACAACTCCCCTCTATTTAAAAATGTTAGGAGGGAGACTCCCCTCCTTGGAAAAATTGAATTTCCAGCCCTGAATAATAGTTATGAATTTCAAGCGCAACAAATATTTTAATTGGTATTAAAATATATATATATATATATATATATATATATATATTACATACAATATATATATGTATTACATCCATTTAGCTTTGAGTAAATTCAAAAGAAACTATTTACTTACTCTAATAAAAAGTCTATTCTGCCAAGATACAGCACATTAATAAAACCTTTCATTGGCATGAAGATTTTTTAATTGAAATTTTGAAATTAGTAAGAAACTTTTCTTGAAACAGCAAATCAAGTATATACCAATAATTGCAACTACCTTCAATAAACGATAGAACAGAGTTCCCACTCTTTTTTTTAAATAAAAAATAATGTTTTGTCCAAGTTTGTTTTTTCCGCAGATTGGATGTAATGGTCTATTGGGGGCAGATTGAATGCAATGAGATAACAAGTGTGATATGAAATATCACAATTTCATAATTTTATTCGCTGTTTTGTACTTTTTATTTTACTAAATTATGCTGTTGTCATTCTACTCTCTCGCCAGCGTGGCATTTTGCGTTGCGCCTTGCGCTGAGTCCCTTGGAAGAGTTTCCTCTTTCTCTCCAACGCTCCGGCGATCTCTTTTGCACATGCGCACATCCTACTGCACCTTACGATATTATGTTTCGTTCTGTTTTCTGCTGATAGAATGTGCAGCGCGCCGTTCATTTGCTGTTTCTACGGAATTCAAAGTTTACTTATTTTTGTTTGGCAATAATTAATTATTAAATCAATTCTTTTTTATTTTACCTGTGTGACCCCCGTTGTTGTCGTATTTATATCAGTACAACAGCATTTTTCGGCAGAAATATTCAAAAGATCAAGGATGTAAGATCGTGGGAATTTTATTTTATCGCCGCAATCTCCGGCAACGGAGTTTCGCATTTTTGATGCAGAGATTGTTCTTTAAGTTCATTAAAGTTTTTAATAGTTAAATTTTAAGCCTTTTAATATTGATGCAGTGATTTTGAATTAAAATGATTTAATACGTTAATAATTAATACGAGCTTGCCAAGAAACCTGTTCTTCATATTCTCAAGAGTTTTTGGGACACATCTTGTTAAATGTCATCAGCTAAATAATATTTCGTCATTCTAAAGTTAAGGACTTTCGGTTCTGATTGTACAGTGGCCAACTTTATTTATTTAAACAAAACCTTCCTGCTCTACTGCAGGGTTCCCAGCAAAACATGTCTTGCAATTTCCCTGACTTTCCATGATTTTCCTTGACCAAATACAAAAAAATTCCATGACCAAACGAGCATACACAAAATCTGCTTTAACCCTCTAAGCGTGTGGAACGTAATATTCCATTCACTAAGCTCCAGGTTTCACTGCAATATATGCAATGTTTAAGATAATATAATTCTATAGATTTAATGAATTTTCAAAACATTGAAGAATGATTAATACCCTCAAGGGTTACATTCATATTTGTAATTAAGTTTTATTTATAATGCTGAAAGAATCATTTTTTTAGCATTTAAAACAAAATGCAGAGAAAACAACATTACAATTTTACCCTTTTTCAAAATGCTCAGAGGGTTAAATAACACAAAATAACAAGCAGCATAAAACGAAAAATCAAAAATTTTTATCGTAATAACAGGGTTACTCTTTTCCCAGGAGAAAATTCAAGCACTTTTCAAGAAAAGTGCAAAATGAAATTCTATAAAATACAGGGTGACCCAAGTCTCCGTACAACTTCAAAAATTTATTTAAAAAAAAAAGGCCTACAGCAAAAATAATTACAACAGTGCATAGAGTAACTTAAAAAGTTTTTTTCCACTACCTTAGTAAACTTCAAAATGAGATCCTTTCGTAGCACGAAGAATATCAAGACGATATTCCAATTTCATCCACGTACGTTTCAGCATGCTAACATCAACAGTAGTTACAACTGTTTGATGAAATCCGAACAAAACTGAATAGTCTCATGGAATTGAAACAAGAGATCCAAACAGCAGTAATTCAATCCACGAACGTTTTTCCTGCTAACATCAACAGTAGCTACTGCTGTTTGGATCTCTTGTTTCAATTCCATGAGACTATTCACTTTTGTTCAGATTTCATCAAACAGTTGTAACTACTGTTGATGTTACCATGCTGAAACACACGTGGATGGAATTGGAATATCGACTTGATATTCTTCGTGCAACGAAAGGATCTCATGTACAAGTATACTCAGGTACTAGAAAAAAACTTTTTAAGTTACTCTATGTACTGTTGTAATTATTTTTGCTGTAGGCCTATTATTTTTTTTTGTAATAAATTTTTTAAGTTGTACGGAGACTTTCGGGACACCCTATACTATAATGTAGGGGTGCACAACCTGTGGCCCGCGGATCAATTTCGACGATCGGACGCAAAAAATCGCGAATTTCGCCGATCGGGTGCATAGAAATCATGAAATTTTCCAAATTTCGCCGATCGGACGGGTAATAATCGCAAATTTTGACCATCGGGTGTGTAAAAATCGCAAATTTTGCCGATTGGGTGCGTATAAATTGTAAATTTCGCCGATCGGGCCCGTAAAAATCGTGAATTTTGCCGATAGGGTGCGTATAAATCGCGAATTTTGCCGATCAAGTGCATATAATAAATCTTAAATTTCGCCGATCGTATGCGTAAAAATCGCGAATTCTGCCGATTGGGTGAGTAAAAATCACAAATTTTGCCGATTAGACGCTTAAAAATCACGAATTTCACCAATCGGACGCGTAAAAATCATGAATTTTGCCGTTCGGGCACGTAAAAATCGCGAATTTTACCGATCAGGGGCGTATAAATAATAAATTTCGCCGATCGAATGCGTACAAATCGCGAATTTTGCTCATCGGGCGCGTATAAATCGTGAATTTTGCCGATCGAGCCCGTAAAAATTGCAAATTTTGCCGATCGGGCCCGTAAAAATAGTGAATTTTGCCGATCGGGTGCGTATAAATCGTTACTTTTGCAGATCGGGTGCGTGTAAATTGTAAATTTCGCAGATTGTCTGCGTAAAAATCGCAAATTTTGCCGATCGGGTGCGTAAAAATTGTAAATTTTGCCGATCGGGTGCGTAAAAATCGTAAATTTTGCCGATCGGGTGCGTAAAAATCGTAAATTTTGCCGATCGGGTGCGTAAAAATCATGAATTTTGCCGATTGGGTGCGTGTAAATTGTAAATTTCGCAGATCGTCTGCGTAAAAATCGCAAATTTTGCCGATCGGGTGCATAAAAATCTTAAATTTTGCCGATCGGGTGCGTAAAAATCGTAAATTTTGCCGATCGGGTGTGTATAAATCGCGAACTTTGCCGATCGGGCCTGTAAAAATGGCGAATTTCGCCGATCGTCTGCGTATAAATCACAAATATCGCCGAACGGGCGCGTAAAAATTGTCAATCACTAGGGAAAAAAACTATGAATATTGTCAATCGCGCATGGTTAATAAATGCAAGATTTTTCTATCCTTGCCAACTGAAATGGGTTATACTTACTAAGGAGGTGGTTGAGTATAGGGAGCTAACTCTCCTTTTAAAATTAGCATTTTTATGAACTTTTAGGCCGATGCTCTCCCTCCTTCCCCGAAACAAAATTTTGTTCACCCTACGGATGTTGCCTCTCGACAATCCATTCTTTTTTGTGACTGGCCCTCCTCTTATAAAGGTTGTGCATCCCTACTTGATATCCACATTTTATGATTGAATATGTTAAGAAGTACAATTTAGAATAATACATGTTTCTCCTCCTCTTCACCTTCATCCATGAAAGCAGAATTTTTTTCGGCACTGCTCAAATAAAGTCAAGGAGTATTTTCACTCTTTGAAAATAATCTTAGCTATATCTCTTGTATAAATACAAACGTAAACTATTGATATATCCTTGCCAACTGAACTGAATATGTTGACTGGGAAGGAAGGAACCTTCCCCCCCCCCGGTCACACCTCCTGTAAACAAAATTCTACTGAAGGTGGCCCTCGACAACCCAGTAATTTTTGTAAGTGGCCCTTCGCTTAAAAAGGTTGTGCACCCCTACTATAATGCAAAAAAAAACTTCCATCTTTTCAAAGGAATGCCATACAACAAAGTCCAGAATGTGAAATGTCTCAAAAATGTAGAAAACTTTTGTCCATATTATGGTTTTTCTGCATTGCATTAGAAGGAATTTCTCTATATTAAAACCGACAAGAGTCTAGAGATTTTTCAGAGGCACCATGTAACGAGAGATAGTTACACTTTTCTGAAAAAGAAATTATTTCAAATAATTTTCCCCCCCATACCTTTCCATGACTTTTTAGCAAATATTTGTAAATTCCCTGACTTTACCTATATATTTAAAAATTTCCATGACTTTCCCTGGCTACTTTGAAATTCCCTGACTTTCCAGATTTTCCAGGTCGCTGGGAACCCTGTACTGTGCCAAAGATTGTCAATAAAGAAATTGGATTAAAAAGCAAGAATGACTTTGTTTTCTTTACAACGGCTATATTTCTTCTTTTTAAAGTAAGATGAATTATTTTATTAAGTTTTATCATTTCTCTTTAACGTTGACCAAAAAGAACAATATCTTTATGATTGGGGTTATTGTTCCTCACAACAGCAATGTCTCTTTTTCACTTTACACTTTACCACTAAATAATTATTTTTAAAGCACCTTACAAATTATTTTAACAGCACAACAAGGGTTCAATTCAAAACTTAATTGGATAAACAAACACAGAGTTATGGGCAAAAGTTTAAAGTTGGAAACGGTTGAAAATTTGAAATAATTGAATATGAATACAATACGAAATACTAAGATTTTAGACTTTAATAACAATTATTTGGATGGCAACAGTTTCGAAACTAATACAGCTAAACCCTTGATGTAGAATTGTGCAACTGATAGCAAAGCTGTCCCTGATAGCAACTGTAAATATGAAACAATGTAAATCTTATATGCTGGCCCAGCTACGAAACCTATTAGTAATTGTCACTAAAACAGTAAAATCCGGTACTTTTCGGTTAGCCGGGCGCCAGTGATCTATATACATGTATATATATACACACATATATATACACATATCAACATATACATATATTATATACATGCACATATTGAATAATCGATCGTATTATTATATATACATATAGGTATATATACTGGCGCCCGGCTAACCGAAAAGTACCTAAAATCCAATGCTAATAGATTTATGAAATCATTGAAACCTGCTACCAGAACAGACAAAATGGACCCATCACAAAATTAATGTTTTTATTGTGATGTTTTTGTTCCCTGGGCGAATAGTTTTTATTTTGAATATTATTTGTTGTTCTTTTAATGCTCAATATGAATAAGATCGGATTTGATATCGGAATCAGCAAATCAATAAAACATGTCGATATCGCCTATCACTAATGGATAAAAAAAATAAATCTAGAAAATAGAGTTGGTCATAATATCGATAAAAAATATTATCACCTATCATTAGTAGAAAATTCCAGAAAAACAGAAACCTAACCTACAGACATGTCCTTCAATTAAAATTCAGATAGTATTTACATATAAAGTAACTATAAGAAAAATAAACAGCCACTACTACAATGAACATTCAAATGCAGGAGAAACAAATTCTTTCAGAAAATTTACCTTTTCCATCTGCTAAAGAGAAGATAGTATTATTTGGAGAAACTCTTATATAAACAGTAGGCAAATCAGCAAATCTAATGCCATTGAAAAGACGATCATTGGTACTTTCATCAGGGAACTCACACTGCCTAAGAAAGAGGAAAAAAAATATGTTCAGAATGAATTATAATTAACTCCTTAAAAAATGAAGCTTTATTAATCTATATTAATAAAAGAAAGATATTTATCTGTGTTTGTTAGCGATGGCTAGGGAAATCTATTGCATGTAAAGTAGAGTTGTGGGTTTTCCGGAAAATTTTGAAACAGAAAATTTTCTGGGAAATTTTCCGAAAATTTTCTAAGCCACTACATAAATAAAGTATTGTAAAATTAAACTCTCGTTCACTAGAGGCTACCAGTAAACAAAACTAGAGTTTTTTCATCAACTCCGGATGTGATGCCCTTTTGAGTTTTCCCAATCCAACAAAAAACTATAAGCAAAATTAAATAATTAACAAAGTATATAAATCGTGATTTATAAGTTTTTTTTTAATGCATAAAGCTGAAAAGTTAAAATATAACAATTCTTTAATAACAAATATGCATATATGTTTCAGTAATTAATTAAAAAATACCATATTAGACAAAATGTTTTATTTACTAAATTGATCTATGAATATCTGAAATTAAAACAAATTATGTTCTAAAATAACTGCATATTTCTCTATAACAAATAAAATGATTTTTTTTATTAATGATGCTGACGCATTTCATGAAAAAGCTGAATTACTATAAAAATGTGTTAAAAATCAAAACAAATGACCAAAGTTTATATATTCAAGAATTTGTTTAAAAAAATGAAATCAAATATAATATGATTTTTATCGCAATTTTTTCTACAAACACTTTCCTAACTGTGGAAACATCAAGATTCCATGATGTTGATGTCCTAACTTTCTGGATCACTCTGAGAACTGGACAGCAGAGGGTGACCTAAATGAGAATTGCTGCTACTAATTTAAGTGAAGATTCTGTGTCTGTATGTTCCTTTAATAGATTAAGCTCAGAATCAGAATTTGAAAACATAACATTGTCATAACTTATCAAATGAAGATTTTGTGAAACCGATACCAGCTTCGAAGTGCGTTCATCTGTCAATCTATTTCTCTATTTTGTTTTTATGTTGCTAAATACCTTCCAATTGCGTTAACATGAAGCAGCTGTTGGGGGAATATTCAAAATTCTGACTGCAACCCTAGATAGTTCTCTTGTACTTCAATAACTGTTCCACCAAGTCGCTGGAGATATTTTGCTGGCAGCTTTCCAAATATTGTCTCCAGATCTTTTGTTTTGTACGGTACTTTGCTATATCTGATATTACTGCAACTTAATTTATAACAGGAATGCTTTTAGCAGCTTCGATTACGGTTTCAATAGCTGTCATCCAATCATCTTCTGACAAATACTGTCTACAGTATCGTGGATTCAAAAGATTTGCAGCTAAGTGCACTGAGTGAAAACAAAAATTGTATACGATACTTAAAAACGAGTTAACAGGCTTTTCTTCTTCTTTGGTCAGGGATGAAAAAGGCAAGGGCTCGATTATTTTCTCATCACGTTCTTTAAATATAACTAACTTCTGAAATAGCTGGTGCATCTCCTTCTAACTTCTGTATTACTGCTGAAATAAGTAAAGGCAGGTCGTGTGCAGTCTGAACTTGCATCCAAAATATATCATTATCCAGTATCTGCTTTCGTACATTTGGAGGCAGTGATATTGTGTTATCTATAGCTGCACATTGTGAGCATTTCCTTTGTACACAGCAAGCTGTCAAAACATCTCGTTGCTGAACCCCTCTAGTTTCTGCTGACAAAATAAGTGAACTTTCTTCTTTTCATTTTTCTTTCTGCATTGCCTTCAATGTTTGATTGGCGCGTGGTGATTCTTAAACAATTTGACAATTACCTTGCATTTTGACAATATTGTTCGAATTGAATTCAAACATATCCTTTGCCAAAAGGTTTAACCCATGAGGAAAACAGCCAAACATCAAGTAAGCAAGGATATTTTTCCGGTAATATTTGCCAAACTAATTTCATGTTCCTTGCATTGTCGTTTATAAGGGCTATTACTTTGGAAGGACCTACTCTTTCAATCTATGTTCTCAAAATTTCTGCTATGTATTCCCCAGTATGACAAGAAGAATTTGTATTCACTGTTTTTAAGAATATTGGCTCAGGTGTTGCACACATTATGTTCATCAAAGGATCTGTGGTACCATCTTCTGACCTGTGTCACTACCACATTACTTTGTTTATCAAATAACAAGAGAAATGGGTGATGCATTTTCTGTGAGTGTTCTTTTTTTATGAAATAGGGTGAATTGACTTGTTATGAGTTGTAAATTAAACAATATGACAAATCTTAAGTAAATCAGATTGAAACTAATTTTATTCATGTGGATTACAAAATTGGAATTATAACCTGTAGTTTTTGTTTAAATGGTACAGAAATTGACTAATAAAAGAAAATATGGAAAGTTCAAATATGTCCTATAAAAAATTTACTAAAAAATTGCATGTTTGACATTTAAAATTTTCCGGAAAAACATAGTGGAAAATTTTCTGGAAATTTTTCCATTTTGGAAAATTTTCTGTGGAAAATTTTCCTCCCCACATCACTAATGTAAAGTCCTGCAAATTTGATACTGGATAGAAGACAGGTCCAAATGCATGTACCTAAAGCTCAGATTTTGGATTTTTTTACATTAGTAAAAGGAGTCTAATCTGGTTGCTATCTTTTAGTCCAGTATTGTAAATTTTGCCCTCTTTTCAATAAAATCTATTCTGTACAATTATTGAATTTCAACACTAATAAAATAAACTTTCGCTCTGTGTGTTGTAGGGATGCAATGTATATCCGAAAAATATCCAATATTCGGCTGATTTTTCAATATCATCGGATATCCGAATCACAGTCTTCTCTGCCAGATATCCGGCTATCTACTACATAAGTAGTTCTATTTATAATATGCATAAGACATGATGGGAAATTGCATTCAAACATCCTTTACAAAAGTGACTTTTGTTTATAATGCAAAATAAGAAATATAGTAAATTCCCTATCCATGAGTAAAAGGTCCTATCTCTAAAAAGTTTAAAGAACTGTCAGCTTTCCTAATATAGATATTTGAACTCTACCTTTACTTTCCGATTATAAAATAAAATTTGAAGTTGTTTATTAAAGTATGACTTTAAATGTTTAACTTAAAAGAAAGAAAAAAAAATATTAAACAGACCTATTTTTATTTTTCAACTTGTATGTTAAAAAAACTTTATACTTATTATCCATACTAATAAAAGAAAATTTCACTCTGTGTGTGTGCGATGACTACTGAAATCTACCACACATAAAAGTCGGAAAATTTGGATAAGGATAAACCAAGGCAGATCCTGGTGCACCTGAGGCTGACTCTTAATTTTTTTGCGACCCAGACCCCTTTATGTTGCCTTTAATTTTTAATAACTTGACCCCTTTTTTATCTGTTCTTCGTTTTTGGGGTCCTTTCTCCATTTATCTATTTCCCCATTCCAATTAAGATCCTGGAGCCGGTATGGAGGTCCTGTTGAAGTTATTGTGCCCTAAATTGTTAATAACTTGCCCTCTTTTTATCAGACTTTCTTTTTAGGGTCCATTTAGTTATTCCCCTATTTCTACATTCCAATTAAGACCCTAGCTTCCTGGGCCCAGTACAAGGCCCCTTGAAGTTTTTGTACCCTAAATTGTTAATAACTTGCCTCCTTTTAATTCAATATTCTTTGTTTTTAGTTTCTACTCCCCACAATTTTTTTTTTTTTTTTTTTTTTTTTTTTGGCGTCTCTGACGAAATTTACGTTTTTTCGCTATCTTTTGACGAAATTTACAGTTTTTTGTGATCTATTGACAAAATTTGCCGTTTTTTGCGATTTTCTGATGGAAGTCATGTTTTTCCCTGCGATCTGTTGACAAAATTTGCCATTTTTTCCGATTGACAAAAGTCGCCATCTTTTTCAATCAGATTGACAAAAATTTCTAATCTTTTTGATCAACCTATTGACAAAATTTGTGATCTTTCTCACTGACATATTGACGATGTTTGTGATCTTTTTCAGACCTATGGACAAAATTTGTGATCCTTTTAAACTAGATGAAATTCATTATTTTTATGCACACGATTGGCGAAAATCACAATTTTTATGTGCCGATCAACTAAATTCGTGATGTTTTTCTGTGACTTATGGACAAAGATTGCAATTTTATTCGCGACTAACTGGCGAAATTTTCAATTTCTGGAGATGATGACATTAAGGTCTTTGTGGGCCACTAGATAACCCATCGCAGACCAAAAGTGGCTCGCAGGCCACAGGTTGTGCACCCTATAGTAAAATATTATTCTTATTGTTAAGTGCAATTTTTTAACTTGGTAAAATTTTTATTTAACTTTTTTCGGGGGGGAACTAATTGTGCTTTTCAAAAGTAAATATTAATTTTGAAAGTACTCACATGAACTGCACATTTTTTTCTTCAACTTAAAATAGGCATGCACAATCTGTGGCCAGCGACAGGTTAAGTGATGGCCAGCAGAGACCCTAAATGCTAACATCTCCAGAAATTGCCAATTTCGCCATTTAGTCACGAAAAAAACTGCAAATTTTGTCCATAAGTCACAGAGAAACATCATGAATTTTGCCAATCGGGCACGCAAAAAAAAAAAAAAAAAAAAAATTCTAATTTGGCGATTCGGTATAGGTGCAGATTCACGGTCGCCAGTTAACACGTGGCGACTGGATTTTTCTCTTTGGCCACTAACTTTCATGACTAAGTAGCCTAAGTCCACCGATTGTCAGATTTTTGCCTTTTTTAAATCAATCCTGCACAGTTTCTGTGATATTTACCGTTTTTTTATTTCTTCTGTTGTCCATAATTAAAAACCATGATTAAGCATGGATACCACATTTTCGCAGATCTACAAGTTTCCCGTTTTCTTCTTTAAAAAAAAAAAATTATCCCTGAATGTCAAAAATTGTTCAAAATTTAAAGCTTAAAAGAAAATAAATCTTCTCCATATTTTTCATATATATTTTCTCTTTTGATTTTTATAGACATACTTTTTGAAGCAAATGCCGATGTTGAGCATTTATTTTCAGCAATGAAAAACACTTTGGGGGGGGGGGGGGGGGGAATTTATCTATAGAACAAAAAAGCTAGAGAATCGTTTATTTGGGGCCTTACATTACAAATATTTATTCCTACAAACTGTATACAATTATATGGTAGGAAGATTCTATTAAATCCCGTTGCCCAATTTTAATAAAGAAAAAAATTATTTAAGTTTTGGGTAAATTTTAATTTAAAAAATACTGTTTATTACTTTTAAGCTTTAATAGTAGACAATATAGCCATATAAATGCTATTGTTTTTATGCGTTTGTTTCACAATATGGCCACTGAATTTTTTGGCCTTAGGAGCCACTGGCTCCTTACACATTTTGGGAATCTGCCCCTATACCGTTCGGGTGCATAAAAATCCTGAATTTTGCCGATCAGGCGCTTAAAAATAGTAAATTTTGCCGATCAGGTGCATAAAAATAATGAATTTTGCCGTTCGGGTGTATAAAAATAGTGAATTTTGCTGTTTTACCTATTTCAAACTTTTTTTGAGGAGCAATTTTCTTCCAAAGCCTATTTTGTTGGAGGTCTATACTATTCTATGTTCATGATTTGTGAATTGTACATTTTACTGCCATCTTGATTGTGCACACTTTTTCACCTTGTCTTCTGAAAGGTTGCAACTTCAGGGGACAAGACGTGAAAGAATGCTAAGTTGGCAATTTTTTTTAAATCTTGCCAAGCAGTGGCAGATTCTAAAATTTCACAGAAAACTTTTACTTTCTGTTTGTAGGAAAAGTGGTCACTGGAAAATATTTTTTAAATACGCTTTTTTTATTTAGTAGACATGTGGCTGGCACTAATTTTGACCTGTATCAAATAGTAATATAAAAAGAGCACACTCTTACCTTTTCTTGATTCTCAAAAGTTGAACATTAAAACAAATCATCCAGATGTTTGGCACAGAAAATATCTTTCGGCTACGTCTAATGCTACGGTAAAGCAAGACTGATAAAATAAACCAATTTGGCACAAATCTCAATTATGGAAGATTCTGATTTCTCTTATAATGTTAGTTATTAAAATGTATTATTCATAAACAAGACTATTTAAATTTTGTTAAATGTTAACTAAATTATCTTTCCTTAAGATAAGTTAACAATAATAGTCAACCATTTAGTATATAGCCATTTTTAGAAATTCGAACGTTCTTGTCTAATTTTTTAGCAGATGGGGGGGGGGGGGGGGGAGATAGGGAGAAAAAAAAATCTAAGATATCTTTATTCCTACAATTCTTTAGTGTAATACTGATAAACCATGTAGGTCAAAAAATTAGGTAATAATGATGGTTTACTCATAAATATAGCATTTTACAGCAGTATGAAATGAGCACACGCCACAGTACAATAAATTTAAGAAATCTTTATTCTCATAATTTTAAACTAGCTACAAAAAAAAAAAAGTAATCATTGTTCACTCAAAAATATAGCACTACAGAACAAAGATTATTCTACTAAAAGGTGAAAGTACATAATTGAAATTTCTGATTGCTAGTTTACATAGGAGTTCTATTTATTTAAATTCAAGCTCAGAAACTATTTTTAATTATGCTCTATTTTAATAAAAGGTATTTTACAAGCATAAATTGTGCCAAACACAATTACAGTGGAGAGCATGAGATCATTTTAAGAAAACATAATTAACACAAATAATACCCATGGTAATTCAGAATTTTTTTTTTTTTTTAGTTATTCAAATAAGCACAGGATTAGTAATATTAACTAAAGAAAAACAAATTTTTTTAAACAAGCAACATAACCATTCATTTTTATTTATGCAGCTATTTCAGTGCTAATAATATAAAAGAGCGAATTAACTTTAGTTTTATTTAAGCCACTTAATTCGTAGGGATGAAATTCAGTCCCATTTTGTATTTAATGGTTATAATTTGTGTTATTAACAATTCAACAAATCTCAATAACGACGTTAAATGGAATTTAAAGTAGTGACAATTTAGCACGGTGAAATTTACAATATACATATATATATTAATAATCGCATTCAGAACAAAGCCAAGAAATTTATTAATCTTGAAATATTAAACTTTAAAACAATAATTTACACTTTCAGCCTGAAAAATGAACTGGAAACTTTACTAGAAATAATTTATTTGCCTTCCAAAGGGAAGCACAAAGTATATCATGAGAAGAGTACGTTACGTAAGTCTTAAAACGCAATAAATTTATTATCCGACTTTAATAAAGTGCTACAAATTAAGAATATAGAAACATCATTTTATATACAAACCATTTCATTACGAAGATAGGGAACAATTTTATTTTCATTCTGCAATGTTAAATAATCGTAAAAAGGATACTTACTCTACTCTAAATTGCTCTGCGTGTACAAAATGAAATATTTTCAAAGATTAAAACAGAACTACGAATTTAACAATGTACATAGCAGATTAAAATGGAAAGCAAAATTAAAACTGAATAAGTAAATATTAATAGTTCAAATATAGAGATAATGCGGCAGAATATACAGAGAAATAACTGAAAAAGAAAATGGTACAAAATTCATAAGTTTTTTGATTCTAAGTTTTATTGTAACTTAAATTTAATAAAATATTAAAATCATAACAAACACATTAGAACATGACGCAAAAGCAAAAATAACACAAATTCATCGTTTTTTAAGTAGTATTAACGTGAAAATGAAGGAATTATGAGCAATTTTACCATGCAAGTACAAAATGGCTACGCTAGACTACAAAATGATTGGGAAGAAGGCAGAATGGCGTACTTGATCCAAGCAGGTCCAACTTCAAAAGATCTTTCCTGAGGCACTTTGTCTTCCTTGATGACAATATTGTGACGCTTATTTTTTCTATATTCTCTATTTAATGAAGCAAATATGGATATATTCCTTTCACAGTTCTTAAAAACATTTTTAATAAATAAATTAGATATTATACTTGAAATAGCCATGATTCTATTACCAACCACTGACGCCAACAACCAATCCTCGAATAAGTTCAGTTTAAAGGTGCGTTGCTGATGCATCACCAGTTTTTGTTTTTGTTTATTTTTTTATGAATCATTCATAATAACAGAATAAATTCGTAGCTTAATAAATATTATAAATGTTTTATAATACAAATAAATATAAAAATTCAACTAGAAAATACTAAGTAATAAATTTTAAATCCTGCAAGTCAAATATTTTTTATATACACACAAAATTTAATGAAGTGAAATGATGAAATGTTGTGTTTTGATTGAAACTTGATGCTTGATTTGATGGTTTGAGGTTGTCGTGTAGGCTTAATACTTTAATATTACAAAAAAAAAAAAAAACTAATTAAATAAAAAGTTTGAATAAATTTACTTATTTTAAAATGTCTTTGGTTCCCTATTTTAATAGTAGTGATGAAAGTGAAGATGAAGACAACATAGTTAAAACTGTAAAAAAAACAAAAGAAGCTGTTAAAATTACGATTCCTTCTTTAAAAGAGGTTTGAAAGCGATTATATTTTAATATAATATTCTTAAGTATATCATTGTCTGAAATTTTACTAATCACACTCTACAGAATAAAATTCTTATTTATAAATGTTCATATCAAAATTTTGGATAAATCTAAAAAGATTGACTTAAGAGAATGGCCTTTTATTGAGATTTTATATTATTTCAACCTGTAAAATATTTTTAAAAATATCTTTCATATTAAAATTATTGATACGTTCGTGTGTTTTATTTTCTTTCTTTCTCTCTCTCTCTCTCTCTCTTTTTTTTTTTTTTTTTTTTTTTTTTTTTTATATTTTAACAAGTTGAACTTCGTTAGAGCCCCACTAGTACAAACATATTTTTTCTTTTGTAAATTTGATACCACACAGTGTTCTACCAGTTTTTTTTCTTTCAGATTCCGTTCTTTGAAGCAAGAAACGTTTAAGTTTGAGATTGTACACAGATATGGTTTGTATTGTGTTGTGCAAATTTCAGATATGCATATAAAAATTTGGATTAAAATCACCATAAAAGCCTAAATGTGCAGTGGTCATACTTATCAGGGAATAAATTTTGCGTCATAAAAATCAGGGGATAATCCAAGAAATTCCCCAAACCTGGGAAATGAAGGCAGTCGCTGCTATTCATGTACTTTGTGATGTCAAAATGAAATCAAACTAAGAGATGCCTTCTAATATCATGAGTTGTAGAATTGGAAACTAGCCGCTTCTTCTCATAGATTATATATAACTTATAATATACAGGGTGAATCTAAACTCTTGGGCAAAATTTTAAGGGGTGATAGTACACATCAAGACAAACAATATTAAATATAGGAAACTAAGGGTCCCAAACGTTTTCCGAAGAAGATAGGCGCCATTAAAGTTTAGGGTCCAAAATTTCAAATGATTATAAAAAACAGAAAAATTGGTCGATTCGTTTGCGGTTTTTGCTAAAACTATTCTCTATGTCAGTATTTTCTTAAAAATAAATTTTAAAGATTAAGTTTAAAAAATGCCGGAACAGATTGCTTATAAGCCCTCAGATCGCGCGGCCATTATTTGGCGAAACTTTGGCGCGTTTGTATTTGACGATGTATTTGCCGATCTGACTACCGGGAAGACTTTTGCCTTCTGTCAACCCTTAAATAATCTAGGAGCCGATTTTTTTTTTCCCCTTACTTCTTCTCTGTTCTTTTTTTCTGAACTGTAGTATCGCACGTGTTGTCTTTGATCAAGTTGTATAATTCCAACTTTTTATTCTTATTCTTATTATTTTTTTGGATTGATAATGGCTTCTGTTGGTAGTTTACCAGTTGTTGGTGATGTTGTGCTGAACTATCAGCAAAATTTGAAAGCAAAAGGCGGTTTCAAGGTTTCGCGAGATATTATCGCGAAACCTAGGCCTATTTTTGGAGTGCAATTGCATTTTGCGCTATTTTAAGTTTTATTTTTTATTTAATTTTGGAATATATACAGATTAAACATAAAAAAGGTAAATTCAAGAAATTTTCGTAGAAACGTGAAGTATTTTTTGCAATTTATGCATGGAGATTTTATTTTTCAATGGATGTATCCATGTTTGATTTTTCAAATTAATTCTGCAGGTGATTTTGTGGTGTTCTTTTTTTTTTCTACGTTTGTTTAAAGATGTATTTTTGCAATTTATGTACGGAGGTTGGATTTTTCAATTTCTGATGTTTTTTTTGCTTTTTTTAATGGAGGTTTGTTATTAAGATGTATTTTAGAAATTTATGTACGAATTTTTGATTTTGCTATTTGTCGATGTTTGTTTTTTCAAATTATGTATTGAGGGTTTTTTTTTTAAACGATAGGATATACGTTTTAATGCCTTTATTTTTAGAGATATGTTGGTTTAATAATGAATCTTTGCGGGTTTTTTTAAGTATCACTATATTTATGTTTCTGCCCTTTGCTCAGTATTCAGTAAAAATTTCTTGAATTTCCCTTTTTTATGTTTAATCTGTATATATTCCAAAATTAAATAAAAAATAAAACCTAAAGTAGCCCAAAATGACCACTTGGTGACAAATTCTTGTTGGCGATAAACGGGTTTTCGCCAACAAAACAAAATGGTGGACCTGAGGGCGTGTAAGCAATCTGTTCCAAAATGCCGATAGAGGGTGCTTTAGACTTTGGAGTAACAAAAAACTATTTTTTTGCCGTTATTTTTTGTATCTCATTAAATGCTTTCAAACGCTTTGACTTAAACTTAAATTTTGAGCTCAAAATCTGAATCGTTGGAAGTGATTAAGTAGCGCAAACTGAACTGCATTCAGGAGTTGAAATTTGAAACACCTCCCTTCCTGAACACTATAGGTGCAGATTCACGGCCGCCAGTCACCATGTGGCGACTAAATTTTTTGCTGTGGCCACTAACTTTCGGTGTTTAAGTCGCCATGTGATTTAAAAGTAATAAATTTCTGGTATTTCCAGTCCCCATCGTGAAATGTTGATATTTTTTTTAAAGATTAAGACCAAAACACACACATTATTGTTATCTTTTAATAACATTTCAGAATAATCTGTTTAACACAGCAAACTATTAAATATATTCGAATAGCAATGTTATTCGTAACAGTTTGAATCTGATAATTTTATTTTACATAGACTGTGATTTAAATATATATATATATATATAAACAAATGTTTGAAGAGTGTTTTTATTTTTATAGTGCAAAATATTCTCACAAATTCAGATTTTCTTTCATATGTACTTTTGCCTGGCAAAATCAAAATAAGAAGTATTGTTTTTCTGATATTCCCCGCTATCATGATTGCTTAGCTTATCTACATATTTTTTTAAAACTGTATCTTGCCCAACTTTATCTTCTGACTGTACATGATTTTTAAGATTTAATTAATATTCAAATTTTGTTGTACACGTGTTTATATTAAATAAATTACTTTACACTTTGAATTAATTATTATTTTTTTTTTTAGTTTTTTACCCTATATTAGGGGTGCACAACCTGTGGCCCGCGATCGTATTACTGGTGGCCCGCGGATCAATTTCACGGATCGGACGCGAAAAAATCATGAATTTCGCCGATCAGGTGCATAGAAATCGTGAATTTTGCCAAATTTCGCCCCATCGGGTGTGTAAAAATCGCAAATTTTACCGATCGAGTGCATATAAATCGCGAATTTTGCCGATCGGGTGCGTATAAATCGCAAATTTCGCCGATCGCGTGCGTAAAAATCGTGAATTCTGGCGATCGTCTGCGTAAAAATCGTGAATTCTGGCGATCGTCTGCGTAAAAATCGTGAATTCTGGCGATCGTCTGCGTAAAAATCGTGAATTTTGCCGATCGGGAACGTATAAATCGCGAATTTCGTCGATCGTATGCGTAAAAATCGCGAATTTTGCCGATCAGGCCCGAAAAAATCGTGAATTTTGCCGATCGGGCCCGTAAAAATCGCGAATTTTGCCAATCGGGTGCATTTAAATCGCGAATTTTGCCGATCGGGTGCGTGTAAATTGTAAATTTTGCCGATCGTCTGCGTAAAAAGGGCAAATTTTGCCGATCGGACACGTAAAAGTCTCAAATTTTGCCCATCGGGTGCGTAAAAAGCATGAATTTCGCCGATCGGGCACATAAAAATCGCGAATTTTGCCGATAGGGTGCGTATAAATCTGGAATTTCGTCGATCGTATGCGTAAAAATCGCGAATTTTGTCGATCGAGCCCGAAAAAATCGCGAATTTTGCCGATCGGGCCCGTAAAAATCGCGAATTTTGCCGATCGGGTGCATTTAAATTGCAAATTTTGTCGATCAGGTGCGTGTAAATTGTAAATTTCGCCGATCATCTGCGTAAATAACCCAAATTTTGCCGATCGGACGCGTAAAAATCACAAATTTTGCCGATTATGCGCGTAAAAATCTCTAATTCCGCCGATTGGATGCGTAAAAATCATGAATTTCACCGATAGGGTGCGTGTAAATTGTAAATTTCGCCGATCGTCTGCATAAAAAGGGCAAATTTTGCCGATCGGACGCGTAAAAATCGCAAATTTTGCCCATCGGGTGCGTAAAAATCATAAATTTTGCCGATCGGGCACGTAAAAATCGCGAATTTTGCCGATCGGCGCGTAAAAATCGCGAATTTTGCCGATAGGGTGCGTATAAATCGCGTATTTCGTCGATCGTATCCGTAAAAATTGCGAATTTTGTCGATCGGGCCCGAAAAAACCGCGAATTTTGCCGATCGGGCTCGTAAAAATCGCGAATTTTGCCGATCGGGTGGATTTAAATAGCAAATTTTGTCGATCAGGTGCGTGTAAATTGTAAATTTCGGCGATCATCTGCGTAAATAAAGCAAATTTTGCCGATCGGGCACGTAAAAATCGCGAATTTTGCCAATCAGGTGCATTTAAATCGCGAATTCCGCCGATCGGCGCGTAAAAATCGTGAATTTTGCCGATTGGGCCCGTATAAATCGCGAATTTTGTCGATCGTATGCGTAAAAATCGCGAATTTTGCCGATCGGGCCCGAAAAAATCGCGAATTTTGCCGATTGGGTGCATTTAAATCGCGAATTTTGCCGACCGGGTGCGTGTAAATTGTAAATTTCACCGATCGTCTGCGTAAAAAGGGCAAATTTTGCCGATCGGACGCGTAAAAATCGCAAATTTTGCCCATCGGGTGCGGAAAAATCATGAATTTCGACGATCGGGCACGTAAAAATCGCGAATTTTGCCGATAGGGTGTGTATAAATCGCGAATTTCGTCGATCGTATGCGTAAAAATCTCGAATTTTGCCGATCGGGCCCGTAAATATCGCGAATTTTGCCGATCGGGTGCATTTAAATCGCGAATTTTACCGATCAGGTGCGTTTAAGTCGTAAATTTCGTCGAGCATATGCGTAAAAATCGCGAATTTTGCCGATCGGGTGCGTGTAAATTGTAAATTTCGCCGATCATCTGCGTAAATAAAGCAAATTTTGCCGATCGGGCACGTAAAAATCGCGAATTTTGCCGATTAGGCGCGTAAAAATCGCGAATTCCGCCGATCGGCGCGTAAAAATCGTGAATTTTGCAGATTGGGCCCGTATAGATCGCGAATTTTGTCGATCGTATGCGTAAAAATCGCGAATTTTGCCGATCGGGCCCGAAAAAATCGCGAATTTTGCCGATTGGGTGCATTTAAATCGCGAATTTTGCCGACCGGGTGCGTGTAAATTGTAAATTTCACCGATCGTCTGCGGAAAAAGGGCAAATTTTGCCGATCGGACGCGTAAAAATCGCAAATTTTGCCCATCGGGTGCGGAAAAATCATGAATTTCGACGATCGGGCACGTAAAAATCGCGAATTTTGCTCATTAGGCACGTAAAAATTGCGAATTTTGCCGATAGGGTGTGTATAAATCGCGAATTTCGTCGATCGTATGCGTAAAAATCTCGAATTTTGCCGATCGGGCCCGTAAATATCGCGAATTTTGCCGATCGGGTGCATTTAAATCGCGAATTTTACCGATCAGGTGCGTTTAAGTCGTAAATTTCGTCGAGCATATGCGTAAAAATCGCGAATTTTGCCGATCGGGTGCATTTAAATCGCGAATTTTGCCGCTCGGGTTGGTGTAAATTGTAAATTTCGCCGATTGTCTGCGTAAAAATCGCTAATTTTGCCGATCGGACGCGTAAAAATCGCAAATTTTGCCGATCGGGTGCGTAAAAATCATGAATTTCGCCGATCGGGCACATAAAAATCACGAATTTTGTCGATTAGGCGCGTAAAAATCGCGAATTCCGCCAATCGGCGAGTAAAAATAGCGAATTTCGCCAATCGGGCGCGTAAAAACCGCAAATTTCGCTAATCGGGTGCAAAAAATTGCAAATTTCGCTGATCAGATGCGAAAAAAATTGCAAATTTCGCCGATTGGGCGCGTAAAAATCGCAAATTTTGCCGATCGAGTGCGTATAAATCGCAAATTTCGCCGAACGTGTGTGTAATAATCGTGAATTTCGTCAATCAGTAGGAAAAAACTATGAATATTGTCAATCGCGCATGGAAAAAAAATGCAAATTTTTCCATCCTTTCCAACAGAATTGGGTTAAGCTGACTAAGTAGGTGGTTGAGTATATTGAGCTAACCCTCCTTTTAAAATTAGCATTTTTATTAACTTTTAGGCCGACCCGAAACAAAATTTTGTCCACCCTAATATGGATGTTGGCTCTCGACAATCCAGTCATTTTTGTGACTGCCCCTCCTCTTATAAAGGTTGTGCACCCCTTTGATATCCACATTTTATGACTGAATATGTTAAGAAGTACAATTTAGAATAATATATGTTTCTCCTCCTCTCCACCTTCATTCATGAAAGCAGCATTTTTTTTCGGCACTGGCAATTTTTAAAGCTAAATTTATTCCTTTAAATAAGGTCAAGGAGTATTTTCACTCTTTGAAAATAATCTTAGCTATATCTCTTGTATAAATACAAACGTAAACTGCTGATATATCATTGCCAACAGAACTGAATACGTTGACAGGGAAAGAAGGAACCTAGGGGGCTAAATCTACCCTTCCGAAATTTATGTTTTTTTAATCGGATTCCCCCCCCCCCCCCCCGGTCACACCTCCTCGAAACAAAAATTTTCTGATGGTGGCCCTCGACAACCCAGTCATTTTTGTAAGTGGCCCTTTGCTTAAAAAGGTTGTGCACCCCTACCCTATATAAACACTATTGTTTTTATGCATTTGTTTTACAATTGTGGCCACTGGATTTTTTGGGTTTAGGAGCCAGTGACTCCTTCCAAATGTTGGGAATCTGTACCTATACTGAACACAGTTCAGTTATTCCCGATCTTGGTGTCATAAACCAGGCAGTCGCGAATTTCGTGAAAATGTTCACAGAAAAATCCATGAATTTCATCAAATGCTCGCAAAATAAAACTGCAAATTTCTTCAATAACTTGTGGGAAAAAATCGCAAATTTTGCTAATAGTCACGGGGGAAAAAAAAATCATGAATTTCATTAATTGGTAGTGCGAAAAAAGTCTCAAAATTCGTCGAACGATCATGAAATAAAACTGCAAATCTCATCAATCTGTTGCAAAAAAAAAAAAACGTGAATTTCATTGATTGATCACAGAAAAAGTTGCAAATTTTATCAATCGGTTGCGAAAAAAAATTTGCAAATTCTGTCAATTGGCATGGAAAAAAATTGCAAATTTTGTCAGTTAGTCACAGAAAAATAAGTAAATTTCATCATTCAGTTGCGAAATAAAACTGTGAATTTCACCAATCGCTTGTGAAATAAAACTGTGAATTTCATCAATTGACTACAGAAAGAATTGCAAATTTCATCAATCAGTTACAAAAAAATCGCGAATTTTGTCAATCAGTCTCAGAACAAAAGTGGTGAATTTCATTGTTTAATCACGGAATAAAAATGACGAACTTCGCCAATTAGTCGTGGAAAAGTTATCGTAATCAATCACGAAATTTGCAATTTTTTTTCTCCATTGGATTTTTTAATAATTCCCTAATGGTTTTATATCGACAAAAGTTGCAACAAGGCTAATAGTGTTCGATCTTTCTCCATCCACAATATGAATATCAGATCTTGTAAATTTATTTTATTAAAATCTAAAACTTAAAAGAAAATAAAACCTCTCCAAATTTTTTACACATATATTTTTTTATAGACAACTTTTTTTGTCATGCTAATAAATAGTAAAATTCACCACTCAGCTCATTGAATCTGTTAACTGGGTCACCTCAAATGCTCCTAAAATGCTGCGATATAAAATTTTTCACTGGGCTCATTGAATCTGTTGCTTGCTGGGTTACCTCAATTGATATAAAATACTCTACATGTGTGAACTAAAGAAAAATTGTTTATTTACCAAATATAAGTTTTCATGCATGATGCATTAAAAGTAAAGAGAATAACATGTTTGAAGGGGAAGTGTTTAAGGTTTACAAAAGAAAAAAAAAAATCTTTCATTTTTAAGGTAGTTGATAAATAGTTTGTTATAAATTTTATTGTTTATTATTTGTTTAGTTAATTATAAAGAATATAGTTTAAAAAATGTATGCATAAATGTTGTGAAAAATTTTGTAATTTTTATTTTATGCATAATTTTCTATTTTTGTTATTTTCTGTGTGGCATCCCTGCTAAAAGAAACTCCTTGATCAAAAATATGATTTACTGAATGCATCACGTGATTGTAAAACAAACCAATGACCATTGCTATTCATACATCGGCCAAAAGATCGTTCTGTGTTTAAAAAAAGCTCCTGCTCTGAATTTTGGTTTTCTGAATGGATCATATGACCATAAAATTCCCGATGATTCAAAGATTTTACTTCTTTTAGATAACTGTGCAGCCCATCCCAAAGCAGATACCCTTGAAAAGGATAATGTGCGTGTTATTTTTTTACCTCCAAATTGTACATCCTTGATCCAGCCAATGGATCAAGGTATTATAAATTCGCTTAAATGTATCTACAAAGCAGATTTCATTTGAAAATGTTTACAACATTGTGCTTCCAGAAACGGAATGAATGAATTCCAAAAAAAGTTTACAATTAAAGATGCCCTTTGGTCAATTGCTAATGCATGGAATAGCGTTAAACAAAGCACGCTGATTAACACTTGGCATAACATCTGGCCTGCTTCAATTTTTCTCGATGGGGAAAAGGAAAATAAAGAGTTTTCCAGTTTCCGCGTATCGCACCAAGACGAAACTGTTCAAGAACTAATGGAATATGCTAAAAGCATTTCATGTGAAGTAGAATTTGATGAGAAAACGATAGAAGACTCATTAAATGCCGATGAAAATGCCCCGACTGTGCTCAGACTAACAGATGAAGAGATCGCCAGCGAAGTACTGAAAAAAGACACCGATTCAAATCTTGAGGATGACGAAGTAGAAGAGGCAGGAAATGATGAGACTATTTCTATAGAATGTTGCATTCAATTAACTAAAGAACTTATAAGTGGAATGGAACAAAAAACATTTTTCAAAGAACATGACATTTTATCAGTGTATAAAATACAAGAAAAATTGTTATTAGAACAGCCAAACCATTTGAAACAAAAAAAGATTACTGATATGTTTGCTGTCATGAATAAAAAATAAGCTTTTGAAAATTTAAAGTTAACTCTATAATAAAACCGTATGTCATGTGACTGTCCTCAACAGTTCCGGGATGCCGCTTCACTGTTTCATATGCCAGGCAGCCATTTTTATTCAAAATTATTTTTTCTAATAAAACTGCATAAAAGTTACATTTTTAGAAAGATCGTTCAAAATAAATTAATATTTGAGAGATGACTTACGTTCAATTATGTATACATTCTGCAATAACTTCAGTTTCAATTAGGTTCGCTGTTCAAATTCTCTATCCATGAAAGTAAACAACAAAAAAAAAAAAAGATTCATTCGTTGTGAACGTTTAAAATATTATACCATGAATTTTTGGACCGCTGCCTGGTGTAAAAAAAAATAATCAGCACGAGTGAGACAGTCAAAGTTTACCATAATTCTGTTCCATACAACTCAACTTCCTTCGGATCTTTTCTTGATGTAAGTTGAACTCCGTGGTTGAACTCATGTAATAATATTTAATGGATCAAATTTCGAAACAAATTGTCAGCTTTTATTTTTCGTGTGTATTAATTAGAAACGATATTTTAATTTTGAAATAAAATGTTTTGATTTATAATAATATTTCTTATTTATCTATTTTCTATTTTAAAGAAAAATGTGAACGTCATGTATTTTAAATTGGAACAGCTGTCACGGACGCACCAGGGTTGGCGGAATTTTTGTTTTGCGCCATTTTGGCGAGAAAATCCCATTTTCAGGTACCTATTAGAGATTACTAAAACAGCATATACTTTTATTTTATTATGAAATAGTTTATTTTATATTAAAAACACACACACAATGATTAATTTATTATAAAGTGGGTTAAGCGGTTTTTGTCAAGAAAGATGAAATACATAACAACAAAAAATATGCGAAATGCCACCACGATCGCAAAAGTTCTTGATTTGTCTATTAGATTTTTCCGGTTTGGCGAAGGATTAAGGAAAAAAATAAATTATGAATAAAAATAATTTGTTACAATGCTTAACATACATTTAAGGGCGACCAAACTGGTCACCAGTGGCGGCTAGTTATATTATAGTTTTAGAAATTTCTTTCAAGAATGGTAAGTATTTTTAAACTTATTTTCTCTAATGCGCTTATCTAAAAAACTAGATCATGGGAGAAAAAAAAAAGAGAAAAGGAATTGGGGGGGGGGGGGGAGAGTTGCTGATGCAATATTTATGTTTTTGGCATGGATCCGAAATCCGGAAAATTCCGAAAACCGGAATCTGATTGATCCCAATGGTGCCGGATAATAGGTCTTGTACTGTATATATTTTTTTAATTGTTTTTGATTACATATATTGGATAAATTATTTCTGTTTTCATATAGTAACAGATAAATGCCTGCTGTATGTTAGATAAATTATATAATTATTGAAAAAATTGTTTGGGTGTATGAAAAGTAAATAGGTTGCTAGAAAATACATGTGAAAAATTTCCTTTTCTTGCCAAGCCTATTTTCTCTATCTCACCAAGGCCTTATAACATAGAAAAGTATACCTCTATCCTGCCAAGCCTACTATAAAAAGAAAAGGGAAATACAGTGAAACTTCCATTTAACGAAGTCTCATCGTTACACTCAAATACTTCGTTATGAAGAAAATTCGTTAAATAGAATTAAACTTAAATTTATGAAACGTGTATACACATAACCCACATAAAATGGAAATATTTGAAAAATGTATTTTAATTCGGGCAGTCATTTTTTCATGCAATGTAGATATGAAAATAATTTAATTAGAGTAATGTTAAAAAAAAAAAAAACCTACATAACAAAGAGAAGTAAACAAAAACTGGAACTTTCCTTTCCTTTTTTCATTAAAATGTGTGTGTTTTGATTAAATGGTTCAAATGTGTTCATTTTCATACAGTCCGCTGAAATAAATTCATACATTCATATCCATCGCAATAGCAGCCTCTCCGTTTGAATACGCGCACGAAAGTGAAATAAACTTCGTTACATAGAATACGTTTTTCGTAATATGGAGATTAATTTACGTATTAATGATGTTCAAAGTCAAGAATCTGCAGAAAATTTCGTTAAGTAGAAAACTTCGTTAAATAGGGACTTCGTTAAAGGGAAGTTCCACTGTACTGGAAAACATTTTTTATGTTTATGTAAATATTATGTACATAAAATTTTATTATGTAAAATGAAATGGTATTTCACAGAAAAAATGATTAGTAATATAATTTTTGCTTCAGATCAAAACTTTTATTCTATTTCAGTGGTCTTCTTTATGTTTCTAAAATGGAATTGATATCTTTTTTTTTTAATTATTCCTTTAACTTTAAAATATTTTATACCATTCAAGCTTTATTCTATTTAAAGCATATTAATTCTTGCACATAATTTTAATAGCAGCTGTTTCTCTCCTTAGTTTGAAGATGAAGAAGATGAAAAACCTGTAGCTAAAAAGCCAAAATTCCAGGTAGCATAATTATTTGTTTTATTTCATGAAAACAGTGTTATAATATTTTTTCTCTTTACAAAATCCTAAATTATCACTTTTTTTTTTTTAAATATTTGTAGAGGGGGGGGGGGAATTATATTTTATACAGACAAACTACATTCTGAAACATTCATACATTCAGGGGAAGAGGGGGCAGGTATCCCTGACGAGAAGGGGGGAATGTCAAATTGACAATGTATAGTATTACAGGTCTACACAGGCCTGAGCTCAAGAAAATTTTCTTTCATTAAACTCCGGCTTAATTTTATTTTTTTTTAACCCTATCACTATGTCCTATCAAAACATGCCCTGTTGTTGCCCAGGACAAATATGCTATCTATTTTTCAAGAAGAAAAAAAAAAAAGTACTACTTATATTTGTACAGTTTAATTTTTACCGTGTGTTACAAACATTATGAGATGAGATGTCACCGGCTGAAACTACCTACTCAGTGAGCGATACATTTTTTTACAACTTGTTGAAAGTGCTTGGTGTCCGCGTGGACCCCAGGACATAGTGATAGGGTTAATCAGGCTTGGGTCAGGCCTAGAGATGTAAAATTTCCAGAATTTTTGAAGTGGCAGAAAAAAAAACAGTTTTTTTCTGGGTTTTTTTTCTGGAAATTTTGGAAAAATTGATTTTTTACAAATGTTTCTCAAAAATAAGTTACATTTTCTTAAAAAATATAAAATAATAAGCATTTTTTAAATTTCTGCATGCTAAAGATAATACTTTACATGAATGTATTACAAAAAAGAAAAAAAAGTCAGCTTTTAAAAGTTAGCCTTTCAGTCTCAGAATTTTCACAGTAGCTTTTCTTGCTTAATTTAACATAATTGTTTGTAATATATAATGTCTCTGTTGAAATGATTTTTAAGTTGTATTTGTTCAATTACCAGTAGAGATAATTAAAAAAATCTTGTGAGTTTCAACCAATATCATTGCAGTTTGAAAGCAAATTTAAATCCCCTCTACATAGTATTGCTTTGTATATAAATGTCAGTATTTTAAAGAAACAATTTATTGTAATTGTGATATCATAAATATTACCATTTTTATATCTTCTGTTGCTTAAAAATTGATAATAATTTACAATATTGCAATTGTTTTTCGTTCAATTAGAATTTTCATTTCTTGTGTATTTAGTTTTGGTATAGCTTTCCAGTCTAAACATAAACCAGCCCTATGTTTTGGTTTTAGTTTAAGTTTCAGATTCTTAATATGAAAGTAATATATATATGTATGTATATTTCTTTAATGAAATTTATAAAACAGATGGATTTTTTAATGCTTTGAAATATTTAGTTGAAAACAATTTTTATCAGAAAATTTACATTTTCTTTAAGTTTATTTGTATGCATTTATATATGAAAAAAAAAAACAGTTAGACAAGTCTTAAAATCTATATTTAAGGAAAAGGAAGAGAAGAGAAAAAAAAACTTGAAAAGACTAAATTTCAATTCATGTTATTAAAAAATAACTTGATTCTAATAATAGTTAAATATTTCTGGCAATTATTATCTGATTACATGAAAAATCACAGCTATGCCAATAAAAATAAATGCATGCTTCAAATTTTATATTAAATTTCTGATGTATTATTGAAATAATTTTGCACATGAATTTTCATTTTTAACAAGATAAGTTGCATGGGTCTGCTTACCTTGTTTTGTTTTTTTTTGTTTTTTTTTTCCACACGATCTTGTTTTTGTGAACACTTTGTTTAAAATATTGCCTTATTAAAGAAAAAAAAAATCATAAAATTGTCATAAAAAATATAATCAAAATTTTGTGAATTAGAAATTACGGAAATCTGTTGGAATCTGTCTGACACTCCAAACATTCATATGCATTGGCTACATTCAAGAAAAAGAAAAATCATTATCATCAACCTAACCAGATTTTACTGCCTTTTTATGATTATTTGGGGTAGGGTAACATTTGATAAATTAATTAGAATTGAACAAACTGTATTATTGCATGATACTTTTGTTTAAATTATCTTTCCAGTGGTATATAGCTTTTATGGTATAACTAAGAAATATTGGATGTTATGAGCCATCAAACTTCAAGAAAACACTTCCTAAAAGGTTTTCACAGTTTTGGCCACCACTGTATATACAGATAGATAAGAGATTCATTGATGATTTCAGCTGTTATGTGACATGTTTTTTTATTCTAAAATCATCACATTTCTGGAGGATTCAGAATGGAGATTGAAAAAAATTCGGAATTTTTTGAAGGGTCGTATACTTTAATGTGAAAATTTTTTTTTTTTTTTTTTTTTTTTTTTAAAGATTCGAGTTCTTTCTAAACTGCTCCCAATCGCGCCCGTCGGCCTAATCGTTCGGAGTTTTCGTGGTTTTCTTCGAGCCGTGGATTTATCCATGCGTAAATACGGATTAGGTTCCCTTAGAAAGACCCCCACGAAGGGCACTCCCCCCGGGCCTATATCCCTAGTGTAGATAATTGGCCGTCAATAATCAACCCAACCCCAACCCTTTCTAAACTGCTTACAGATCATATTTTCTATGTTAATATTTTCATGGGAGACACTGAACATGAAAAAATATAAAGAAAAAACATCAGAATGGAGCCATAATAACATTTTGAATATATTATTTTTATAAATTAAATTTCAATTTTTCCAATTTGGAAAAATTGAAAAATACCCCTTCGGAAAAAAACCAGTTTTTTTCCCAAAGTTTCCGGGGGTTTTCCGAGCATTCCCATCTCTAGTCAGGCCTAACTTTATTCTTTTTGGGATGGGCACAAGCCTTACATATTTTTCTGTAGATTTGGCCTTGACCATACCTGTATTTTATTTCAGACTGTGTTGGCTGAGACCTTTTATTTTTATTTATTTATTTTTTTTTTTTTGGGGGGGGGGTGGAAATGTTGTGGTAACTTTCCTCCTTTATTAGTGCAGAAAGTGAATGATAAAACAACATTTCATTTGTTTCATTTCTTTTTTTGCATTTTTTAAATAGTTTTATATGTTGGTTAATCATGTGAAAGGTATCTTGCCAGAAGGCTGTGAATAAATGATTTTTTTTTTTTTTTTTTTTTTTTTTTTTTTACATATACTCAAATCTTATCTAAGATTCTGTGAAAATCTTGAACATTTAGGCAAATGTTTAAACAGACTGAAAGCTTTAAATAATTAAAGAAGTAAAGTTTTTTTTAATAAAAAAAAAAATCTGTCATATTTTGTCTTTATTATTTTTTGAGAGACTGACTAAGACAAATGCTGAAAATAATTAATAAAAAGTAGAAGAGGAAAAGATTTAGTTATTTATTGTCAGTAGCAAGTAAAAAATAGTGCAGAAAATGAAAACAAGTCTTTCTGGCTCAGTTAGAAGAATAGGTTTAATTATTTATTTATTTATTTATTTATTTTAAGGTACAAATATCGTATTTAATGTACATTAAACAAAGTGGGCTCATTTCTTCTAAGTTCACTATTTTGGCAAGAAAGGTAATTTGCTGTGAATTTTAGGTAGATTCCATAAGAAATACTACCTATTACATTCTCCCCTATGTTGGAAATTCTGAATTTTTTTTTTTCAGCTCTACTCCGATCATGACTTCTAGAACCCAAAACCTCCCCCAGTTCAAAAATTTGTATATCCATCTATCTATCTATATCACTTTTTTATGGATGCGATAACTTCCATAACTCTACACAAATCTCTTCCAAACTGATACATAAAGTCTCAGTCAAGTTGATTGATGAGAAAAATTAGGCCAGGGGGGGGGGGGGGGCTTTTTGTGAAAACAGAAAAAATCCCATAACTTCTTAGTTATGATACATATTGAATCAGTTTAAAGTTGTTATTACTTCTAGGAAAAGGGCTGAAAATTTATGTATGACAGATTTTTGATATAATTAAAAATGGTTTCTAGGGGGGGAGGGGAGGAGAGGAAATAGGGGTTTAAGAAGAAAAATATGCATAACTTCATCAATTCTCTAGATATCAAATCTGCTTAACTTTATTATAAATTGTCTTAATATTATCTACAACTTCTATATTGACAAGTTTTTTATAAAACCAACTCTTACAACAAAAAAAAATTAAAAACAAAGAAATCCTTGCCGGCTCTGCCTACAAACACAGGTAAATTTCGAAGTGTGCGGTCCCAACTGCCGCATTGGCAAAATGTCATTTCTTCTGCAATTCTCAATAAACAGGCACCCCACGGTCTGCATCTTCGAAATCTACCTGTGCTTGTAGGCTGAGCCGTCAGGGTTTTTTTATTTTTTTTTATTGACAAACGTACTTTAAGAGCAACATACTTGATTAACAAATTCATTAAAGAGACTTGCCAAATCCATACAATGTCACAGTTAGATTGAATTGGTTCTGTATTTCAAATGTTTTAAAGTTTAACTTGGTGGGGGGGGAAAAGGGGCGAAGGCGGAGAAGCCAAAATTTTGGTGTGAAAAGGTAATTTAAATGATTATTTTTTTATTGTCACTACAGAGTAGCAAACATAAAAATGAAAGAGTTTAGACTTTAAACTTTGTGTGTCAGTACCAGTAGCCGGGATGATTAGATGATATATTAATTATTGTTACAGTAATATAACAGAGAGAAGAGATAAAGTTTTTTTAAATATAAAGAGTTTCGAAGATCTTATACTTAGTGTGCTGGGGGAGGCAAAGGAGAGCAGTAGAAAATTTTCAGGGTGGTATAGAATTTAGGTAAAAGTTTTAAAAAAGCAGAAATCTGATGAAACGCACAAAATTCTCACTCCTGGTTTTAAGATTGATATTTTAAAACCATTTTTTATATACTGTATATTCTAGCTTATTACATGCACCTATGATTTGAGAGTATATTTTCCTACTTTTAGGTGTGTTTACCGTATTACATGCATACCTTCTTTCCAAAAAAACCTTTATGAAATATGTAGCATGAAAACACAATCAGAAACATTAAACAAACATATGAATATAAATGAAGAAAATGAGCAAATATGAAGCAAGGATATACAATAAACTGCCAAGCCTATCTGTCTATATGTATATACAGAAAGCATTTGGAATCATATTCTGGTTCATTTAAAACTGTGTCTTTTCATGTACATTCATATTGAGATCTTAACTATTATGCTTATCTTTTCTTCTTTCATTTTTATGCGTGCCATTTAAGAGGCTACTTCACTCAGATGAAAACACCCGCTCGCTAATGTTAATCCTATGGAGGAAATATTTTTTCTATACATTTTCATGTTTCAAAAGAATGTGTTATATGCCAGAAAAATACAGTATTTTTAAAACAACAATGATTTATCATTGAATCTCCTTTTCTATGTAATTGTATGTATCATTAATATTGTTAATCAATATTCCATGGCTTGGAGACATAAAAAACTGATAAATGCTATATATTTAATTTTTTGTAAATGTATGTAACATCCTTTAGAATAATTTTAGATGTAGAATAATGGAGATTTAAGAATATCTGCAATTTTTTGCAGAAATTGAGCTGTGCCATGTCGGGCCAAACTTCATTGGTTTTTGCACTGGCCAGACCATAAATGCAAAACTCAAACAGGCTGTGCCGGGAATGGACCAGCACAATCTGTTTGTTTTTATAACTGGAAATGCACAGGCTTTTAGCTTATTATAACGGCCGGGTCAATAACAGTTTTTTCATGCACAAATAATAGCTTTATACAAACTTTTAGCTGTTGTACCAGGTTGTGCCTGGGCCTGAAAATTGGTGCTCATACAGATCTAAAATTGATACGCATTCACTCTGTTATTTAAAGTAGAGATGAATTGTTTCAGGCCAAACAATTTTTGTTTAAAGTACAGTAAGCCAAAAAAAAAGAGAACTCCCCCATACATTTTAATTTCCAAATTGTCATATGGAAAAAAAATAGCCATTCAACAGGAAAGTGTCTTTCAATTTATGTTAAAAAAAAATAAACTTAGGGTGGTTATCATACCTTCATACTGAAATTGTACTAATCTCTGAAATTGCAATGCCAATACCTAATTTTGACAGCATATTTGACTTTTATGGTGAATTTTACCTGAAGATACCAAATGGGAAACATTCCGGTTAAGTAGTTTATGAGTTATGAAGATTTGAAGTTTTTAGTACCTAATTCATTCGTAATAAATTGATTTGTAATTGTTGCAAAACTTATTGCAATGGGAATACTTTTTTAAGCGTAACTCAAAAACAACTTGGCAGATTTTGAAATGTAATTTGGGATTCGCATATTTGCAGCTTCTAAAAATAGATTTATCATAAAATATTCATAGGTTACAATCCGTATTTTTTTGAAAATTAATTTGAAAAATATATTTTAAAAAGAATTAAGAAATGTAACCTATATATTTTTTTTAACAGAAAACGATTTTTAGAAGCTTCTAATATGCAAAGCCAAAATTGCAACTTATTCTGTCAAGTAGTTCTTGAATTATGCTTAAAAAACCACTCACTTTGCTTACATCGCATTGATTACAAATGAATTTAACATTAGTAGTTCCAAATTTTAAACCTTTATAACTCCTAATTCCTGTTTGATATCCTAAGATAAAATTTACCAAAAATGCCAAATATGATGTCAAATTTAGGTGCTTCTATTGAAAATTTCAGAGTTTGATATAATTTCAGTATGTGTTACATACTAAGAGCTTAAAGTAACAAACTTAAACTATCAAAGTCTACCTGACTCTGACGTTTCACATATCATAAATAAATTCCCCTCATTTCCCCATCCAGAGAAGAGTGAGATGCTATCCCGCCACATATAATGCACATTTTTTAAGAATTAAGCATCTTACCTGGGTTGTTATCCGTGTCCACTAAATTATTTCTTTTCATCTTCATAATCCAGTAAAAGATTCCTTTTCAGGGATAAAAAATTCCTTTTTATTATCCAAAGGCATGAGGCAACAACAAGATGCTGCTCCTTACAGAGCCAGAACAGCACTGAACCTTTTCATAAAGATCCACAGTTAACAAAAAATTACTTCAAAGATAATTACCCCATCCTGTTAATAAAATACTTATAATTGCCCAATTATAAAATATTAAATTATCTAAAAATCATTATAAAAATAATAAATCTCCATTATGAGGAACATAATCAATTATATATTTTGTAAAGTAAACAAACTGGGGTTTTTCATGCTTGATTATTTAGAAATTGAAAGTATAAACAATTAATTACTATCATTTAAAGAAAGTTGGCAATACCCCAAAATATCATGAATGAAGATTACATTTTGCTGATAAAAAAGGAGGAATGATGTATTAGCAAAAAATATAAAAATAAAATAAAATATGATTGCACTTCACAGATATGCAGGAAAAATGTTACAGTGATAGCAGAGTTTCCCCCAGGTTTAAAAAAGGGCAGGGTGCTGTTGGTGAAAAAAAGGCACTTTTTTAATTCTTAAGGGCACTTTTTGGATTCTTGAGGGCACTTTTCAGATTCTTAAGGAAACTTTTTTTAATTGTTAAAGGTATTATTTTGGTTTTTAAAGCCATTTTTGATATAATAAAAGTCAGGGCACTCTTTTTAAGACAACATTGAGTCAATTTTTACTATGAAAGCAAATTTTTTAATCTGTCTTTATTTTTTAATGCAAATAGGAGAAACGGCGCTTTTTTTACAGAGGGGCAAGAAGAGTGCTAATTTTTTTACTGGAGGGGTCAAGAAGGGTGCTAATTATTTTTATGAGGGGCAAGAAGGGTGCTATTTGGTAAACCAAATGCAGGCAGGCAGGTTGCAGCACCCTCCTGAAACTGTCTGGGGGAAACTCTGGTGATAGTCATTAGATTGTCACTAGCCGTATGTGACTGTCACATGGCAATCTCCCTGATCACACGTTTTAATATATCTCATATGTACTACTCGTACATATCATTCCATCTATGTAGTACAGTAATCCCTTAACATTCGCGAGGGTTAGGTTCACGGAAATCTCCGCGAATGTCAAAATCGCGAATGTTGAGAGTATCCTCCCATGCATAAAAGGGGGTTAGGTTTTACGATTTTTTTAATTGGAAAAAATATTTGAAATTTAAATAATGTATTTATTAAATATTAAAAATACATACTCCAAATAAGTTTGAACAATTATAAACATAATATAAAAAGATTATTTGCTGGTTGATGGCTGAAAAAAACTAGTAATATGTGATTGCTTGGCAGAAGAGATCTTTTGTTTATGGATTTCCATGTAAGGAAAAGTTGCAGCCTCAATTTCTCTTTTAAATTTCAGACTCCTCACTAACGAGGGATCACATTCTATCGCTTTATCAACAAGTTGTTGTTGTAATTTTAAAATTTCCGTGACATTTTTTGCAGAAAATATTTCACCTGCAATAAAAAAATTTAATTTTAGAAATTTTAGTTTAAAAAAAAAACATAAAAACATAAAAAAAAAAGACGCTTACCTCCAGTTTCACAATTCCTGCTCTCATCGCCTGTGCCATTGTCTGGTTGTGTAATTTTTTCTTCAAGGATTTCTAGAAGTTCTTCTTCAGTAAGTCCATCATCATGGGATATTATCAGATCTTCTACATCTTCTTTCCTTATGTCGTCGAAACCATCACCTCCGACCTGATGAGCCAGTTCCACAATTTCTTCAATAGGTTTGGAAATTGAAGGCATTTGATTTTCTTTTTGTACCACTTGGGGCCAAATATTTCGCCAACAAGAATTAATTGAACTTTCATTAAGTTCCATCCATGCTGCATCAATTTCGGCAATGCAATCTGCTATGTTGAAAATTTTCCAACTCGATGTGACCGTGGCTTCTGAATTTACTTCAATCGATTCTAAAATTCTTTGAAAGATCTTCTTGTGTAGTAAGCTTTGAACGCAGCTATGATTCCTTGGTCCAATGGTTGGATCAGTGAAGTTGTATTAGGGGGTAAAAAAACCACTTCGACGTCGGGATGGGCATCTTTTAAACTCAGTGGATGTCCAGGAGCATTGTCAATGAGGAGTAGAACTTTAAATGACAGATTTTTAGATGAAAGGTATTTCTTCACCTCATGAATAAAACAATCATTAAACCAATCCAGAAACAAAACGCTTGTTACCCATGCTTTGGTATTTGCTCCCCAGAAAACAGGCAACTTGCTTTTATCTTTACCTCTGAGAGCACGAGGGTTTTGCGATCTATAAATTAACATAGGCTTTACTTTAAAATCTCCTCTAGCATTGGTACACAACAGAAGAGATACCCTATCTTTTGCTACCTTAAAACCTTTAGCTGTGCTTTCTGTTTTAGCAAGAAAAGTTCTCTTCGGCATTTTCTTCCAAAACAAGCCTGTCTCGTCGGCATTAAACACTTGTTCTGGAACATATCCGCCTCTTTCAATAATTTTTGTAAGTTCTTCAGGAAATTTTTGAGCACTGACATGATCTGCAGAAGCCGATTCGCCAACTAACTTTATGTTGTGTAAACTATGCCTATGTTTGAAATTTTCAAACCATCCGTTACTTGCCTGGAAGTCAAATAAAGTATCATCCTTTACTTTTATCGCGTCAAATATTTTTTTAGCCTTGGCTCGTATTAAAGCTGAACTTAGCGGCACTTGCTTCTGGTTCATATCTTCTATCCAAATACTTAAGGCATTTTCAGTTTCTTCCAATGACTTGTTCCGTACTTGCGATACAGTTTTTGCACTAGTCGGTGCATTTGCTGAGACGCTATCTCTTATAGCCTTTTCGTTTTTTTTTTTATTGATCGGACCGTAGATTCATTAATATTAAAATAACGACCGACCGTGCACGCTCTTTCTCCCATTCTCAATTTATCTAAAATTTTAACTTTTTCGCAAAGGTTCAAAACTTTTTTCACTCTTTTAGCTGTAGGCGACATGATGAAGTTTCTCTTTTTTACTTTTGCTAAACACTGAGACAAAAAAATTGACAGGCGAATAGAAAGAACAAATCTATTCTACGGGGACTTACGTAATTCAAACGATAAACAAAACTTAGGAGCATGCGCATTACATACTTCGAAGAAAAAATTTGCGTTTTGGTCTTTCAATATAAATTGGAGAAATGCCAAGCTCGAACAATAAACGGGGGATAATCTATTTTTAGCATAAAATCATGTATCCGGTAAAACAAAGAAAGTTCACTTAAAAAAAAAAAAAAAAAAAAAAATCCTTATAAAACGAAATCCGCGAATAACCAAGTTAAGTATTCGCGAATGTTGAAATGTTCTTCATTTTATATTTCGCGAATAATCAAAACTCGCGAATGTTAAATCCGCGAATGTTAAGGGATTACTGTAATTAATTTTACTCTGGACCAAACTGCCCAATGCACATTATCTCTGTAATTCAATACACTTCTCTACGCTCTTAACTCTACACGTCTATATTCTACTCTCTGCACCGACGACCCTTGCGTTCTACGCTATCCGCTACACATCAACGAGACACCTCCTCCACATTTCACGGCACACCAGCGACTGTGGCGTCCTACCCCCTCAGCTGCACTTCCACGAGTGACGAGCCTCTCCCTGTCGTGCTCACACTCCAAAACAATGGGACTGTGGTTCTTCATTCATGGAGCTTCCATACACGTGGGAGCATTTTTTCTAGACCTTTCCACCCTGGCCTTCTCCTTGATCATTTTCCCCTTGCATTCTTCTCTGAAATCCAGCTCGCTAGGAATGTGGTGCTCATTGTATTTCTTTCCAAAGGATTAGTACTTTACAAAGATCTCGTGAACCTCCCCCAAATAGATAAATGGATCAGGTAAATTCCACTGTCAATCACATACGGCAGTTTTACAGCAAAAGAAAAAATATATGTCGGAATACAGTAATATAATAATGAATAAAAAATAATTACTTAAATTAATTAGAAATATACAATATGAGTCTTGCTAAAGTCAGAAACCTGATCCTGAACCCCCCCCCCCCCCCCCCCACCTTAGCGAAAAATATGCCTCTTAAGGGCTATTTTTTTCTCAAATACTGGGTGACTTTAGATATAGTATGCTATTCTATTGAGTCCAATCAGTTTATAAAGCAGTTTTTATTTGATTTATTATCTCTGGTTATTGCATACTCATTTCCTGGTGTTTGAACATCTCTACTGACGTTTCCATTGAACCATATGCATATTTATATCATTATTACAAAACATTACATGTTTGCTAAAGCAGTTACACAATACACACAAATATATATATACAAAAAAATAAAGTTACACTAGGAATATATTATTTCAATGGCAGTCCTCAGACTGATATTGCTGGAGGCGGTACTACTTTTTCCTTCCAGTCCTTCCTAGTTAACCTAATAGGTACACCCTTTTTTGCAGTACATCCTATCGGATGACTAACTTCTGCCTCTGATGACTTAATTGAATTTTCCTCTAACCATTCAGGAACTTGCTTATCCATGTCCTGTCGCGTACAATCTTCCATGGCCAAAAGGCTGAATGAAGTGATTGCTGATAAAAAATAAAAGGGTTGGGAGAAAGATAAAAGCAAAGCACTGTAAAGCATCCCGTATGAAAATGCTGATAAAAAAATAAAATATGGCAAAACAACAATGTGAGAATTCATCTCACAGGTTCCTACTTTCATCTATATTCCCCTTCCAAAATTTCAGCTTTGTGTTTTTGCTCACAGCACATAAAGTTTAGAACTCTTTAATTTAAAAACAACTTTTTGTTTGATAGTTTGAAGGGGGGGCTTTGAGACCTATAGCGGCATGGCTGTCGTCTTGAGTGGTCCATCAAACCAAATTAATATTCCATGAAATAACACCATTAAAAACGATTAATGCAGTATAGGAAATTTATAATTGACGCTCGGAAATCAACAGAGTAGATAAATTTATCCAAAACGTTCGGGAAAGATCGAAAACAATCACTGTTTAGAATTGCAACGTTCCAGGATAAAGCACGCTGTTGCCGATATTTGATACAAGAAAAAAGAATGTGCTCCAACGAGTCTGGAACATGGCATGCACTGCATTTACCATCATCCGTCAGATTAAAGCGAGCCAACATAGCAGGGGTGATTACCATCTTACACATAAGCCGAGAGATGAGTACATCCTCACGTCTGTTCAAAGCCCATGAATGGGACTGAGCAATGCGGGGGATTACCATGTGACTGTCAATATTTGCTAGCGAAGAAGAACTGATCACACTGCCTTCTTATGTTTGATTTACACGAGCGAGACATGTCCTCTGGAGAAACCCAGTCAATCAAGGCATCCGCATCAGTAACACTCCTGGCCAGACAATCAGCTTTTTCATTGAGGGGAATCCCTCGGTGACCTGGGACCCAATAAATATGAATGCTTAGTATGTGTTCAGCCAGTCTCTGAATTTTGTTATGCAGCCATACTATCACTTTAGGAGATCGCCAATTGACGCACTGAAGGGCAGATAGTACTGATACATAGGCTATCTATCAGAATGATGATGGAAGAAGCCATGGATGTCAACTCATCAAGAGCCGTACCGATAGCAAGAGCCTCAGCCATGAAAATAGAATTCGTATCATTAACTCTGTATCTGAATTGGTTGTTTGGGGAGCAGCCAGCAATCGAAGTCACACACGTCGACTTTGAAGCGTCAGTAGCTATGATTTCCCAGGGGCTCGGGAATTCCTGGATGAAGTCTGCGAAAAGAGGGAAGATTGCAGTAGCAGCAAGGTCTGTTCTTTGAAAAGGGAGATCCGATAAGTAATATTTCACTGCTCCCATATTAGAAGGCATTGGATATTGGAACCGTATCAAACAATCTGGCCGACAAGAAAACTCCTCAAACACATTCAAAACACATGAGTGACAGCTGGCAACATCTTGAAGCCCGTTGTCCCAGAGTGGGGACCAATTTCTTAGTGCCAGGTGCTTTATCCAGAACCCGCATGCGAGGCCTCTGATCCTATCGCAGACCGGAACTACACCAGCATGTTTCCGAAGTATGATGTTCTGAGTCCACTTTGGGAGCCCCAAAGCCACCCTAATGGCACTTGTTTGCAGGACTTCTAGCTTTTTAAGAACAGAAACGCTTGCCATGTCAAGAACTGCAGCCCCATACTCAATGCAACTGTAAACTAAAGCAGACGCCAGCGTCAGCAGGTGCCTAGATCTTGCACCATAAGACTTGCAGGCCAGTGATTTTAACATGTTGATGCGGCAAAACACTTTTCTTCGCAGATAATTGACATGACTACTGAAGCCTCCCCGGCGAGCCACATGAAATCCCAGGAATTTAATTTCGTCGCTCCACTCAATAAGGCCTCCATTTATGCTGAAGTCAAAGTCGCACTGTGCATGCCTTCGAGATAGGTTAATCGTGTGGCTCTTATCAGAGCGAATGGACAATTTCCAGTAATTACACCACTGGGTGATAAAACGCAAGGCTTCTTGTAACTTTGCCTAGCAGGTGACTAGAGAAGAGTTAATTCAGTAAATAAAGATATTGTGAGCATATATCAGAAACTTGATGCCAAGACCTTCCAGCACCTCGAAAAAGTCATACAAAAAGATAGTAAAAAGGATCAGGCTTAATACTGCACCCTGAGGTACTCCTCGACCAGTAGTGCGGGGGGACGACTGGAAACCCCTCCAGAGCACCTTGATACTCCGACAGGAAAGGAAGCGATGGAGCCATTGAAGTATCGGGCCAACAATTCCTATCTTAGCACACTTGAGTATCAGGCCATCAATATACACAAAGTCGTAAGCTGCTTGGATGTCCAGCGAGATTCCCAAAACAAAGTTTTTATCCGATTTAGCCTGCTTAATGTCAAGGTGGAGTATCATGATTGCAGTTTGGCTGTCTCGGAACGGTTGAAATCCCAGGTGTCTCGGGTCAAGGATTTTGTTTTCGAGGAGATGATTGGAAATTCTGTTAGAACAAATTTCTGTGCTGTTTATTACTTTTTTGTAACAAAAATAAATATTCAGTGAACTGAATTTCTTCCCCTTCTCCTAGCAAACTAAGTTTAATATATTAATAAAGGGGGAAAAAGTCTGCTTTTTTTGTTATTTTCTAGTATTACTAAATAAGCAATCGGTTATCTATATCCCGTTCTGAAATTTCTACCTCCAGCATAAAAGTAGAAATTTCTAGATATGAGGAGTTACAAAACAAAAATGTTCCTTTTTTTAATCTAAGATTTCAAATTAGATTTTCAGATTAGATCAAATTAAATCAGATTAGATTAGAAGTTTAATGTTTTTTGTTATTCTATTTTCAGTCAGGATCTGGACTTTTTAGCCTTCTTCCTCCACCAAAAAATAGTCTTTCAGCTGAAAAATCTGGATTTGTGCCTCACATTCTTTTATCTAAAAAAGAAAAACCATTAGCTTCTTCAACTATAAGTAAAAACAAAGCTACTCCAGCTTCAACTCCATTAAAAACTACTACACCACCAACTTCTGCATTGACTGCCTCTGACGAACAGGAATCTGATGATGAAACCGTGTCTACAAAAGACAGTTCAAATGCTGCTAGTAGATGTGACTTCTTTTGGTTAGATGATCTTGCTTCAAAAAATGAAACTATAGTTGAAAACCCTGTTTTAGCTCCTGTAAAAAGTGGTACATCTCTTCAAAATTTGACATCTCAGCTGCCTTGTTCATCAAATAGTAGTATTAATCAGACCTATCTGAATGAAACAAACAAGGATCTGTATCTACGGCATCATCAACAACTACCTGCCATAAATGTACCTCAAGTTGGGGGAAACACAGATTATATTTCTTCTGAGCAACAGTGGCAGATAATAGAAGATAGTTATGGTAATAACTCAAGTGATGGTTCTAAAGAAACTTTATTAAATGACAAAGAAGTAAGTTTTTTTTTTTTTTTCACTTTCTTCTATATACATAAGAAAAAACTATTTTAATCATGAGAATTTCAACTTCCATTTTTGGGTGGATTTAGTTGTTTTGGGATGTCCTGAACACGATTTGACTGTTTTTGGAAAATGTTTGTCTTTTAGTCTGTACATGACAAAAATTTTGTGAAAATTTTATGTGTTGCTCTCAAGAACTTGCAGGGAATTTAATTAAACTTCAGATTCAGTTAGATCTTGACATAAATTGGTACTGATTAGGTTTGGATGTGTTGACCTCCCTCCTTATATATTTGTTAAACTGAATTCAAAGTTTAATTAGCAGTGTTTGTAGTGAAAGTTTTAAAATTCCTTAAAATGTTTGCAAATTAATTAGAGACATCTTTTTATTGATGGTACTTTGCAACAGCACTATCTCCTTACAGTACATACACTTAAACAGACATTTAAAATCAAAAACAAAGAATTGTTTTAAATCATATTACATTTTTCAGCATCTCTAAATTACACTGCATGCTCAGTAAGAATACTGGCATTGACAGGGGTCGATGCAGCATTTTTTTTTTTTTCCCTTGAGGCCCATTTTGTGAAAAGTAGACAATTTTGCGAAATTTTTTACATTTTGTAACAAAAGATGAAATCCAGTTACTCAAATTCAAACCAAACATTTATTAATAATAACTTCATTAAATCCTTCCGCTAAAATTTCCTTTCTGGTGAACTTGTTTTGTTTTCAAATTATGTATTTTAAAACCTAAAAAAAAAGTAAAATTAATGAAGATTAAGCTTTAAGGAATGGAATTTTGTGAAAAGGCCTATTTTATAAGGAGGAATTTTATGAAGGGGACTGTTTTATTAACAGAAATTTTATGAAGGGGCCTGTTTTATTAAATGGATTTTTGTACCCTAAATTTTGTCTGGATCGACCCCTGATTGCTTTCTTAACAAAAAAACACATCTCACATTAAGAGAAACCAATATTACATAGTTTGATTTTCGGCCTATGTCTTAAACAGCATCTACTTCTCAATTTGATGAAACTGGAACTGCCCAAAGCTATTTAGAAAATTAAAGGAAAAACAAAATTGATCAAACATCAATCAATCGATCACATGGTGACTATCAAACTGTAATGGGAAGTCAGTACGGTTAGATAAGTTTATGGACATCCCTGCTATGACATCATATTGTTTTCTTACAATGATAGAGTTACTATGATTTCCAAAGCTCAGATACATTACCAATACAACTCAATGGTTTGCTCATATGTCAGTGAAATTGGAAACACAATTGAACCAGCTGAACTATGACAATGGAATGAAAAATGAGAATTGTCTTTTAAAGATAATTTAGTAAATTGTTTCAAAATCTAAAAACATCAGAATTTTTTTTTTAATTTAATTAACGGCTATTTTCTTTTAAAATGCTAACAGTCAGCTCTCTTTTTTTCAATTTTACTACATACAATTATACAAAAAGATCAAATAAAGTATACTTTACTGTATTAATCAAAATAAAGTGCATTTTACCTATATACTTATGCAAACATTCATTTAATCACATATTTTAACATTTATATATTAATAAATATTTACTTGAAAAACGGTACAAACTGAAAATTTATTCAGTATTTCTAAAGGAATCTTCCTTTAAATGAAAAATGTGATGAATATGTCAATATGTCAGTCAAAAATTTTGGTTTATCAGTACAATACAAGGGCAGGAGCAGACAAAAGGAGATTCCATTCTAAAAAAGGAGGGACTCACTAAATAAAACCCAAAAACACTCCTGCGATAATCCGATGATATGCTTCATAAAGTTTTCCTTTACTTGCGATACAAAATGGTGAAAAAATCAGTCCTTAAACAAAGCTGCTGTCATCCATGCGTTTCTCTGAGCATCATAATGTACAGGCAAGTTTAGGACTCCTTTCAAAGCTCTAGGTTTTTTATATTTACCAATCATGAGAGGTGTCAGTTGATGTAGCATTTGCACACAGCAGAACAGTCAATCTGTCTTTTTTTTTTTTAATTCCTTAGCACATTTTTCACCTCCACCTGCCAAAGTAGACGTAGGCAAACAGTGCCATAAAAGGTCGGTTTCATCGGCATTGTAAACTTGACAACGTGTTAATTCCCACTGTAAAACAAGGTTTTTTAAAGTGTGCTTATGTTCTTCAGCAGCGTTTTCATCAGCTGATCTGCTCTCTCCTGCCATATCCAGCTTTTTGATTCCGTGCCGAGTTTTAATTTTTTAAGCCAACCATCGGGAAACACAAACACTTTCTATATTCAGATCAAGATAAAACTTTTTTGCTTGTTCGATGATCATGGGCCCAGTCACACGTTTTCTCTCTGATCGTTTTGCACTAAACCAAGTGTACAAAACACTATCAAAAATTTCAAGTTTAGGTTTCTTCAAAGTGTGTCTTGATTCCGTAGTCTGATGTTTTACATTGAGCAGCAAACTTCTTCAGTTCTTCTTTTTGTTTTTCGATGTTGTACATAGTCGAAGAACCAATATTGAAATCACACATTATAAAGTTTCTGTTTTCACCATTTTCGAGACTATTAATTATCTCTAGTTTTTGCTTTATAGTGAGAATCACATGCTTATGCTTATTATTAGTTTTATTATCACTTGAAGAACTCGTGCTGGGCTATGAGAATATTTTACACTATGCAGTTATTGTGCAAATGTAATCACTCTAGAAAACAAGATTGAATACGCGGTACATGCTACTGAAAATTACAACCAGTCACGATGAACACTGAGTGAAAAAAACTAAGCACACAGTAGCGTGGTCAAGGTCAAGAGACATCTTAATCCTGAGTGAACTGCTCGCAACCTAGTGATCCCAGTCAAGAGAGATCATAGGAGGGGGGAAAAGCGGGCTAGCGTGACGGATTATAGAAAGTGCCGAACCATAGAATGCCAGATGAAAGAGCTTCTACTGTACTTCTAATATATTGCAATTTAAATATGTTATCATAAGCCAAATTTTGCAGAAAAATTATATTTAATATCCATATGCTTCATGCATTTTCTGTAGGAGAAACTGATCTCTGCTAGATTATCACAGTATAGTAATAATTCCTCTAACCTTAAATTTAGACTTTCATTTTCTTTTTTCATTCTTTAACCACATTAATTATTTTTTTGCTTCTGTAAGGGTAATGTATTCAAGTACCATGGTGAATAAGCTGTCTGATTTATGTTTAAATGTGTGCCATGAAATAAGTGTTTCATCTAAAAAAGTAATTTACCCTCTGATTCAAACTCTGTCATCCCAATTAACAGTGAAATCAAAATTTAAAAAAAAAAAAAAAGTTTTAATTTTTTTAATTTTGAAAGTTCCATCTTATAATTTTTAGCATACTGCAGATAACCTAAGAGTTTTAGTAGATCATGCCAGTGTTTTATGCCAGGATTTGCTTGAAATTGTGAAAATACATTATGTTGGTTCTCATTGTACTTGCTATAAAAGTAAGATATACTATTAAATTTCTATAAGGTAAGCATGACATTTCGCCTAATTCATCATTAGTGTGAGGCGAATCAGTTTTAAGAAACACTTGACCTTTTGAATTAGTCAGTGAACTTTCCTAAAGTTTATATTTTGCATACAATTTACAAACCTTTTCTATACAATCTTATTGATGAATAAAACTGTATCTTCTTTTCCACAAATTGTATCCCTTAAAGTTTTTTTGTTTTTTCCAATCAATTTAAAGTCAAATTGCTCCTTCAGTAAATTTATGATTTCCTCTATATCTCCTTTATTCTTACCAAACACAATGATACAAGGTGAGCATAAATTATTGAGTGCACACTACAAGTAGCGAAACTACTGTAGCTGCTGCTTTATACAGTAGTTTGTAGTGTAGTGTGCTACATTTTTAATAATGTAATGTAGCAAGTAGCGCGATACAAAAAATCCGTAGTTTGTAGCAAGAACCGACGCTACTTTTAATGTTACTTCAGGGGTGGGAAATAGAACATTCTGCTAATCACGTTGCTGAAATTTGCTTCTTTTGGGCAAAATTTGTTCTGCTCAACAATTTGCGAATCTCAGCTACAGCGTATAACAACGTATCGCATGAAGTGATATTTTCCCCAGCAATCATGTACTGATCCACCAAATGAATTTATTTTCTTTCTGGCAACACTTGTCTATTTACTCATTATAACTCTTCTAGTTTTAACGCCGGCTCCTTAATATTCGGAATTTCTTAATTTACAGATTTATTTATTATTTGCATTTAGAGTTGTTTTTCTGTAATTTATTATAATCTCTCTTAATTTTGCTTTGAAATTTAATGTGTGTATAAATTAACATTTTAGAGACAAACACAGAACATTTTCTTGTATGTCATATTTTTTAATGCCCTCGATTATGTTGCATTTGTTTAATTATATCCCGGTAGGCGCGATATAATGAAGAATAGGAATCGCTTTATTATTGAATTCATGTCTTCAATTTCTAGTGTAAATGGAACCCTTTGACAAAATCTGAAAGTAGCGAAGTAGTAACTACTTTTGAAAAGTAGTTTGTAGTCACTACTTTTTAAAACAAGTAGTTGTAGTTAACTACATTTTCGATAAAGTAATTGTAGTTGTAGTTCGCTACAATAAAAAAGTAGTTTTTCTGACCCCTGAGTCTAATTTTTCAAGTCTGTTAATTAACTTATCGAAAACTGGATCAATGTCATCCTCATCGTTTGAAAATACAGGAACAGCAAAATTACATACTGAACCTTTTAAAACTTTTGGACCCAATATTACTTCAAAACACGTTTTTCATTTCGTCGAATCTTACATTTATGGTTTCTACCAGTTTATTGTGATATTTTAACCAAATGTGATAACCCTTAGTCAGTTGAGCATAACACAGCACAACTGCCATTTTAGCTCTCATATCCAGTTTTTTTCTAGCTTGAGTGGGTACATCAACATATGCAGTGGCGTAGCTACATAGTCAGCGCCCTGGAGCAAGAAAAAGCATTGCGCCCCATTGACTCAGGGAAAAGTTCTGGAAAATGTTCTTTTATTTAAGGTTTAAAAATCGTATACAGGTGGTATACGAGTGCTTACTTTTCGATATCTCTATTTCCATAATGAAAATTTTGCTTTATTTAATCACAGAATCTTGCAATTAAATAATGCAAATTTTGGTTTTAGAAAATACAGATTTGTCAAAGTAAGCACCGTACGAATCCTGATATATATATATATATATATATATATATATATAGTTGTTTTTATTTAAAACCTTATTTAATTTATTTGATATTCCAGGCTGTTTTAACAATAATAAATTCAATGCAATAAATACAAATAAAAAAATATAATATAATACAATTCTTTAGGTACTGAGTAGCTAGTTAAATTTACTACGTACGGGGCCGATATTTCCGTTTTACATGTGCTCATGGCCGCAATGCTATCTGTCAACAATTCTATTGTTCGTTCGAGGGCTTAGAAGACTTACAAAATTCTAATAAGGAAACGCACTAGTATTGGAGAGAAATTTTAATTTTCATAGCACATTACTTGAAAAATTTCTATGAAAAAAAAAAAAAAAGACATGTGCCTATACATCAAAGTAGTGATTGTAACTACGAATATATATATATATATAAAAAAAAATGAAACATTTAAATTGTCTCACCCTGTCAAAGCCCGATTAAGACAATTTGAGGCCCTAGGAACAGTATTATTTCGTTGGCATATACCAACAGTACTATCACTAAGCTCGAACCTCAGCATTTTTTCGACCTTTCCTACTGGACTTACTAAATACACAAATAGTACATTTTTTGTTATTTTGTAATTTGATTGATTTGAATCAATTTTTTAAATCACAATAGTTGGACCATACTACCATAATGAAACAGATCAGGCATTTGTTCAGTACCCCTCCTCAGATTAGAAGGTCTCAAATTAGATGTAATCCTTAATATTAAGGATTGTCTGATGGAGAAAGGGCGGTAGGAAGCCTCCATTTGGACATAATCGGTCCCCGCACTGCACAGTAGACTTAAAAATTTCAGTTCTGAATGAAATAATAAAAACACGTATTGAATTCACGTGAAAAAGGATTGTTCAAAGTATATATCTCACAGATTCATTAAAGGTTCTTGTAACGACTATATATAAAGCAGCATGTTATTAATACTGAAAAACAATGTTTCAGAAAAATAATTTTTTCACCCACAGGAACTTCCTTTTATCATGCATTATCAATTCCAAAAATATAAAATATTACTTTACGCCTCAATTTTCAAAAAAGTCTTTTGGAAAAAATGCTTCAAATTTCGTCGCGATCAACCACAGAGCATCATTTTACTATGTTTGTTATGGTTTTTAGCTCACAAGCTATCAAAGCCTGACAGCTAATGTGCCCGCCGGTTCTGTATGAACGTATGTATGTACGTAACGCGATAACTCTTGATAGAAATATCCGATTTGCTTCAAATTTTGTATATAGTTTCATTCTAATAAGGCTGGTTAGTTTTGGGGGTTCATTGGTTAAGTATAAAGGGAGAAAGGGGGCTAATCCCCACCCACCCTTTAATTTAGATAAATGGGTTTTCATGCAGAATTATCCGATTTTCTTCAAATTTTGTATATAGGTTCATTGTGGTAAGGCGCTTCCCTGATTAGTTTTGGGGTTCATTGGTTAATTATAAGGGGGGGGGCAGGGATGATCTCCCTTAATATATTGTCGATTTCTTTGTTTTTCGAGGGGTTTATTTCAAATTCTTTTAAATAAGAGTATAATATACAATTAGTGTGAATAGCCTGTGAGCTCAATGCCCTCAGTTTAACTGATCAGTTTTCTTTTTTTATTCATTAATGTATCAGTTAATTAACAAAAAATGAAAAATCTGAGCCTGAGATGCATTAGACTATCCTTGGACTATCCTTAACAAAATTTTCAGATCTCTACGTATGCAGTACAATTCCTTAGCCTTCGCACAGACACACAGACAAATATTTTTTTAATTAATATTGATAGTAATCGAGTCACTTTAAAGGACTTAGCCATTTTAAGATAGCCGTTGTTTCTATTTCAGTAAAAAGGGACAGATTCTGAAATAAATTCTAAGAAATAGAAGGACGTTTGCAACATTGGAGAGGCTGAACATTTCATTTTTATGTAATCATGTGACGATAATTACTTAATTTCAATCAGTATATTTTCTAAGGAAAATCGTTTCTCTGATTTTGATAGAAAATGCTTATGAAAATTTTTTTTCGTTTAAAATTTACCATATCTTCATAATTAAAAACAATACTTTCACAATTTTAATTGCCACCCTAAGGCTGACTGCATGTGGCATATGTCTAAATCCGACCATGACTACGTATTCTATAAACTGTATTAACAAATGCATGTTTAATTTTGACATACCAAAAAAATTTTTTTAATTTCCTTTTCTTGCTTTCTCGTTCGTAATACGATCAATAACTTTCTGCGGATCAAATTAACAAGCTAATGTTTCTTTCAATTAATGTATGTCTAAAGAGCTAAAACGATGATGTGAGATGCTTACGTTTATATGATAATTTCAAGAGAAATCTACCACAAAAAAAAATGTTTGTATATGCAAATAAAATATAATTGCCAGTGGCTGGCTATCGTATCTGCCCGTGGGGCATAGATATTCCCCCATGTAATAGTGGTAGCTTGGTATCCCCAGGCCCCAGGTTGAAGACCCTTAGGTGAATTGATCCATGTTGAGGTTTTAGTGTTAACTCGAATGACGTCTGAGATTCCTCATCTCCATTTGGGGCAAATTAAGTGCATGACGAGTCTCAGTCCTCAAATTTACCCAAGGCATTAGGTAAGTTTTGAAATTTTCGAAACCTGTTATTGTCACCACCGGTAAAGAAATAAAAATCGGGTATTCTGAAATAATACTGGAAAAGTTACTTAAGGTGGTACTGTGATATAAAATGTTGCAAATAGAAGGAATTTTTTTAATGAGAATAAAAACGTGTTTTAAGTCGAAGTAGTTGAGATTCAAAATAGGGTAAAATATCACAGGTCTATGCCGATTGTAAAAAGTATGATCCATCTATAATAATTTGTTAACCCATTCCGGCACAGTGGTCCCACTCCGGGCACACCTAATTTTAATTCCAAACTTGCATTCGGCACCAAGAATATTTTAATAAAATTTTGTTTGTATAATGAAAGCTTAAAATAAGGAGTTTGCATTTTCTTAAAAAGTCGTTTGTAAATTCCGGTGTCAGTCAGCAATTTCTCATTTTACGAACAGACTTCGTCTGTGCCGGAAAGGGTTAATCGTAAATAAAAATTATTCAAATCTTTTTATAACATCTTCGAATTTTGTGCCCTTATGATTCGTGCGCCTGGAGCAGTTTGCTCCAATTGCTCCACGGTAGCTGTAGATTTTTTAAAAGAAAGGAGTTTTTCTTGGTTTTCTTCTTTATTGTCACAAACACATAAAAAAAATGAACTTGACAAAAAAACAAAAACTTCACAGTTGACATCCACAAAAAATTACAATGAAAGTTCTGGTTTCTTATCTATTCACTAATTCAAAATATTCTTAGAAATAAACCTATTTCAAATTACTTTCATCTAACATGAAAGCCTTAAATTAAATTATAAATTGTAAAGTTCCCAGCCAACATGATGCTGGGGAAATACAGTTCAAAAGAATAAACAAGGACAAATTATGCCCTGCAAGCATCTCTCTACCATCCAACTCAAAGACTGACTGATGTGAGAATTCTGAATCAAAATGTTCTTAGAATTACATAGTGGCGCCATCTGTTATCAAACAGAGCAACTATTAACTGTACTGAACATACTCCCACCCATCAAGAAGTTATTCTTGATGCAAAGGAAGTAAACAAAGTTTTACAATTGGTCTCTTAAAGACACCCCTAGAAGTTTTAACAGTCACTACACGGACTATTCCATCCTTACCTGGATGAATTTCAATAATTTTGCCCAATGGCCAAACAGACGGAGGAACATTATCCTCTTTCAAAATTACTATATCATTCACTTTAAAATTTTCTGTATGCACTCTCCATTTTTTTCTATTTTGTAAAGAACTCAAATAATCAATACTCCACCTTCTCCAAAAACATAATTTTAATTTTTGCACAATATCCCAACGAGACCGTAAAGACAAATTTTCCTCATTTAAAGGTTCAGCTGGGGAAGTAATAACATCACCAATTAAAAAATGAGATGGAGTCAATATATTTATACTGTCTGAATTGTTATCACTATCAATTGCTACTAATGGTCTGGAATTTAAGATAGATTCAATTTGAGTCAAATATGTATAAAGTTCTTCAAATGTTAAATTAGTACTTCCAATTACACGTTTCATATGAAATTTTACCAAACGAACAGCGGCTTCCCGTAGTCCACCAAAATGCAGACTGACTGGAGGAATCATATGCCACTCAATATTTCTTTGAGACAGAAAATAACAAATTTCTTCATTTCTTTCAATTGAACAAATAAATTTATATAAATCTGAGAGTTGCCTTTTAGCACCTACAAATGTTGTGGCATTATCACTATAAATATGCTGAGGAGCTCCTCTTCTAGAGCAAAATCTATTTAATGAAGCAATAAATGCCTCAGAGGTTAAATCACTTACCAGCTCCAAATGTAGAGCTTTAGTTGCAAAACAAACAAATAAAGCAATATAGCATTTGGTAGTTTTAGCTCCTCTACCTCGATATTTCAAAATATTAATAGGCCCTGCATAATCGATTCCGCATGCCGAAAATGGCCTGTTAAGAGTAACTCTGTTAAGAGGAAGATCTCCCATTAACTGTTTGGAAGAGGCTGCTCTATACCTACAGCAAGTAACACATTTATGAATACAATTTTTAATTATCCTTTTGGCACGTATTATCCAATAACTCTGTCTAATGATGCCCATAAGTAAATTTAACCCAGCATGAAAATGCATAACATGAAAATATTTAACAATTAATACACTTAATTTATGCTGAGCTGGCAAAATGACTGGGTGTTTTGCATTGTATACTGGAGAAGTGAATTTCGCAGCCTACCTCCCACCCTTAGCAAACTGTCACTATCAATAAAAGGACAAAGTGAGAAAAGAGAACTTTTTTTAGAAACTGATCTATTTGATCGAATACAACTAATTTCATCAGCGAAATATAGCTGCTGAACATAAGAAATAATCAAATTACCTGAATGTCTTCTTTCGATTGTTGATAATGGAAGAAATTTACCTTTATTCAAAGGACTAGTGTTCATTTTGCCAACTTTCTGTTTGCAATTTTTCACAAACCTAATACAAAAAGCTAAAACATCAATAATTTTGGTAAAAGAAGAATAAATTTCAAAATATAATTCAAACAGAGAATTATTTAAAGTTATTGGAAAACAAAATTTAGAGTTCTTTTTCTCTTTATTTACAGTGTCTAAATTAGTCTTAATTTGAGGTTGAGGCCAATGTTCTTGATTTAAAGAAAGCCATTTTGGGCCATCCCACCAAAGGGAACAATTAGGAAGATCCCTGGGAGATAATCCTCTAGACGCAATGTCAGCAGGATTTTCCCTTCCTGTAACATACCTCCAACAGTCAGATGGGACTGAATCTAGAATTTCAGAAGTTCTATTGGCCACATAAGGCTTCCAACACCTAGGATGAGATGACAGCCATGAAAGTACTACTTGGGAGTCAGTCCATGCGTAGAACTTAATAACGAACGTATTCAAAATAGTCACAAGTGTAGAATATAGTCTGGAAAGTAGTAAAGCACCATTGAGCTCAAGCCTAGGAATAGAAACTGGTTTAAGTGGCGCTACCTTGACTTTATTTCACCAGGTTGTACTACATATATCACTGCAGCATATGCCGATTCTGAAGCATCGCTAAATCCATGCAATATGATCTCTTTACTGGAAACTTGGATCCATCGGGGAATTCGAATAGAACAAACTTGTTCAAATTCCCTTTGGAATTTTTTCCAATTTGTTTGGAAAATTTCAGGAAGCGCAGTATCCCAATCTAACTTCATTAACCACAATTGCTGGTAAAACATTTTTATAGAGACAGTGCATGGTGCCAAAAATCCTAACGGCTCAAATAATTTGGCAGATTGTGAAAGAAATTTTCTTTTAGTTATGTTATCATCAAATTGTAAATTAACGTTAAAGATAAAAATATCATTTGAAGAATCCCAGCTAAGCCCTAAGGCTTTGGAACAATCATCAGGATGGATTTCTAAATTTGTAGACTCAAGAGAATTTGAAGATAAATGAGTTAATACATCAGAAGAATTAGATCTCCACTTTCGCAAATGAAAACCTCTATTTTCTAAAGCCAGTGAAAGCTTTTCAATCACTCTAATAGCTTCTTCACTTGAGATTGAACCTGACATACAATCATCAACATAGAAGCTCTCTTGAATTATTGCAGCTATTGCAGGATCGTCTTTCTCTATGTCCTTTGCAACTTGATATAAGCAGCGAGTAGCCAAAAATGGAGCTGAAGATGTCCCATAAGTAATAGTTCGCAGCCAATATTCCTTTAAAGCTGAGTATGCTGATTCTCGCCAAACAATACGTTGTAAATCTTGATCTTCTGGAGCAATCAAAACTTGTCTATACATCTGCTGAATATCAGCAGTAAAAGCAACAGGATTTGTTCGAAATCTTATCAGAATAGTAAAAAGATTAGGTTGTGGAATTTGTCCAACAGCCAAAACAGAATTTAAAGAAGCACCATTAGACGGTTTGCATGAACCATCAAACACCACACGTAACTTTGTAGAAATAGAATCACTTTTTATAACAGAATGATGCGGAAGGTAATATACTTTGTTGCTTGTAGGATTTGAATTTTTGTTCACAAGTGTCATATGACCAAGATCTTCATATTGCTTCATAAAATTTCTGTACTCATTTTCAAAATTTTTATCAAACTGAAATTTTCTCTCCATAGCAAACAAACGTGAGACTGCCATGGACTTAGAATCTCCTAATGACATCACATCTTTATAAATTGGTAACTTAACTTCAAATCTATTCTCTGGAGTTACCTTGTAAGTTGAACAAAAATGTTGTTCACAAAAATTTTCTTCATCAGACAACTGTGGAATTTTAATGTTTATTTCTTCAGTTTGCCAAAATTTTTGCAATAATAGATCAACATTTAATTCGCTTGCAACACTAAGAAAATGAGATTTGATACTAGAAGAATATTTACATTTAGGTTCCAATTTTCCAGCTACCACCCAACCAAACATAGTATTTTGGGCAATTGGCTCATTCTCAGTACTCACAATTCTACCATATCTTAAAATAGTAAAGAAACAGTCAGATCCCAAAATAACATCACATTCTTGCGGTTTCATGAAATCTTCATCTGCTAAGGTAATACTTTTAAGATACTCCATTTTTTTCGTATCAAGTAATTCAGCTGGTAACTGAGATGTTACTTTAGGCAGTATATAAGCCTGAACCTTTAAGGACTCATTAGAAAGCTTAGACCCAACTGTAAGAATCACTGAACCTCGAGTTTGTCCAGCTGATACTCCGGCAATTCCATTTAGAACAATTCTGTCATTTTTTCTTTTTAACCCTAAAGTTCTTATAACATTTTCACTTACAAAGGTACATTCTGAACCAGAATCCAGCAAAGCTCTGAAAGAATAGGCTTTATTTTCATTATTATATAACAGAACTCTAGCAGTAGGAAGAAACGAAACACATTTGGAATTATTGAAAGAAGCACTAGAATTAATTTGTAATTCATGAGATGTTGACTCGTGTACAACTTCCCTACTTGAAAGATGGTTTTTATTCTCAGATGAATGAGGAAATAATTTAGTTTCAGTCTGAATAGTGCAGGCATTATTACCCTTACTCTCTTCATGTAAGAGAGTATTGTGTCTACTTTCACACTTAAAACATTTTAAATGAGAATTGGGACATTCCTTAACTTTATGAGAATTTAAACACAAAAAACAACAGTTATTACGTTTAACAAAGTTTTTTCGGGCAAAAACATCCATAGATTTAAATTTTACACATTTGTACAATGGATGCATTCCTTGACACTTTAAGCACACCTTTGATTGTTTATTATTTGAAGTGTACTTGGAACCAACAAAATTTGAGCTTTTGGAATGTTTAATATCACTTTCATTGTTAGAGATGAGCTCTGAAGAAGAACATCTTACACTTAAAAAATCAAAAAATTCTTTTAAAGTGGGAAATTCATTTTCTGTACTTTCAATGGACCAAAGTCTTCGACTTTCAGGATCAAGTTTTTGGAATAACAAATATATTAACCACGGATCTCTATTTGTAGCTTCATCACCAACAGCTTTCAAACCCCTAATAACTTCATCACTAGTATTAAGCAAATTTCTTATATTTATGCTACTAGGGGGCCTACCCCCTGCGAGCTACGCTCGCCAACCCCCGCTCAGACTTCGAGGCCTCTAAAAACATGACAGCGTGCTTTATTTTAAAAATATTGGTAAATCTTTAATTGAGTTGCCGGGCTTTTAACGTTTTAATGGGGCATTTTTTGATTATCATGGCCTCATACACAGCTGTTGCGACAACTGACGACTGTTTTCGGGATTGATAAGTAAAATCAATTACACCTTGAAAACCAGCTTGTATAAAATGGTTAGGTTTAAATTGTGGCTACCTCTCGGACTTTTATAACAACGATCTGTATTATATTCTTCCTTTGCGTTTAAGGATGAGAAAAATTCCATCTGCTTGTGAATAACATTAAGAACCTCGGTATTGAAAAGTACTATGTTACAGACATTTTCAGTAACAGGTTTTAATTTTCTCTCTATTTTAGTGCACCATCATGCATATTTTCATGTTATTTTAAATATGTAAATTATTTTTTTAATTAATATGTATATACCAGAGCTGCCAACTGCTACGAAAAAATCGTAGTTGCTACGATTTTGAGCCAAAAACTACGATGCTACGAAAATCTGTCTAAAACTACGATTTTCTGGGGGAAAAAAAAAACGCGAATTTCATCACAGGATCGCTCGAAAAAACGCGAATTTTGTCTCATGATCACGCAAATTTCGTCACAGGATCGCGCAAAGAAACGCGAATTTCGTGAAAGGATCGCGATAAAACTGCATATTTCATCAAAAAGTCATGAAAAAACGATAAATTCCGTCAAAAGATCATGAAAAACGGCAAAATTTGTCAAAGGATCGCAAAAAAAAACACATATTTCGTCAAAGGATCGCGAAAACGACAAATTTCGTCAAAAAATTGCGATAAAATGGTAAATTTCGTCAATAGATCACGAAAAACCTCAATTTTCGTCGAAAGATCGCGAAAAAACCACATATTTCAACAAAGTATCGTGAAAAAACTCCAAATTTCGTTAAAGGATCGCAAATAAACCACATATTTCGTCAAAAGATCGCGAGAAAACTACATATTTCATCAAAAGATCGCGAAAAAACGGCAAATTTCGTCAGAGGATCGCGAAAAAAACGGCAAATTTCGTCAGAGGATCGCGAAAAAAACGGCAAATTTCGTCAGAGGATCGCGAAAAAAACGGCAAATTTCGTCAGAGGATCGCGAAAAAAACGGCAAATTCCGTTAAAGGATCGCGAATAAACGACAAATTTCATCAAAAGATCATGGAAAAACGCATATATCGTTAAAGGGGTGCGGAAAAATAACACGTAGTTAGTGCTGGGAGTGGATTTCCCCTCCCCCTCTTGTTGTAACATTTCAGAAAATTTGTTGTGAATTTCAGAATTTTTTTTCTTTTTTTACTCAGAATCACTCCTGATGCATATACACATGCGTTTAATTGATTAGTATTTGTTCGCTTAAAATTTGCAGCATAACAAACAACCAACCAACCAACCTCCAGATAAATTTGAATTTGGTGTGCTACTATTTCTCATTTTTAAAGGTTGGCAGGTCTGATATACGAATTTTCTAATAATTATTTATCATACAAAATGAATTAAATATTTTGTGCATGCATGCCTGCATTTATTCGGCATCAATTGATGAAATATTTAAACAAATTTGCTATCCGCGGTAATTTTACACCATGTTCTGTCACTTGAATATTGTCCATAAGAAAATCGGCAGGGCTGCCATTTGCAACTAAAATGCTACTAAAAGCGACTATTTTCAGCATCAGGCAACTATGGCTACTATTTTAGCCCAAAAACCTTCAAAAGCGACTATTTTAGAAGAAAACCAGAAAAAAGGAGACTATTTTCCAGTCCCAGCTACTATTTTTGTAAAAAAAAAAAAAAAAAAAAAACTCAGCACTGCAAATTTTTTAACCTAATACCCCAATCTAATATTTCCGTATAAAGTTTTTTATGCAATTTTTAAAATATGTAAAAACTTCCATTTGAAAAAAAAGAAAATACTCTTTCAATATAAATGTAGTGCAAAGATACCAACATCCAAATTTCAGTGGAAAACTAATTATTGATTTTTGGTTTGGCTACCACCCATAACCCTTATGCTTTACAGTATATTTGTCCATTTTTTGATTGTTTTTAAAGGCATTTAACACTTTAACTGTCGTATGAACCACAAACGATTAACTGTAGATTTGTTCACTATGCTGCGTGAATTGTATTTGTTTCTAACCTTGTATAAATGCTTCATTCCAAAAATTTAAATTAATAAACGAGCTGAAATAAATGCTACTTAGAAATAAGAAAATCTTGTTTTTTATCGCTGTTTTTCAATTTAATAACAGATTTAAAATGTTGAGGAAAACATTTAGAATATTGATTGCCTTTTTTACTTATTTAGATAGCTTTATTTGGCCCATTGGTGTCTATAAAATCATACTTTATTTTTTTTCGGACGATTTTGCTATTTTATTTTACAAAAATTTCTTCTAAAGAATAGGTTAGTATGTACATGTATTTTCTTTATCAAATGCATCCTTTTTTGATAAAACCACTTTCAATTGGTTCAGTTAATTTTTGTTTACAAAATGGAATTAAAATTGCAGCTAATAACATGCAATAAAAATTGTATTGTTTTTAGTTGCCTCACAGTAATGCTCAAGCACAAGATAAGAATATATTCAATTTAGTTTGGAAAAACCAAACTGCATTCTGATCGTATATCTCAGATTATAATTTAAAAAATTTCTTCTTTCTTTCTTTCCGTTTGTATGTGTGATTTTATAATTAAAATACAAAAAGTAGAAAATTTGGATGGTAGTAGCATACCTGCCAACTCTTCTGATTTTTTCAGAATTCTTCTTAATTTCAACTCTACCTTCTGATTTTCTGATCAGAAGATGAAATCTTCTGATTTTTTTTTCTTTTTTAAATGAAAAAATGGTGTTCAGAAATATTTGAAGAAATTGCAGAAGTAAATTTTTTTAGTGGCTGTTTCTTGTCATCTGTTAAATTTAGCAGCCCAGCCACCAAAGCAACTTATAGTATATATTTGGAATTCGGTGCCAATAGGAAGGAGGGGGGGGTGGAATTTTCAATCATTATGATGTTGAAGTTAGGAAAACTCGATAGCTGTCTCTCAGCTGATGCTTGCAGAGGATCCAGTATAACCATTAGCACGCTTTCTCTTAAGGCTGATCGTCACTCATTTTTAAAATCCTGTTTCGCTCAGATAGCAGATCAGTGCTTACCCCCCCCCCCCCCCCCCCCCGTGCTGTCAAAGAGGCGTTACCGTTAAATGCCCTGAAGTACAACAACCTGTATTGGCAGTCTGTTGACAGAATTTTTGACTCTGTGGTCAGGGGAAAGTGACCGCAGCTCTCTCCCCCTTTAGAGGAAGGTGATCTATTTTCGTTATTAGGGTGAGAAGGATTTTGAAGAGAATTTTGAACTCTGAGTATTGTTATGTGTGCAACTTGGACTCTCAACAGGCAGTTTGAAACATTCAGAATAATTTCGACTTTTATACCGGCATAAATTTATTAAATACCAGCTCTTTAGCAAATACTTGATGAAATAAAATTTGGCAATAAAAAATGATTCAATGTAGTTTTTCTGGCTAAAATTATTTAGATGTACTTCTTGCTAAAAGGCGTAAAATAAAAACATTATAAACAGTAAAATAAGTTTCATTAGACTGCTGACATGTTTCATGATTTAGATTACTCTATATTATCTTTATTGTATGTTAACCTTTATCTTCAAATTTTAAAATACATATACATTAAACCAAATTGTTTCTGAACATTTTCCAAATTTTATTAGATAATGTGCAATATTTTTTAAATTTTTCTTTAGATTGCGTAAAGCAACATTAATTTACTACTGAAAAACCAATACACATTTGATTGTATAATTACTGCATTGTGTATTTTAAACAAACAAACACAAAGTACTGTTATAGATAAAAATGATTAGACATCATCATGTAAATGAAATGGAGGGAGAGTGAAGATTTTAGTAAGTCTGTGAGTTGCATATTCTTTTTTCAATATAAGATATCTAAACATGTTCCATTTATTTATCAAATACGTTAAAATTCAATATTTTCATGGGATTTTGTGCCCATTTTATAAACGATAATATATAGCCATTAGTATTTCGCATTGGATAAAACAATGAAAATCTTTTGTGAAATTGTGAATGTAGTAACTTCCGCTCTTAAAAAAAAGAACCAAAAAACAAAAAAAGGGAAAAGACGTCAAAGAATTTTAACAAAATATCTTTGATTATTGAAATTATTTCATGCATTGGCATTTATTTTAGCATTTTCATAATGAAATTAAACTAGAGTGCAAAATGAATATAAATTATACCAAAAATACTCCAAGTGGTGTTTTCTAATAGAGCTTTATTTAGCAAAAACATAGTATGAGATTTACAATAATGCAATAATGCGGCCATTACTACAATATTTAAAATTTATTATTCTTTTTTAGTTTTGATCACCTGTCAATAAAATTAACACTAATAAAAAAGGTACTTACGTATTATCCGTTCCAGGAGATTGATCGCCAAAAATGGTTGCCAAGTACCAATCTTGTTTATCGTTGCCAATCATGTTTTCAAACGTAGTAATTTAACATTATCAAATAACATTATTAAAAATGGTAATTAATACAAAATAAATAAAATGTAATATGTTTGTTAAATTTATAACATTGTTAAAAATAGTAAATAACATTATTTTAGTAAAATTAATAAATGGTAAATAGCATAGTAAATTAGAAAGAATAATATTATAGATTATTCCCAGGCATGTACCATGTAGCAAGAAAAAATATATATAAGGGTAAAAATAATATATTTGGCGTTGCATATTCAAATTTTTCATTTTCAAAATTATACAATTGTAAATATAGACACAAAAACAACATATAAGAAACTGCTACAATTTCTATATTATATCTGTATGTATATATATACTAGTTACATTCTGAATATAAATAATACCTGAATTTTCCTTTTTTTATACAGGACATATAAAGAGCAGTATTTATGTAAATTGAAACTTAGCAACTAAACAAGATTTTAAAAATCATTAATTATTCCAAATTTACCATAGTAGAGTTTTTCCATTCATTAGGAAGACTCATAGTTATCTCCCACATATTTTAGTAAATTATTATTATTATTATTATTATTTGTTTTGATCATATTTCAATAAAACTAACACAATTAAATTTATTCAAAATTACGAATTCTTCCACTGTCATCTTTACAATTATACAATATACAATATATAGATACAATATATATGCAGCATAATATTATTAAAAAATTCAGAAAAAAATGCATGGGTAATTAAAGCAGGGTATCTCTCTGGATTTCATGGCCTTATTTACGGATAAGGAAAATTCTCATAATTTTCTCGTAGAAGATTTTCCTGAAAGATTACATAAAAATCAAACCGATTAATTTAATGAGATATGGGGGTAAAAAAAAAAGTTCTGAGACCTTTTTTTATTCTCCCCCGTTATACAACAATACATAGCTAACGAAATCCATTTTTATTTATTTATTCTTTTATTTTTTAAAGTTTTTCATCTGTTATTAAAACATTTTTTGAAACAAAATCCATCTAGATATATCAAAAAATATACTGGATACTTTTAAAGATTGCATATAGGTAAAAATAATTTCTAAAAAATAAATTAGTAAAAGGTTAATTTATAACCTACTTTCTAATAAAATTAGGTCATTTTCTAAAAATAGTCATACAATTTTTTAATACTGCAACATTTTTTTTTTTTTAAATTAAGAAAAAAAACTTTATGAAAACCACTGAAAAATGCAAGCAATATAATGTACAAATAAATAATAGATTACTAGTAAAAATAAATCATAGATAACGATAAGTAGCTATACATTACGATTTTACTCAAAATTAATTTGATTAGTTTTCTTTCAAAATATTTTACAAATCAGCATTCTTTTATATATATATCTTCTTTTATATATATATATTCTTTTATATATATTCTATATTATATATATATATATATCAATATCAGCATTCTTTTTTCTATGTACATATACAAAACGCAGAACGATGAATGATCATACGAAATGTTTTTGAAAAGGCGGCTTTTTATATAGTACACTCACATTTCGTTAAAACATGTTGTTTTATTAATAATTGCGATTAAATAAAAATTAGTGAAAAACACAATCTCGAAGATTGCGTAGAAAAGCTTCGTACGAGTGCACTGGTATTATAATAATAAAATAGAACAAAAATCATAATGAAAGAGTTTCGTAAATAATTCAGTAATCAGCTTGAATTTGCTATACTCAAACAGTAAGAAAAACGAAAATATTCAGTTTTATGTTCCGTTAAGTGTTTCCGCTTATAATATTTTTCATTTTTAGTGTCAGAAAGCTCCAAAATTTCATTAAAAAAAGGGTTCTAATATACGAGTTTCGAAGAGGTATTTTCAATGGAAATAAAAATAAGCATGCCATAAGACAAAACGACAGACCTTGGATAAATCATGATAAGGGGGGAGGGGGGCAGAACCAAATGTCCTTGAAAAAATACGTAATTTTGACGCAATTGCATTTTTTTTTTTTTTTTTTTTTTTTTGTGAATGAAGTGTACGTTTATGATGTAATGTTTTATTGATGGAGGCATTTCAATATTTTGTGTTTTAGGGTTCAAGAACAAGCAAAAACGTCTATATGAAAAATTGTAGATGCGTAAATATTTATTTAATTAAATTTTCTGAAACTGTCAAGCCATGCAGTTCCTAGTTGCCGTGGCGGGGGATTTTGTCCCTAAATCAAAGTTCGTTTCGATAGATTTTCATTTAAAAATATATAAAATCCTACAAATTCGAGAGCGTACGCTGTCGAGGGTAGCAGAACCCCCCAGCATTATAGGTTCGTTTGGAATTTTTTTATAAAATGAAAACAGATCGGAGCGTACATAGCACCCCCCGGAGTACGCTGCCGATGGCAGTGGGGCCCTCAACTCTAGGGTCGTTTGGATATATTTTCGTTAAAAAAATATAAATTCATATCGATCCGAGGATGTACACTGTCGAAGGCAGTGTGGCCCAACATTAGGTTCGTTTGGAAAGATTTTCATTTAAAAATATAAATAACTGAACACTAATTTTAGATATATTTGAGGTTATTATCGCGAGCCTAGGCAACAGCGGGCCTATATATATATATATATATATACTAGGGTGCCTACCCCCTGCGAGCTACGCTCGCCAACCCCCGCTCAGACTTTGAGGCCTCTAAAAGCATGACAGCGTGTTTTATTTTAAAAATATTGGTAAATCTGTAATTGGGTTGCCATGCTTTTAACGTTTTAATGGGGCATTTTTTGATTACCATGGTCTCATACACAGCTGTTGCGACAACTGACGACTGTTTTCGGGATTGATAAGTAAAATCAATTACAACTTGTAAACCAGCTTGTATAAAATGGTTAGGTTTAAATAGTGGCTACCTCTCGGACTTTTATAACAACGATCTGTATTCTATTCTTCATTTGCGTTTAAGGATGAGAAAAATTCCATCTGCTTGTGAATAATATTAAGAACCACGGTATTGAAAAGTACTATGTTATACACATTTTCATTAACAGGTTTTAATTTTCTCTCTATTTTAGTGCACCATCATGCATATTATCATGTTATTTTAAATACGTAAATTATTTATTTTAATTAATATGTATATACGAATTTTCTAATAATTATATATCGTACAAAATTAATTAAATATTTTGTGCATGCATGCCTGCATTTATTCGGCATCAATTGATGAGATATTTAAACAAATTTGCTATCCGCGATAATTTTACACCATGTTATGTCACTTGAATATTGTCCATAAGAAAATCGGGTACTTTTCCAGTATAGGATCCTTTGCTTTTAGGTTTGGCGTAATTCGAGCTTCAAAAAGGGATATATTCGTTAATATACATAGATTTGTTGCCAAAAGTTATGAAAACAAACCCAATGAACTTTTGGTGCTTTTCTGTTATAGGGGTCTTTGACGCTTTTTTAAAAAGCTTGGCGGAAAAAACCAAGCAGGATATTTTATTCTCCTTCCGTTCAGTTGGGCAATTATTATTTTATATATTCGTTTCAAATATCCGAATTAGTGATTTTATAAATTTGTTTAATTAAATTTTACAAAAAAATAACAAAATGACATCAATAAATAATAATTACTATTAATTCCTTTCCCCCCTTTCTTTTGCGTTTACATAAATGACGTCATTTGGAAGAATTTATTCAAAATATTTTCAGTTTATAAATTAAATTAAATGCTGACAGACGATTGAATCACATTGAATCCTGACGATAGAAATGTGATTTTTTTTTCAAATTTTCCTGAAAAACATAATTTAATCACAATCTTGTCTTCATTATCGATTGAAATAAAAGATAAATTCAATTTCAATTTGAAAATGACGAATAAAAAGAAATGAAAAATCCCTATCGGGATCCTTTTCAATTTTTTCCCTTTTTTGTCACAAAAAAACTGAGTAATTAGTTGCCATCATTACAGAAATATCATTAAAATTAGAAAAAAATTAATATCTCGAAAACTAATACCAATTTCAAAATTCTATTACCAGTTTTGACATCCGCGCATTTTTATGGACAATTGGTATTAATTTCACCATCAAGCGTTTAATATTTTATTAAAAATAGCCCTGAAACATAATCAGTCGTTTAATCAGTCGTTTCATAAAATCGTTTCATAAATTCGTTTCATAAAATCGTTTCACAAATTCGTTTCATTAGGATTTTATATATATAGGGTAGATATATATATATATATATATATATATATATATATATATATATACAGGGTGTAACTGAAATGCTTCAACAAACTTTGAGGGATGATAGTACTCATGAAGACGAACAAAAAATGCATGGAACATGGGGTCGCAAATGACGTTTAACCCCTTCAGGGGCAGTGGTATGTTTATGAAAGCGCTTAATTTTAATTCCAAAACGCCATAATGGCACCAGAATTTTGCTAAAATCTTTTCCATTTAATATGTATGTGAAATATAGCCTTTTTCTTATTTACAAACAATTTTTTTTATAAATTCCGGTGCCAGTCATTTATTTCAACATTTTAGTACTAAAAGTAGTTTGCCCCTAAAAGGCTTAAAGGATAAAAATAGAGAAAATGCGTCTGAAAATGGACTGGCACCGGAATTTACAAAAAAAATTGTTTGTAAATAAGAAAAAGGCTATATTTCACATAAATATTAAATGGAAAAGATTTTAGCAAAATTCTGGTGCCATTGTGGCGTTTTGGAATTAAAATTAAGTGGTTTTTTAGACATACCACTGTCCCTGAAAGGGTTAAATGTCATTTGCGACCCCGTGTTCTATTGCATTTAATGTTCATCTTCATGAGTACTATCATCCCTCAAAGTTTGTTGAAGCATTTCAGTTACACCCTGTATATATATATATATATATATATATAATTATAATATCTATGAATTTCAAAAAACATATCAAGTTCTTCTTAAATCTCGAAAGAGATCATTAATGATAATGTGAAGACGGAATACCACATAGCTAATAGTTTAACTAGTGCAATCATAATATTACCATAGCTTGTGCTTCAATAGTAATTGGCCAAAAATACTGAAAACATGAAGAAAATTTAAAAAGAGAGAGAGAAAGATAAAAAAATAGATAATAATTTGGAGTTGCTATCAATTGAATGAAAATGGATCAAGAAATGAAATATGAACCATAAACAGTGGAAAACCTGACAACAGGAGAATAAAATCAAAATTGGATATGAAAAAACACATGTAGATATAATCTTCAGCCTGGATGTACCCACATGTGTTTTTAAAAATAATAATTCGGTATTTCATAATTCTACTGGCATATATGCTAAGATCAGTAGAATCACCCAGGTATACTGAACTATTACCAGAAAACAATTGGAAATAATAAAATGTGAAATAAAATCCGTAAAGAATAGATAAAATACCCCACTCACAGCAATTATCCATAAAACTTTATACAACATATTAAATTTTAAAATTGGAAAAATCCGTAAAGAATAGATAAAATATACTACAACAGTAATTATCCACAAAAATGTATACAACACCATACTATATCACCACCAGACAACAGTTTAAATTTTAAAACCGGAAAAAAAAAAACTATAAAGTGTAGACAAAATACCTTACCCACAATTATTATCCAGAAAACCTTAGCTATCACAATATATTCAATAAAAAATAAATAAATATATATATATATATATATTCAATATATATATTCAATAAAAAATAAATATCAGAGAATAATTTTAATATATATGCAAATTAAAAAGATGAAATCATCCTGTAAAAATGAAAGCGATATTGCTGATCTCAGAGTAGTAGCCTCATCTAATAAAATCTCAACACCTAACAAGGTTAAATAAAGGGAGGAGAAAGAAAAATAGGTTGTTCTAGACATATTACGCGGTATAGTGAAGTGACATTTTCTGAGTTTGTCGTGCTATTTTCTAAATGCACCTAATTGTTTCAAATGTATGCTCACATTATGTGAATACTACAGGTCTGCGGCCGAAATTTCCAGGCCTGGCCCGATCTACAGAAAAAAAAAAATCCCCGACCCGGCTCGTTATAAAAGTTAAAAGTTCAGCCCGATCCTAGCCCGGTATAATGACTAAAAGTCAAATACAGTCACATCAATTCAAAAATGCTACACCTCCCAAATTTATTTCTGCCTATGCCCAGTTAAACTACCATATTGATATATTTTAATGAATCTCTACTTGTTTGTAAATGTCTGAGTTATCATTAAAATCTTTAGTCCATGTTCCATGGCTTGGAGACTTAAAAATCTGAAAAATGCTATACAGCAAAATCATCTCAACACGGAATCGCATAGGAGAAAAGGAAAATCCGTTATAGACAGGTACTCTGTTTATCATGTACGTCGTCTATAAATGTATTATACTCTTTTTTTCACGAATTATTATATCTTTTCTATCTTGCATGGATCAACACATTTTTTCCGTAGACAGGATTCCGTCATAGACAGGTTCCTTTTCATAAGTTTTACTACACTTTAATTTTTTGCCTACATATATATGTCATATTCTTTTAAAAAAAATTCAATTGTAGAATAATGTCGATATAAAAATATCTGTCGATTTTTTACAAAAAATATTGGAGCAGGCCAAATTTTACGGATTTTTACACAGGGCAGGCCGGACCAATTGATATTCATATGGTTTCGCGGTTTGGGTCGGGACCGGGCGTGAAATTTCGTCCTATACAGACCTCTAGTAAGCCCTGAAAAAAGAAGTCTGGTCTGGCCCGGGCGTAAAAAGAAACGCTTCGTTAAAAAGTAAGGCCCGAGAAACCCTTCCCCGAAAAGAGCAAAGACTAGGCAATCCCGAGTCTCGCGAATAAAAATAGACCTGAAACCGGCTCGCGGACTGGGCCGGGCCGGGTTCCGGCTTCACACCCATGCAGATCTCTAGCGGATACACTGTGCTATTCCCATACATGCTATGCTGTTTTCTGATTGTCCTGTGCTGTTATTAGTGTTTAGAATAAGTAATATACAAAAATAAATACAGCTTATTTGAAAATTAATCTAAATATAATAACCAATGATACCATTTAAAATTATATTTCGCATTATGCTCAAGTAATAGTCATTTGCCAAATACAAATATGCAATTTCCAAATAGTATATAGCATAGTTATAGAAAAATAGTATATAGCATACAAGACATAGATTTTTAACGCCGATGTGGTTAAAAATGGAGTACGAGGAGCTCTGTGAAAAAATACTTATTTTAGCTTTTTTTCAAGATTATATTCTTTATTTTTCAAAAAGCGCTCTGGACTGCGAAATACAGTCACATCAATTCAAAAATACTACACTTCCCAGATTTATTTTTGTCTAGGCCCAGTTAAACTACCATATTGATTTATTTTAATGAATAATCTCTACTTGTTTGTAAATGTCTGAGTTATCATTAAAATCATTAGTCCATGTTCCATGGCTTGGAGACTTGAAAATCTGAAAAATGTTATACAGCAAAAGCTCCTCAACACGGAATCGCATAGGAGAAAAGAAAAATCTGTTACAGAGAGGTACCCTTTTTATCATGTACGTCGTCTACTATAAATGTATTATACTCCTTTTTTTCATGAATTAATATATTCTTTTCGCACGGATCAACACATTTTTTCTGTAGACAGGATTCCATCATGGACAGGTTCCTTTTTATAAGTTTTACTACACTTTAATTTTTTGCCTAGAAATATATGTCATACTAGCTGTTACCCGTGACTTCGTTCACGCAACATTAAAAGAAGAATAAATACATTAATTAAGCAAAACATTTTACTCCCAATAATTAAAAACGTTAATAATTAACTTACTATTTATCACATTTCATAGGAGACAATACGGTATTTATTATTATAGGGACCTTGACATAACTCAGTCTTAAAAATGTGAAATTTTGTGCCAAATAATCGTGAAAATGAAATTGCAACCAATGCAAAAAGGAGGGCCAAATAAAATCGTGGAAATAGACGAATTGGGTAAAAACAAATGTCAATTTTACCTGATAAACAATTTTACTTTTAACGCCTTTGTGAAACGTTTTAACAGCCATCCTTCAAAAAACAATTATTGGAAATAGTACATGCTTTTTCTTTAAATTCAATTCTGGCTCCTTGGTTTAATATATAGTTGAAACAAATCTTGTTTTCTAAATGACAGTATATTGGCAGGCAATTTTTGTTCTCCAGAATAAATTGATTCGATTCATGAAGTTTGAATATGTGAAAATATGTTTGTATTTTTCGGATAATTTACTGAAATCAAGATTTTGTTTTCACCATCTATCTATTCAAAGTGAAAATAAATTCTGTTTTTCAGTTTTAATGAGAAAATGGTGTAAAAAATATACTGATCTGTTTTATTTCTCTTTTTTTATGCACAAATATGGAGTAAGTTACTTTTCGTTTTTAGAGAAACTTCGTTAAAAAAAATGGCATTTAATTTAATTTTTTTAATTCTGAGAGTTTGTGTGACATCCTCGGATCAATTATAACCGGTATTCGCTAAACCGGTAGTAAATCGCGTTGCATTTGATAGTCTAGGAGTAGTTGCGAAATACAAACACACGGTCAGATTTTAATGTAATAGATTCGTGTTCATTTTCCTTTTCTTAAAATTATGATGTGATTTTTAGCAAAAAACTCGGATACTCATGCGGAACGGAATGACGAAATAACGGATACTCATGCTTAATAATCAGTATATATAACAAAACATTTAAATTTTTCGTTATAAATATGGCGTGAAACTCATCTACTTGCTATACTTATTGATCCTTGTATTATTAATGTAAGGAATTGATTCACACTCATTTTAAAATATATGAGAAAATTCCTGTTTTATTTCAAATAGGACGTCTCTTTTTTCCCCAGAGAAATCCCTTTTTAATGACATAATTCTTGTTAATTTTATTTTCCAGGCAATTAATTTCAATACTGGCATAGGGAAAATCATGTTACTTTAACGAAATAATATTAAATCTTTAGGTTTTATCAACAAAAATGGAACTATTAACGTTCGTCATTTTTTTTATTAGGTAATCGAGTTCTTTCTTTTAATTTTAAGAATGAAAAATCACTATTTCTTGCTATCCATGACATCATTTACGACATGGATAATTTTGCGGAGCATGTTATTGACATTTTCTTTTGAAACTTCTTTTTACTTTTTTAAAATTTAAATAAAAAATACGGTATAGTTAGTTATATTAGCCGTGCGCAGACGGTAAAAGGCAATTATTGTTACCATACAAAAGAAAAAAAAAGAAAAAAGTGAAAAAAAAACACAAGATCATTTTATTTCACCAATCAAAGCATATCCGCTTTATTTTCAATAAATGACGTCATATTCGCCTGTTTCCTATGGTTACGCATATTGAAACCTTGTATTATTATCAAAAACTAAAAAAAGTATGTTTTATTTCTAATAATATTATTTAATCTTCTTCTTAATTCTTTAATTTTTTTTATTTCATTTTCATTTTTCCCGTGAAAATTTTTCAATTGAAACTAAATTGTTGAGTGAAAATTATTTTTTCGGGTTTTGAATTAGTTTTGGCAACGATAAAGTATTAGCAACGGTAAAGTAAATTTAACCATTTTAAAATGCTATACGAAAAAATGTCCATTTATTCTCAATGAAAATAACGAAATTTTGAATTATTAAGAAAAATATTTGAATAAAATAAACAAAACCCAGCCTATGTTCATATGAGGGTTATAATCAGCCTATATGCAAAGATACAGGGCCATTCATTTCTCCATTTTGACGCTGGCTTCAGCCTAACATTTGCACACAATCAGATTTATAATATTATTAGGAATCTTCAAAAAAAAAAAAAAAAAAAAATTCAATTGTAGAATAATGTCGATATAAAAATATCTGCCTATTTTTTGCAAAAATTATTGAAGCAGGCCAAATTTTACGGATTTTTATACAGGGCAGGCCGGGCCAACGATACCATTCAAAATTGTATTTCGCATTATGCTCAAGTAATAGTCATTTGCCAAATACAAATATACAATTTCCAAATAGTATATAGCATAGTAATAACGCTTGACGGCAGTGTTTCAAGAAACTGTAAAATGAATTTATTTCATGATTGCATTATTAGTAACGAAGAGACTATATATAATTATTTTGACACAGGTGAAAAATTTAATTTATCTTTAAATTAAAAAAAAATGTGAAAAAACATACAGAGGCTAGAATTAAAATTTGTGCTTAAAAAAATGTGATAAAAATTAACATAATAATAAAAATAATTTTTATGTTGATGATACCATTTGATGTATTATTTCAAGTATAACTCGTCTACCTTATATAAATTCTAAAAGTGAATGTAATTATGTAAAACAGTAACAAATTATGTAACAAATGTTACAAATTATGTAAAACTAACTATAACGCAAACAATATAACAAAGTGTTAAAAATATATTTGAAAATTATTGAAATAAACTACATAAAGATTTAAAATAATCAAATTAAAAACATGGAAATAAACTGTGCTTATGAAAAACAGAATTCTGGATAAGAAATACACTATACTAGCTTGAAAATGTCTTTCCTTTACCCCCTAATACTAACCCCTAAAACATCTCCCCTACCTAAGTCATTACTCAAATCGAACAAAGAGAGCGGGGAATCCTTTCATATCGAGTGATAGATTGCCTAGCTGGGGGAAAGCACCGAGCTGATCAAAATATAAATATATTTTTTATTTTAATCATAGCTACTTCCCTAATAAATTTAAATAAAATATTTTTATATCAATGTATAAATCAGAAACACTAGTTTTTTCCGCGTTTTTTTAAATTTTCAAACAACCTATTAGAACTGCCAGAAATTCCAATTTACTGAGGCATAGTAATTATTTTGATCATACTCAGATTATTTCACATGAAATCAAGTATTTAAAATTATTTTTAATGAAAAATGAAAACTGGGGTAAAGAACGACAAGTTTTAAGAATTGTATGCAAAAAACAAAATTTAAAAAACTCCATTTTTTCATGAGATATCCTTAGAAAAGTGAGGAAACTTATCCCCATTGGATTAACATGGAGAACGGAAAAGGGAAATTTAACTGACGAGCACCCTTAATAATACATTTGCTGAACTTTGAATTTAAATTTTCGAAATTAATGGATCATCTATTTGATAACAAATTTATCTAAATAATGAAGAACAAGTGGTACATTATCTATTAACAGGAAAATTTTTTAAAAGTTGCTTAAAAAATGAAACTACCTTTAGTTTTCTAAAAGGAGAAGAATTCAGATTTAAATAAAGTTTACTTTGCTTTCATTTAAAATAGGAGTAGTGAATTAAAAAAAAAAAAAAAAATCTTACAATGTAACTTTTTCTTTTTTGTGGAAAAATTTCCATTTTTTAAATAAAATGATGAAGATGATGATGTAGCCTGGAACTTATTACTTGTGAACTAGAATTAATTCACAAGACTTCAATGTCAAAAACATACCTATTATGGCACATGCAAATTCGTGCATTGCCATGTTAGGAAAGATGTGTTCCATTGATGAAATTTTGAAATATGGTAGAATTTGCAAAGTATTAAAAGCTGTATTGACTATTCCTCACAGCAGTGCTGAATGCAAATGTATTTTCAGTTTGATTAAGAAAAATATGACTCTGTTCAGCTCATCAATGATGACGAAAACTCTAGAAAATATTTTGTTAGCGAAATCATTTACTGACAATAAATGTTATAAAGCGCAATTTTCTAATAACTTTTTAAAAAAAGCTAAGCAATCTACTATGAACATGTTGTCAAAATAATTTTTTTCTACTCATTTTTTTTTTAGTAATATATAATAAAGTTTTAGTAAATTTTCTATTCACGTGTGTTTTTTTTTCTATCATATAATATACAGTATTTATTGCAAATATTTTAATGGTTCATGTGTTGTCAATTTTGAATAATATAAATATTTTTACTCAGTTTTGGTTGTATATGGCGAAAAAAAATATTTTACTGGTTGAATTGTTTAAGTGGTGTTGCATAACACCACCAGTTAACTAGTTTAACACCAATATTCAAATCACGGCCCTCAGCATCAACATCAATTATCCTTGGTTACTAAATGTTAGGAAGCTGAAATTTTAAGTGTATTTTAATGAAAAGTAAAAAATCTATTATCAATGTTCTTTTTTGTAGTAGTAGTAGTAGTAGTAGTAATTTTTTTTATGTATTGAAGTTATTCTTTTCTGTCTGTAATATACATTCTTTACTTGCAAATTAGTGACTATTTTATTTTACTCTTGCTTGTCTTTTAAATTTGCTCATTTATTATGATCCCAGCTAGTTTTATTTTATCCATGTTGAAAGTTTTATAAAATTTTTAAAATCTTCTGGTTTCTTCTGATTTTTTTGTCAAAATCTTCTGATTTCTTCTGATTTTTGGTCCAAAATCTTCTGATTTTCAATGAAATTTAGTTGGCAGTTATGTAGTAGGGAAAATGTGGATTTTCATGATGTTATTTTTATGGGAAATAAGGATTCTTGCCCCTCTTTTCTTAAGTAAGCATGCAACTATTTTGGCTACTATTTTTGTGCAAATGCTACTATTTTTGTCATTGTAGGCTACTAAAGCAACTATTTTGTATGCCATTTGGCAGTGGCAGCCCTGAATCGGGTACTTTTCCATTATAGGATCCTTTGCTTTTAGGTTTGGGAATTTATTCGAGCTTCAAAAAGGGATAGATTCGTCAATATACATAGATTTGTTGCCAAAAGTTATGAAAATAAACCCAATGAACTTTTGGTGCTTTTCTATTATAGGGGTCTTGACGCTTTTTTAAAAACCTTCTTGGCAGAAAAAACCAAGCAGGATAGAAAACCAAGCAGGACATTTTATGCTTCCATTCAGTTGGGCAATTATTATTTTATATATTAGTTTCAAATATCCGAACTAATGATTTTATAAATTCGTTTAGTTAAATTTTACAAAAAAATAACAAAATGATATCAATAAATAATAATTACTATTAATTCCTTTTCCCCCCCTTTCTTTTGCGTTTACCTAAATGACGTCATTTGGACGAATTTATTCAAAATATTTTCAGTTTATAAATTAAATTAAATGCTGACAGACGATTGAATCCTGACGATAGAAATGTCATTTTTTTTTTTCAAATTTTCCTGAAAAACATAATTTAATCATAATCTTGTCTTCATTATCGATTGAAATAAAAGATAAATTCAATTTCAATTTGAAAATGACGAATAAAAAGAAATCAATAATCCCTATCGGGATCCTTTTCAATTTTTTTCCCTTTTTTGTCGCAAAAAAACTGAGTAATTAGTTGCCATCATTACAGAAATGTCATTAAAATTAGAAAAAAATTAATATCTCGAAAACTAATTCCAATTTCAAAATTCTATTACCAGTTTTGACATCCACGGATTTTTATGAACAATTGGTATTAATTTCACCATCAAGCGTTTAATATTTTATTAAAAATAGCCTTGAAACATAATCAGTCGTTTAATCAGTCGTTTCATAAAATCGTTTCATAAATTCGTTTCATAAAATCGTTTCACAAATTCGTTTCATTAGAATTTTATATATATAGGGTAGATTAGGTTGAAGAACTGATTTCTGGTCTAAAAATAATTTAATCAAAGAATTGACAATCTGTTTCTTTTTATCATACCGGTCTAACAATTTTTCCCAAGCTTCTTGGTACGATTCATTAGAAAGGGAAATGTGCTTAATTAATGAAGCTGGTTCTTCAGAAAGTAACCCTTTTAAATACTGAAATTTCTGAATACCATTCAAAGCTACTTGGGAATGGACAGTGGAAACAAACATATCCTTAAAATTTGTCCATTCTGAAAATTTTCCAGAAAATACTGGAATATTTAATTTGGGTAATCTAATATTACATTGATTTGGAACAACAACAGAAGGACCTTGCACAGGATTTTGTGTTACAGTATTAATAACTTCTGAAGAATTCAAAGAATCTAGTTTGTTTTGATATTTAGTTTTAACTGAAAATACATTTCTTCAAATTCTGAATCATCATCATTAAAATTAGAATCTAATCTTAAGAACTCTTTAAGTAAATCATCTAATCTTTGTAATCTAATCAAAATTTCATTCTTTGTATTCGCATTATCAAAACTATTCTCTAATCTAGTTACAGAGCCTTTAACTCTACCTCTCTCAATTTTAATTTGAAAAGCTTTCTTTTCATAATCTTCCATTTTATACAATAACTTATAAGCAGAAGGATTTTCAAAATAAAATTAACTTCAAAACAAAACTAAAAAAAATTACTTCAAAATCAAAATTGCTTCAAAACAATAATAATCAAATTAAGTTCAAAACCAGAACTAAATTAAATTCAAAAACAGAACTACTATACAATATTCAATCACTTAAGAATACTGTTTCGTACAAGCAATAGTGGAATGTTCTGTTCTAAATCTGCATAAACTTAAAAATATTCTTCAAATTCTTCAATGCAATATAATAATTCACTATAATAATTAAACATTCAAATTTTTCAATTAAATAAATCATAATATTCTTGAGAAAAATAAGTAAAAATTCTTAATGTTCTTGAGAACAATTTTCTTTACAAGAACAGTTATCCAAGCAATATAATTATAGAATACTTTCTTATTCTATCATTTTCAATAAACCAAACTTAATTGTTCTCATATTGCAAAATAATATATGCTGAATACACTTTCATATTTAACTGTATTTGAAAACCAAATTTCAGCATCAAAGAACAGTAAAAACAAAAGTACTCACATCATATCTCATATCTCGCCATAGTGCCTCCAAAAATTCTTATGTAGATTTTTTAAAAGAAAGGAGTCTTTCTTGGTTTTCTTCTTTATTGTCACAAACACATAAAAAAAAATGAACTTGACAAAAAAACAAAAACTTCACAGTTGACATCCACAAAAAATTACAATGAAAGTTCTGGTTTCTTATCTATTCACTAATTCAAAATATTCTTAGAAATAAACCTATTTCAAATTACTTTCATCTAACATGAAAGCCTTAAATTAAATTATAAATTGTAAATTGTAAAGTTCCCAGCCAACATGATACTGGGGAAATACAGTTCAATAGAATAAACAAGGACAAATTATGCCCTGCAAGCATCTCTCTACCATCCAACTCAAAGACTGACTGATGTGAGAATTCTGAATCAAAATGTTCTTAGAATTACATAGTGGCGCCATCTGTTATCAAACAGAGCAACTATTAACTGTACTGAACAGTAGCTACGCCCCTGAACATATGCTAAGCATTTAAAAAAATTTTAAGTAAACTATGAATGGTTTTCTAAGCATGGTTTTAACTCCATCCAAAGCTGTTAAATTATATCTTTCTGAAATTCCGTTTTACTCATGTGTATACAATAGAGATGAGACAGGCTCGGGCCAATGGCTGTATCTTGCCCAACTTTATCTTCTGAAATTACGTAGTTTAAGATTTATATTATACTTAATAACCAAATTTTAAAGAAATTTATGATTAAATTAGATATACACATTTGCTGTAATTAGTCTGTGTTTTGTTGTACATATGTATATATTAAAAAAAAAAAATTCACTTTGATTTCCTGGGTTTTTTCCTGTATAAACGCTACTATTGTTTTTATGCGTTTGTTTCACAATGTGGCTACTGGATTCTTTGGGTTTAGGAGTCAATGTCTCCTTTCAGATTTTGGTAATCTGCACGTATAAAAGAAAAGGGTTATTATGATTTTCAGTACGAAGAAAAAAACAAGATAATTGTTGTCCAATGGAACGATAACTCTATATGCTCAAATGAATAACCAATATCATTTGTATAAAAAAATTTTAACCCTTTATAGTTTTGGCAGTTAATGAGTTAAAAGATATTGGCAGAACAAAGTTTAAAATATTTTGATTTTAGATATTATGTAATAAATAATTTCTCAATTGTTTTTCTTTACTATTTTGCAGTTTGTTAAATTACAAGGCCGCAAACGAGAGTTTGGAAATATTGACATAATTGATGTAAATGCTGATGATCAGTTAACTAACAGAAATGAATGGTTGATGAAAAATGTAACTGAGGAAATGACCTATAGACCTAAGAAGAAGCATGGCCTGCCAACACAACAACAAAAGCGTAAACACCAGATAACATATTTAGCTTTTCAGGTATGCCCACTTTATTTTTATTTTTAGATACAAATTTTATGTAAAAGTAAATTATATCTAAATAATATATATAACACCTCATAAATTGTCATAACATTAAAATGAGCTGTACTATGTTAAAATGTTTTAACTAGATTATTTTTATTAGAAAATTAAATTCTACCTAAAGTTAACTTTAAAGATTCATAAAGGATAGATGATTATTAGTTAAATTTGCAATAATCATTAAATTGACGTTAGTCTGAAAAAGAAATTAATGCTAGAACACTAAAATCCACTGTTAATTGAAAAAATAATAAAATCTAGTGTTACTAAATCAAAACTATGCTATATTTCAAGTACAGTAGTCCCTTGTTATATTGCATACATCGATAGACAAAGGAAAAAGCGCATAATATAACTGAGAAATTTTTAAGAAATTAAAATAATGTAAATGTTTATATTTGTCCAAAAATATTAGTCCAAATGCATATTTATATTGTAATTTTTTTTTTAAATTAACAGTAGAAAACATAAAATTATCATTATAATTATTATATAATTGCGTAAAAAAGTGCAGAAAAGTTATTTTTTCTTTTTTTAAAAATTAAAAAGAAACAAAATTTGTTTGCTGTTGTTATTCTTCATTTGTCATCCACATGAAACTAATGATCGAAAATATGCAATAGTATAATCAAAATGAAGAGAGAGTCACTTGATGATAGATGATGCTTTGGCTATATCAATGGAAATGATTCTTGCTTTTAATTCCTTTGCTAATTTATTCATTTTTATTTCAATTTTAGTTCATTGTGTAGTTTATAATGGAAAAAGAAAGTAAGTGACTTCCAGATACATAATTTAAAATATCTTCATTAGAAACATCATTCATTATTCAAATTTAAAAATTAATTTAATTAAACTTTAGCATAAATCATATTTCTTAATACTAGAGATGTGAGGTAAGAATATTCTCCTTAAGTCAATTTGTCGAATAACCTAGAATATTCCTTCTTTCTTTTTTAGGGTTTCGTTCATCTCACGAAACCCTATTACTTCCGTTCCATTGTCTGTCTGTCACAGAGCCGTTCTCAGAAACTATATAACTTACAGGCATGAAAATTCGTGTACTTATAGCTAAATACCTACTATGAAGCTCAAAATATTAAATTTTTTTAAAAAATCGTGTTATTTTAATATATATAGAGAAAAAAAACAAAATTCTAACAGCCTTTTCCTACTAAATTTAAACATTTTTCGTTATAGCAGTTGCCAACAATTAAAAATCCACAATAAAATTCATTCTACAATAATTAATTTTCTATTGAAAGATTTCCACGAGAAAAATGAAAATGAAATAAAAAGTTTCACCAAATGAAAAAAAGATTAATATGAAATAAAAATGATTGACGTCATAGTGGTAATACAATGGAAATTTTCAAAGATTTCTCAATAATACAACGAGTATGAATATGTGTATGTACACAAAGCAGATTAATATCATGTCATTAGAGAATTTAAAAGAAAATCTGATGTCATATTGGAAGTTTAACGAATTTTTCGAATGTTTGAGAATAATACAAAGCGAGTATCAATATGAGTAATAGAGAATAGTAAATATATGAGTTTGAGAAATTGAATCATGATAAAAATCCGATTATGGGAATATTAGCATATTTTAAAATTTTGAAGGTGTACAACATGTTTAATTTTGAAATTATTTTTTTAAATATCGCATTTAGTCTGCATGACAGGTATTATTATGACAGAATATAATAGCGGGCTGGTTTAGATATTCGAAAAAACGAAAAAATAGACCAGTAAATTTTTACATAATAAAAAACATGACTTTTTTCTTTGTTGCTAAATGAAATTTATTTGGATTTATTAAAGAAAGGATAAAGTGTTTTGAAAGGAATATTAAACGAAACCCTTTGAGCGATCTTCGATCACACTTACCCACTTGTTTAAGCTTTCGTTTAAAAGGATGAAAGATTTTATTATTAAAATTAATATATATACACCATGTATTCCGGCGCATAACGCGCTCTGGTGTATAATGCACACCTAACACATTTCACACTGCATTTTTCTATTTTTAAGTGTATTTGCCGTGCTACGGATGAAACGGGCTCATGCTAGATTTTTATACCAGTCTTCGTCCTCGTGTTCAAAGTAAACATTTTATTTTTTCATATTGGTAATAAAACGGAAATTTTCAAACATTTCTCAATAATACAAGGAGTGTGAGTATGTGTATGTACAGAAAGCAAATTAATATCATGTCATTAGAGAATTAAAAAGAAAATTATTCTGACATCACATTAGAAGTTTAACGGATTTTTCAAATGTTTGAGAATAATACAAAGCGAGTATCAATATGAGTAATAGAAAATAGTAAATATATGAGTTTGAGGAATGTATTGAATCATAATAAAAACCAGATTATGGAAATATTTGCATATTTTAACATTTTGAAGGTGTACAACATGTTTAATTTTGATTTTTTTTTTTTTTTAAATATCGCATTTAGTCCACATGACAGATATTATTATGACAGAGTAAAATAGCGGGCTTTGAAAACTATTGGGCCGGTTTAGATATTAAAAAAAATGAAAAAATAGACAGGTAAATTTTTACTTTATAAAAAACATGACTCTTTTGGGAAAATGAAATTTATTTTGATTTATTAAAGAAAGGATAAAGTGTTTTGAAAGGAATATTAAACGAAACCATTTGTGCGATCTTCGATCACACTTACCCACTTGTTTTTTTCCCTCCATAAATAAATTTAAAAAATATATATTGATGTCATTTATATTAATAAAATGCAATTCATACACCACTTAGAGGTTGATGCAGAGATTTTTTTTTTCTTTTGGCCCATTTTCTGACAAGTGAAAGTTATTTTTGTGAAATTTATTATATTTTTGTGGAAAATAACATTTTGTAACCAAAGATGAAATCCAGTTACTCAAATTCGAACCAAGCATTTATTAATAATAACTTCTTAAAGTCCTTTTTGCAAAAGTTTTCCTTTCTGTTGAATTTGTTTTGTTTCCAAATTACACATTTCAAAACCTAATGAAATAAAACAATTAATGAAGAATATGTTTTAATGGAATGGAATTTTGTGAAGGGACCTTGTTTATTAAAGGGGGTGGTGAATCAGATCTCAAATTTCCCTCACTAATGTTAAACCTATGGGAGTGGAATGCATTCTTATTTGTAAATTATCTCATAAGAAAATTTATATATATATATATATATTTTTTTTTTTTTTCTGAGTACAATTCTTAAAGGATCTCTCTCTTTTTTTTTGTTTTTAAAATATATGCGTAATTTTATCTCAAGTGTTCAAATTCACAGCTCGTCAGATTTTAACACATAAAATATTAAATTAAGCATATATTTTAGAAATATTTTGTTAACTATGAAAAAAACAGACATCCTTTAAGAAAAGTACACAGAAAAATGAAGTAAAAAATATTAAATTTTTGAAGAGATATTTTAAAAATAAGAATGTATTCCACTCCCATAGGTTTAACATTAGCAAGGGGGACTTGAGATTCGACTGACCAACCCCTTTAAGAGGAATTTTGTGACGACACCCTGTTTTATTAAATGGGTTTTTGTAAAGAAGCCCAATATTTTGACTGGTTCAACCTCTGTCATTGTCAAAAGCATCAAAATAAAATTATTTTTTGGCATATTGATATGAGGATGATTTTAAAATTTAGAGAATTTTCTGTAAACTGTGGTTTTAAGAAATTTTGATCAGTTGAGTAAATATTTTGTAATATAAACTTTCAAAAACCATAAATATTGCAAAACATTTGAAACAAAGGTATATATTTAAGATAAATAAATTCAAAATCTTAATACAGTGAAACCTCCCTGTGCGACCACCTCTATTAAGCGAACAACTCCCTCAACGACCATTTTTTCATGGAACAAAATTTATTGCCATAGGCTGAATGCTAATTTTACCTGGATTCAGAGACCATTCTCCGTAGAATTCCCTCCATGAGCAACCAATTTTTTTTTTTTTTTTTTTTAAGAAATGGAAAGAAATTCTGTTTATTCCTGGTCATCCTAAAGTCTCTTGGTCACATGAGGGAATGCTGTTACTTAACTCTCTATTTTTAATATTTTACTATGAGCGCAGCTTTGCAACACTTTTATTTTTATATATATTGTACATTTTGACATATTTTATAATATATGTAAAGAAGAAAGTGTTGCACGATTGCACTCATATAAATAATTGAGGTAAAATTAGGAGAAATTGCATATTTTTCATCAAAAATTACGAGTAATACGAACTTTGAACTTGTGTAAGTTATATAAATCCGAACAAAATGCAAAAAATATTGTTGAAATCGTACAGGATAAACCTTCTAATATTAAAAAGTGAAATAATTAAGTCAGTATAACAAAATCAAATTTTAGTCTTATTTCATGGGCCAAAAACACGGCTTATGGACCCTGATCCTCTAAAGTAATTTAATTTAATTTTATGCAAGATACAGAACACAGCACACATCTTGCTTCTCAATGAATTATATAAGTGATTTTAAAATTATACATTTTTATTCAACTTCATTCTTGTTTCCTAAAAGTAAAATTAATAGTTCTAATGTTAATAATTTTTCTAACTTCTAAATTGCATTTTAATTCTTTCATTTAACTTTAATTAATGTATTAAAAAATTATATATTGATAATTAAATTCTACAGTGCTTTAATGTGGAGATTTTTTTTTTTTTTAAATATAAAGAGTAATTTAATTGAATGAATCTATAGTTGTATTAAGATAAACACTAGCATTAAATATTTTATTTATTGTTGTGGTAAGGCACACACCTGTAGTAATTAACATATGAATTTAAATTAAAGTTTTCTTTTGACATTTAAAATTTTTACTTATTTCCTAATGTGTAAAATAAATTTTCACCATAACACTATTTGTTACCTTATTTTTGACAATCTAAAACTTAACCGCTATTAAAAGACAACCTCTCTGAGTGACCAATTTTTACTGGAATGGAGCGTAGTCGCTTTATGGAGGTTTTACTGCATTATAAATGTGAAAGTGTGTTTGGCTATTTGACCATCAATCATATTAAACTGGCTGAACAAAGTCTTTTCAAACATTTTATACAAGTATCTTATAACTGAGAATAAGACTTATACTGCTTTTATTTTATTTAAGCTTCTAGTTTTTAATAAATGTCAAATTTTAATCTTTTCATTGCATAATTAAATGATACTTTTTATGTAAAAATTGTTTTTATTTTATTTCCTATTGCCATATCTTAAAAAAATAAATAAATAAATAATAACTGAGCAATAAATAAAAATATTTTAATGATAATCTGTTTATTTTGATTATTTATTAATGTAAATTTTTTACATGCAAAGGCAATATGATATCCAATAGGAAATATGTATTTTCATTTATAAAGCATGAATTTTAAATTAGCCAAAGAGTTAACTTTTTTTTTTTTAATTTTTCTCAATGGCAACAGTTTGTGTTACTTTTTTCCTTCAGTTTTCAAGGGTTGATCCAGGAAAAATTTGGGGCCTATTTAGGGTTCCCTTCATAAAAATCTATTTAATAAAATGGGCCCCTTCACAAAAATCAATTTGATAAAATGGGCCCCTTCACAAAATTTTATTACATAAAAACTTACTATTTTATTATTTCTTTATTTTTTGATGTTTTAAAATGTGTAATTTATAAACAAACAAGTTCACCAGAGAGGAAAACTTCAGCAAAAGGATTTTAAAAAGTTTTTGTTTATAAATGCTTGGTTCAAATTCAATTAAGAGTCAGGGGTAGTCACTTTTAGCAGCGAAAATGTCCGATAGATGGCTCTGATTGCAACAGGTCGTCAGAAGATTTGGCGGAATAGAATTTTTAAACGCAAAAAAAGATCGAAAAAAAAGCGCTTTCACGCCAAAATATTACAATCCTGAAACTCTTTGAGGGTGGAGTTTACGATCAAGAACTCTCCAATAATATCATCGAATGTAGGTAGATGTAGTGAATGAATTTATGATATATCTGTTGTCACGGGGAATCACTATCTTCCTCCGTGTCTGTTGTGCTAGATTAGAGCAGGGGTTTTGCTTCAGGTCTGGTTTTTGCAAGGACAAAACAATGTGTTGCCTTTGAGTAGGATAAAATGGATTGAGCCTGACGATGTACACAACAGTGCATGTATGAGTCAAATACACAAAGGAGAGGATGTAGAGTAAACTTATAAACTTGTAGAGTAAAATTGTTTATTCATATTTTTATTAGTGACAGAGAGCTATTTCTTTTAGGCAACTGTCAAAACTTTGTTACAAAAAAAAAAAAAAAGAAAAGAAAGAAAATATAACCTCATTATTTTAAGTTTGTAATTACAGGCAGGGAGGAAGAAAGGAGTTGATTTTTTTATTATTATTATTTATTTTATTTTTTTTAATAATTATATGTCACTAATTTTGTTTTTTAATTATAAATATGCCTCATCCCCAAACTTTGTTTATTCACATGGGAACAACTTATATCGTTTTGAATATATATATTTTAATGTGTGCGATTTTATTTGAAACATGTTTTTCTAAAGTAAAAGATTTGACATTTCGTAAGCCTTTAATATCTCAAAATTAAGATGAATATAAAAGAAGGATGAAAAGTCATGCATAGGGATAGATTATGAAACACTTTTCAACACTAATACAGTATTTTTAAAGAGTTTCTCAAAAAAATTCCCTCCCCCCTCTCAATAACGCGAAAATTTCTGATTCATTTTTAAACATGAAAGCATGATATTCACAGGCATGATTTTTGAAGTAATTTGCAGTTGAATAGTTTTTTTTCTTCCGATAAATGATTTACATCTTAAATTATTAGCTATTATTGTCTCAGGACGACAGTTTTCTTTTTCTTCTTTTTTTTTCGTTTTCTGCGCGGTCGTGTTCGAAAATTCGGTTCAAAACACCAACTTTGACTACATTCTTTGAAAAACTCTTTGGCTTTTACTGAAAAAAGAAAAAAACAGTTCAATTACATAGTTTCTGAATAAGAGTGATTCTGATAAAAATCCCCCTCCCCCTCTTAATAACGCAAAACTTTCTGATTCATTTTTAAATGTGAAAGAATGATACTCACTGGCATGATTGTTGAAGTGATTCACAATTGAATAGTTCTTTCCATTTCCCGATAAATGATTTACATCTTAAGTTATTAGTAATTATTGTCTCAAGACGACAGTTTTTTTTCATTTTCTGCACTGTTGTGTTCGAAAATTTGGTTCAAAACACCAACTATGACTACATTCTTTGAAACACTCTTTGGCTTTTACTGAAAAACGAACAAACAAATCAATTACATAGTTTCTGGATAAGAGTGATTCTGATAAAAGTCCCCCCCCCCCCCTTCTTAATAACGCGAAAATTTCTGATTCACTTTTAAACATGAAAGCATGATATTCATAGGCATGATTTTTGAAGTAATTTGCAGTTGAATAGTTCTTTTCTCCCGATAAATGATTTACATATTAAGTTATTAGCTATTATTGTCTCAGAAAGACAGTTTCTTTTTTTTTTTTCATTTTCTGTGCGGTCGTGTTCGAAAATTCGGTTCAAAACACCAACTTTGACTACATTCTTTGAAACACTCTTTAGCTTTTACTGAAAAATGAAAAACAAATCAATTACATAGTTTCTGGATAAGAGTGATTCTGATAAAAGTCCCCCCCCCTCCTCTTAATAACGCGAAAATTTCTGATTCATTTTTAAACATGAAAGCATGATATTCACAGGCATGATTTTTGAAGTAATTTGCAGTTGAATAGTTCTTTTCTCCTGATAAATGATTTATATCTTAAGTTATTAGCTATTATTGTCTCAGAACGACAGTTTTCTTTTTCTTCATTTTTTTTTCGTTTTCTGCGCGGTCGTGTTCGAAAATTCGGTTCAAAACACCAACTTTGACTACATTCTTTGAAAAACTCTTTGGCTTTTACTGAAAAACGAAAAAACAGTTCAATTACATAGTTTCTGAATAAGAGTTATTCTGATAAAAATCCCCCCCCCCCTCTTAATAACGCGAAACTTTCTGATTCATTTTTAAATGTGAAAGCATGATACTTACTGGCATGATTGTTAAAGGGATTCGCAATTGAATAGTTCTTTCCATTTCCCGATAAATGATTTACATCTTAAGTTATTAGTAATTATTGTCTCAAGACGACAGTTTTTTTTTTTTTTTTTTTCATTTTCTGCACTGTTGTGTTCGAAAATTCGGTTAAAAAACACCAACTATGACTACATTCTTTGAAACACTCTTCGGCTTTTACTGAAAAACGAACAAACAAATCAATTACATAGTTTCTGGATAAGAGTGATTCTGATAAAAATCTCCCCCCCCCCCTTCTTAATAACGCGAAAATTTCTGATTCACTTTTAAACATGAAAGCATGATATTCATAGGCATGATTTTTGAAGTAATTTGCAGTTGAATAGTTCTTTTCTCCCGATAAATGATTTACATATTAAGTTATTAGCTATTATTGTCTCAGAACGACAGTTTTCTTTTTCTTTCGTTTTCTGCGTGGTCGTGTTCGAAAATTCGGTTCAAAACACCAACTTTGACTACATTCTTTGAAAAACTCTTCTGCTTTTACTGAAAAACGAAAAAACAGTTCAATTACATAGTTTCTGAATGAGAGTGATTCTGATAAAAATCTCTCCCCCCCCCCCCCCTTAATAACGCGAAACTTTCTGATTCATTTTTAAATGTGAAAACATGATACTCACTGGCATGATTGTTGAAGTGATTCGCAATTGAATAGTTCTTTTCTCCTGATAAATGATTTATATCTTAAGTTATTAGCTATTATTGTCTCAGAACGACAGTTTTTTTTTTCGTTTTCTGCACTGTTGTGTTCGAAAATTTGGTTCAATACACCAACTTTGACTACATTCTTTGAAAAACTCTTCTGCTTTTATTGAAAAACGAAAAAACAGTTCAATTACATAGTATCATCTACAAAAAAATAAACTGCATTAGAAATTTAAAAAAATCAAAAAATTGTTTTGTTTTTTCGTTTTATTTTCTAAGGGAAGTAACACCACAGAAAAGGAAAAAAAAGTCTCTTTCCGGCAAAATGGATATTTGAAGTCTAGTAGTAGTTATCAAAATGTTGGTAATTGTTCAACTAAAAGCTTAGCTTGGTCACAAACAGGTTTGTTTGTGAAAGACGTTACTGCAAAGGACTTCCTCCCCGAGGTCAAATGCGGTTGGGGACCTAGAGTGGGGATAAGTCAGGGCTATAGATATATTCTATAGCCCTGGGGGATGAGTGGTGTCCTCGTAGCCAGAAAAGTGATATCTTATCTTTATCTTTAGGAATGCGCTCCACAAAGAAGCGTGTGTTTTACACATCTTCGTGAATTTTGAGAAGAATAATTTTTTAGAAAATAATTTCTTATTTTAAAACTTTTTTGTGAGAAAAAGTGGGTTTGATCTTTATCTTTTATATTCTCGAAATGCGTAACAAAAAACACAATCCTACTGCTAGCAGATTAAAATTAAAAGGACATTTGACATATGCACTCAAAGCATTGACTAGTAATATTTATATTTCTAGTCAATGACTCAAAGTCGTTCATTACAAATTTCCGTATTTTTTTCTGTTTTCCTGCTAACTTATTTTTGGTCCGAATATGAGACAGCTGGGGCTCCTGAAACCAATATGGTACCAAGTGGGGACCACTGAAATCTTTTTACTTATAAAATCGAAAAATTTCTTCCCGAAATCAAAAAATCAAAAATCTGAGCTTTTCTAATGTTAAAAACGTTACTGCACTATTTGAACCATGGGAAACTCGAAATGTTTATAAGGTCTAAAATTTTGTTTTAGTGAAATTTATTACTGTATTATACGAATAATTTGAGTACTCTCAAAGGTACTCCAATATCATGCGTTTTCGAATAAAAATCAATTCAGAAATGTGTCAGAAAGTAGCTCTTTTGGATTTCAGAACAGGCATAGAAAGGCATGAAAATGGCAGGTATTCTTACTCAGAAAATATGCAATCGAAAGACGATTTCCATTTTTACTTTACCCATCATACGCAATATAGTGTAAATCTTGTAATTGTTTTGAAAATCGCAAAAAAAAAATAATAATAATAATAATTTAACGGATTTACACGTTTCAGACACTGGAGATTTTGATAAACATATTTTTAGAATTTTTTTTTTTTTTGCCATCCGTCTGTGTGTCTGTAAACGCTCTATCTCCCGAACAAATTGAAATAGAGACTTGAAATTTGGTATGTACTTAGTATGTAATAATGGGAAGAAGTTTATTGATTTTCAGTAACCTCGATTATCTGGAATTATTTTTTTTCGGACTCTCGAAATATTCGTTCTGATAAAATGTATATAAAATGTTTCGATATTGTTTATATTATGGAGTGAATATAAAAGACAATATAAAAAATATAAATTTTGCATAAAGAATGAAGTCGATTGGATAATGAGTTGCCGAGATATTTGTAATCCTATTTCAACACTCTTCGATTTGTTATGACCCTGTATTTCATCCAAATTTCAATTCAAAGATATATTTTAATTGGAAATGAGACGCTTAATCCGACGCAATAAACTGTTAGTTAATATGATTAACATTTTTGGAGATATATGAATGTTTCTTTTATGCAAATCAGTGATAGAAGATTTAAAGTTTATGAAGTCATCAAGCCACGATTTTATTCGAATTGCAATGACACATGTTTTATTTTCATATTTTATATTTTATATTATGCATATCCATGATGGGTAAGTATTACGCTGGCCCCAAACAACTAGCTTGGTAAAGTCAGGAGATCTTTCAGAAAATATTGTCAAAATCTGCGTTCTGAATTGAATTCCCGATACTGCAGCACGAGAAAAGGGAAAAAGTGTTATCGCGTTACACGAATCGCTTATAACTTGATAAGTAATTTATCTATCAAAAAATGGAAAACTTATTTTGATTTCAAATCGCTTGAATAGCCTGCTAATTTTATACCTTTGCGTTTAAAAATGCATCAAAAACTTTCGTGTTGTTGAGCAGGTCATTTGAGAATCTCCTGGTTGTTCTCAAATCCAAATGAGCTACTTACTGCACATTTCTGAATTCATTTTTGTTCATAAACACATGAAACTGACAGATGTTTTTATTCAGAAACTATGTAATCAAAAGACGTTTTCTATTTTTTGGTAAAGGCAGAAGAACTTTCAGAAAATATTGTCAAAGTCGGCATTTTGAACCAAATCGCCAACGCGGCAGTGCTTTTAATCTTTTGAGTGTACTGTGTTGCTTTTTTTTTTTTTCCTTTTTTTTCCCCGGAATAAACAGTAAATATGTTTCTGGTTGGCGGAGGAAAAGGTCTGCCGGAACAAAATTTCTAAGGCAGAACTCGACTCGGTCCAGTCCATTATAAAAGCTAAACAATTAGCCCGGAGCCTTACGAAAGCTTTATTGGCCGTTCGCGGCCCGTACCAAAAACCTGTACCAAACTGCTAAACATCCATTTTGTAAAGAGATTATCGCCGGAGGGGAAAGAAGATGAAACATGAAAACGCTTACAACAGAACAGTTATTTCCGTACAAGACGACATTGGCTCGGCTAAAAGGCTGCTATATATATTTAGTAGCTCTAGGCTCGGCTGTTCACAATAGAGAAGAGAGAATGAGACAGAGAAACCACGAAAATCCCGCGGAGTGTGTGTGGCCACAAAGCTATCCCTGCCTTCTCTTTCCCAACCACTGAGAAATTCATCAATCAGTGAGATCTCTGATGTCAACAGCAAAGTAAAGATAGAAAAAAATGTACGAAAGTATCCTTTCTGTCGCTATTGGTTTGACCTGATCTGGTGAAAGATGCAGAAACTAAATTGATTTCCAAAAATACCATGTTGCAATGTGTGGTGTACATTGAAGGGTGAGGAAGCGGGTCACCACAGAAACAGAAAATGTAACATTTTATTTGAAAAAATAGATTTTCTTTCCTTTTTTTTTTGGGGGGGGGGGGGGGATTGTAGAATAGAACTTCAATCAAAATGGATTTGGATTTGTTTAGATAAGCACTTTTAAAATACCCTATAATAACCAACAAAACAGGGTTTTCCTAACAACAATTATAAAACATGAATTTCTAAATTAGAGGGACTCTAAATTAGAAATACTCCAGCTGGCTTACATAATAAAATTTAAAGTGTTATAAAATACAGCAGGATATGGAGAATAATTCTTAAATGTCTCAAAGATTAGTGCATAACACGCATCAATAAATAAACACTTTTTCAAGCATGGTACAATGTAATCAGAATTTGCAGCATCAGAGAAAAATAAAATTATAGTTTATAATTGATTATTTTTGTTTCGATGCCTTGTAACAGAAATTCATTGTGGCAGATGTGTTACGTTTTCGCAAATTTTTTTCCAACTTGAAGAACAGCAAAATGGTGTGAGTCATGCATCGTCAAAAAACCTGATAAAAGTGTCGAAGCACAGTCAGGGTTCATACATAGTTGAGAAGAAAAATCCCAGATGGCTCGGCCTACAGGCACAGGTAGATTTAGAAGACGCAGACCGTGGGGCACCTGTTTGTTGGGAATTGCGGAAGAAATTACCTTTTTGCGATGATGCAACAGTTGGAACCGCCTACTTCGAAACCTAACGTGTTTGCAGGCAAAACCAGCAGGGATTTTTATTTTTTATTTATTTATTTATTTTATTTTTATTTTTTTTTGCTATAATAGTTGGTCCTATAAAAAACTTGTCAATATAAAAGTTTTAGATAATATTAAGAGGATTTATAATAAATTTAAGCGGATTTGAAATCTTGGGAATTGACGAAGTTATGATTTTTTTTCTTCTAAAACCCCCTTCCCCCTTAAGGCAGTTTTTAATTATATCAAAAATCTGTCATACATAAATTTTCGGCCCTTCTCCTAGAAGTAATAATAACTTCAAACGGATTCAATTCCCTTTCAAACTAATTTTTAAAGGATTCAAAAACACTAACTCCTTCGTGACGTATTGTTTAAGGTGCACGAAATCTTTGAATTTGAACAGTTATATTTTATTACAAAAATTTGTGTCTTAATTAATTTTAAAATTTTCGACGATTTAATAAAGCAAAAATTACAATATTAAAAAACTAATGGCGAAGAATTACACTCGTCGAAAAGGGATAGAGAAAATTAGACTACATTCTTGTTTCTCAAATAGCAATTTTTTCTCTCTTCATCAGTTTGTGAATAAATATAAATTTAAGTTTTGGCCTGAGTACGAAGACTGGTATAAATATCGAGCCCGAGTCCGTTTCGAGATGAGCATGCTTCATCACTTTTGAACAGGTTTCCATTAGTGTTCGTAGAACAAAATCTGGGGAGAGACAAGATTTTAGAAAATGTGTTTTGCTTGCTTGGAGACTGCTGTCAAGGCCGCATTTTCTTACATTTTATTTTATTTATTTATTTATTAACGGAGAATATAAACATGAAATAAACTAAACAAATATTTTTTTTTTGTAAGAATCTTACATGCAAAACAATTAAAAAAAATATATTAATATGTATAACACAGTACAGAAATGTAACAATTAAGATTATATTTAAAATTAAATCTAAGAACAAAGGCTTTTTAATAATTTTTCTTATTTTATTTTATGCAGAATTGAAACAATTTTTTTTTTTTTGTCATCAACCCCCCCCCCCCCACCCCCCGTTCAGGAATTTTCCTTTTAATACATGAATGTAAAAAAAAAAAAGAAAGAAAAAGAAATACGAAACTAAAAGCTGTCTTTCACATATGAATTGGTGAGCTTCGCTGCCAAGGCCACGTTTTATTTTTTTTTATTCATCAGGAACATAAACATGAAATAAACTAAACTATGATTTTTTATTTTTTTATTTTTTCTGTCAGTAGTGCACGTGCAAGACCCATGGATGTACAATAGATATGAAAGATATGATAGATATAAAATATGTTTTAGCACATCCATGGCAAGACCATTTTTAAATGTATTAACATATAAAATATTACGAGATTTTATTCAAAATCCAAAAATAAGTTTCACCCCCCCCCCTTTTTTTTTTCCACCAAAATGAATAAATTATAAATGTAAAGATATCTAATGATAATAATAATAATAATATTTTATAAGCAATCAATGTTTATGGTGAAAATCATTATATATTCATCTAATTCCATCACTCCACTTCATGATAAAAATAAAAAATAATAATAAACAATATTTAAAATTGGAATATTACTTTATTTTTAGGATTTCTAAATTGGTATCTAAATGCATAATTATAATTTAATTAAAATAAAACTACTAATTGATTAAAATGTACTTTTTTTAGAAAAATACATTACTCTCATTATTTTTTTATTTATTTTTTCTACTTTTTAACTTAATATTGTATTACCATCAGAAACACATCAGTGAACATATTTTTTTTATAATTCTAGTATATTAAAAAATGAGTGTAAAATCGATTGCAAAATCCCATCTTTACATAAATTAAGTGTAGTAAAATAAAAGAGTGTGAGGTTTTTTTTTTCTATCAGTACATGAGCGTAAAAAGAAAACGGAACTAAAAGATACAGCAAAAATAAACACCGCCTTTGGATAAGGTTGCCACAATTTCATTCCGAAAACAGATCTAGCCAAAGTTGCCAAATTCACTAGATTCAGATTATGGCAAATAAAAATTTCCTTAAGTGTTTTTGTGAAATATAAATACTGTTTAGTAACGATATTTAGATTTGCTACAAACTGGACATTTTTTGCACAAATTTTTTTTTAAAAAATCAGTTATTTTTGCATAAGAAAATAGTATAAAACACATAACTTATTACTAATGAAGCTTTATTTTGATATTTGACTTATAGATGGCAGCACCACACGAAATCATTTTGAAATAAACGGTGTTTAGCATGATGGTAAAAATGGCGCTGGATAATAGAAATATACGGCTATTGGATTATTAAATTAAATATTATTAAACATTTGCTCAATATATAATAATAGGACAGATGTTATTGGATAATTTGGGGTTTAAATTTTACTAAATACTTGCTGTAGTGTATATGTATCAATTGTTTATTTCTAAAATATGATCGATATGTTTGCTTTAGAAATGATGCTGGGTACCCGTTACTCTTAACTGGATTTCAGCTTTCGTTACAAAATATTATTTTTCACAAAAATAACCTTTACTTTTCACAAATTGGGCCCCAAGAAAAAAAAACCTGCATCGACCCCTGGTTTTAATCTCATTACTGATATATATTATTGTATATCACTTGACATTCTTTGTTATAGAATTTAAACTGATAGTACATATAAAAATATTTTATTTATTTCATCACTCATGTGGTAAATAAAAAAAATCTTACTTTTTAATAATTAATTCTTTTAATAAAATATATTTGTATTAATGAGGGATACTTACTTAGACAATATATTTAATATCTCAACTAAAAATCATTACAGTTAGTAGATTTGAAAATATAACCATTTAATTAGAAACTAAGGGATTAATCCTTTAAAACAATGTTAATAAACATAGAAATCCATAAATTCTTATTTAATCTATATGCATGTATTTTTCAATTTTAAGATATTTAAATTTCTTAAACAAAATTTTATGATTCAGAAGACAATTATTGCTTTAATACAAACAACTATTGGTGCAATATTTTAAAAATAATTCTTTCTTAGTATAAAAGCCTTTATACTAATTACCTTAGCAGTATTCAGGGGTCGATCCAGGAAAAATTTGGGGCCTATTTAGTGCCCCTTCACAAAAATCTATTTAATAAAATGGGCCCCTTCACAAAAATAAATTTGGTAAAATGGGTCCCTTCACAAAAATCAATTTGATAAAATGGGCCTCTTCACAAAAATCAATTTGATAAAATGGGCCCCTTCACAAAATTCTATTCCATAAAAACTTACTATTTATTATTTATTTATTATTTTGTAATGTTTTGAAATGTGTAATTTGTAAACAAACAAGTTCACCAGAGAGAAAAACTTCAGCAAAAGGGTTTAAAAAAGTTTTTGTTTATAAATGCTTGGTTCGAATTTGATTAACTGGATTTCAACTTTCGTTACAAAATGTTATTTTTCACAAAAATATAATAAATTTCACAAAAATAACCTTTACTTTTCACAAAATGGGCCCCAAGAAAAAAAACCTGCATCGACCCCTGGTATTAGTATAAAAGGGGACAGATAAGAAGCAATTGCAATTAATTTTTTTTTTCTTCTTTTAAACACTTCTCTTAAAAACATAACATAAATTAAATAGATATTTCTTTTATTAGAACCTCATGTGAAACACAATTTTTAAATATATATAAAAAGGAATACAGAAATATAACGCATATCACAAATCCAAAAACACGTGTTAAAAATGACAAATTGAAACAGTTTATTATTTATTTTTTTCATTGTAGAGAAGGAGGGGCTCTGTACTGTGAAACTCCGTTTAAAATAATTGTTAAACATGTAAAAGAAGAAAGTAATTACAAATTTCCTTCAGTGAGAAGGGCGGGGAGTCAAATGGTCTCTGACCCTGTGACTAAAATTCTTAAGTCCTACTCTTTTTAGTGTTTACTTATCTGAAATCTTTTGAGAAGAATAAATTTTACTATAGTTTTCAAAATCGCAATCGAATAACATTCATGAAATTTGAAAATCCAAGAAGGTGATGTTTCTTGAATTTTTAAGTGAAAAATAATGTTTTTTAATTCCGTCCAGACAAAACCTCCTCGCTTTACCTCAGATTAATAATTTTTAAAAATTATGTTTATAAATTAGTCTTTCATAACAAATATTGATTTTGGACAAGAGATATTGCCTTATATCAAACGTAAGAAGACTATTTTTTAAACTAGGCGGCTCTCCTCCCTACAAGCTACATTTGCCAACACCCTGTATACACCCACAGACTCAAAAAGTATACTAATTTTCTCTGTTTAAAAGATTACCCTATTACGTAAGATTGAATGATATTATCACAACCAATGGCGATCTTCTGTAATCAGGTTGTCATTCATTTCTATTTGACTGGGGGATTTTTTGGTCCCAAGACTGCATCCACTACCGCGTGACAAGTAAAGACTGATTTCGGGATTAAGTAAGATCTATTACACATTTAAAAATCAACTTTTATAAAATGGTTAAGTAAAAAATATTGCTGCTTCTAGGAATTATTAACGTTTATTTATTTATTTGTTTTTATTTTATTTTTTATTTTTTTTGGGGGGGGGGGGGGGGATTTTATAAGCAACCCATTTTAAATGTATTAATGTATTATTTGAACAAGTAGGTAAGTGTGATCGAAGATTGCACAGTGTTTCATTTAATATTCCTATCAAAACGTTTTATCCTTTAATTAATAAATCCAAATAAATTTCATTTAAAAAAAAAAAAAGTCATGTTTTTTATAAAATAAAAATTTACCGGTCTATTTTTTCATTTTTTCGAATATTTGAAATGGCCCGCTTTGATGTTTCCTATACAAAAATCATAAAATAAAAAATTATAGGCTGAATTAAAAATTTCTTAGAAAATCTGAAATCTTAGCCCATTTTAAAAGCAAGAACGAATAATTTGTATAATAAAAATTCCAGTTCTTTTCAAATGCCTCATTTTGTCAATTCTTCCCTTTCCTCAGAAAGCGATGCTATGTCTGATCTAGAATTGACATGTTAAAAAGAATTCTTTTTAAGCAATCTGATTATTTTTTTAAAGATCATATCTGAGGATATAATAATCTCAGCTTTATGAAAATTAGATTTCTGGATTCATCTTTGAAAAATACATACAGATGTATAATTTTCAAATCGATAAATGCAATATTTAAAAAAAATTTACTAGAGTCGGAATTCGTCCATTATAAAGAAACACGGTTCTGATTAATTCTTTTCTCGGCAGAGAGTTGTCTCTTTCCCACACCTGTGTCCTTTATAAGATTAAAAATTTATCTTTTTCTCAACTTAAAATTAAAATTTGTTAATTGATATCTTGGGTTTCCTGGTGCAAATTTTTCGAAATTTGATTTTTTGAAATCGCGATTTTCTTCTACGTCCGTATCCGAGTTTTGGGTAGATCAAGCTATTTTTTCGATCTGTTTGAAAAAGCAATAATTGTGGTTTTATGGCTGCCTGGATCTTTCTGGTACCCCGACTATGACAACTGTTCCCCCTCTTCTGGAGTTTCAGAATGGATTTTCTTTGTGGTTTGATTAAATTCTACGCTTTAGAATATTTTTCTTTCCATTAATGAGTGGGTTTTTAAGATTTTAATTAATATCTTGTGTTAATGAAGACATTTTCAAAGTTTTATGTTTTCCAGTGCGACAGTAGGTATTCAGCTGTTCCCAGTACACAAAATTTCAAGTCTTTAACTTATACAGTTTCCGAGAATGGACTCTGTAACGGACACACAGAGAAATGAGACGAATAAGGTTTCATGAGATGAACAAAACCCTAAAAATGACATAATTATCATCATTAAATGCTTTTCACACTTATAATTTATTCATTTTAAAGTTTTATTATTGGTTTTAAATCAATGTGTAAGTACATTCTTCAACTGACAAGAGTTTGGCTATGTTATTTGGGCTTTTTTAAAGTCTGACAACATGAGATATAAATGGTTATTTCTAACTGTAAATTAAATATATATTCAGATAACGAAATTTTCAAAAAGAAAATGGATAAAACCCCTAAAAAACTAGACATATTTAATAAAAAATTGGACACTGCATAACACCATCTAATCAAGTATATGCTTGCAAAAGATAGTTAAATTGCTATGAATAGTTTTTATTCTATAAAACTTATTTAACTGAACTATCTTAACCGATTCCAACATTAAATAATGCTTTAAAAAAGTTTTTCCATTTAAAAGTTGTGTGATTCAATGTGTTTATTATATTTTTATCTATGAAACTTCCAGTTCTCATGTTTGTATGTGCAGTAGTTTTTGGAAGATAACCCATAAAAATGTTACAGTAAATTCAATTACAGCAGCAGCAGCATTAGTAACTTTTTTTAAAATAGTGAAAAATTATAAAATAACCTTATACAATATTCATATTAAATACTATAAATTACGAAGAGTACAATACTCTCAATGAATCTGCTGTATGAGAATAAATCACACAGGTGAGAAATTCTCTGGACGAACAGAATATTATTGCCAAAGCCTAGAATGTTCCTCATACCTCGTGCACGTCAGTGCTACCTGCCATACAGCCATGGATCCTCACTTCAGATATTGACCAGGGATTCCCGGCCACTTTGGGAATTGGCCGGCCAAAGCCCAAAATACTCTGTTCATCGGGATTTGGCCAATTCACGAACTGGCCAAACTTCGGGCTTTGGCCGTAACATATATAATGCAAAATTCTGTATAATGCACAACTTCTTGTTTTTAGTTTTCCGTTTATACAGTCGACTCTGTGAAATCTGCCGATGTATAATCCGCCATCCATTTTCAAATGTAAACAATGGAAATCATACTTTCATAGTTAAGCTCATTAAAGAAATTACATCTAGCTGTTTTTGTGAATTATCAATTTTTAAAAGCTTTAAATTGTGATTTAGCAAGTTTTATGTGATTTGCATGATGTATATTAAAATAACTTTAGGTAAGCAAAAGGAACAACTAAATGCTAATATCAGTGGAGTAATTTACATTTTAAAACTAATAAATTCATGTAACAGCTGACTAAAGAAATATCTGCAGAAATCAGTTACTGATTTGGTCTTATTTGAAAGGCACTTTTGCTAAATACACCTTTAACCCTTTGAGGGGCGTTGGTATATATTATATACCACCTAATTTTAATCTGATTCAAACCAGAAACTTTTAATATAATTTTACTTTTTTACTTTTGACGGGAAAAAGTTGAAAAATTGCTTTTCCTTATTTTGAGCTAAATTCGTTCGTAAATACCAGTGTGAATTCGATGTTACAGGAACACAATTGCTTGCCCCTGAAAGGGTTAAACAACTTGGATATATATATATATATATATATATATATTCAGATTTAAGCCAAAACTTAAATTCCCATTGAGTAAATGTTCAAAAAATTAAATAACACCTAATGAAATTTAAATTTTATAATAATTCCAACATACTTAGAATTAAGAGCTAAAAGATCTTAAGAAGATTGTTTAGCTCTTATTGTTTGACACCAGTTTCAACTTATTTTCTATTTTTAGAATTATTAAATTACTTTTGAGTTATAGTGTTCCTTTTTATATTGTTATTTTTATACAAATATTTAATTTATAGTTCAGTTTAAAAAGAAAACAAAGGAATTATCTGTAATCTGCAAAACTCTTGGTCCCAAACTGTGCAGATTTAACAGAGTTGACTGTATTTAAAAAATGAATAATATAAATAAAATTTGCATTTTATAATTAATTTTTCCTTAAATTAACTTAGTTATTAAAAATTTTAACCAGTTATCCATTATATTTTCCTTTCCTATTGTAATTTATGTTTAAATATTTCTAATTAATAGTCCGACTATAAAAAAAATAATATGTAAACAAAGAAATGATCTATAATCCACCAAATTCTATAATCCGCCAAACCCTTGGTCCCTAAGTGTGCGGATTTCACAGAGTTGACTGTACTAACTAATATTATGTGAGAATAATCATACAGGTTTCTCTCGATTAGTACTGTTAATTAATCTCACGTATTATGCTAATTGAAACTAGGGATGCACCGAATATTCGGTATCTATTTGGTATTCGGCCGTATTACCGAATATTCAGTTAGGCCGAGTATCAAACTATTCGGTCTGTCGAATATCAAAGTATTCGGCCTATCGAATATTCGATTTGGCCGAATATCGAAATATTCGGCCAAGCCGAATACTTAAAAAAACTTTTTTAAAACCCACAATTTCTATTTTGAACTGACAATTAATAAAGAAATATTAAAAATAAATTAGAAATAAAATCATATTTCAATAAAAGAGAATGCTGCATTTTACATTATTTATTCACTGTTTGAAAAGTGTCACTTAAGAAAATTAACCATTAATGATGATCTTCATAGGAATTAATGAGGTTCAAATAAATGCAAGTTCCTGAATATTGTCTTGTAAATAATCTGTTGCTTTTTTGAAAACATCATGTTTCTAAACAAAATGGAAAAAAACTTTCACAGGTGATAATAGACATCAAGACAGACAATTTTTGTCCAAGAGACCAGAATTGCAACACGCTTATTCAATCAAAAATAAAGTGCATCTCACTTCAGGTCAAATTTGAATTTTCGTTACTTTAATAATATTGAAGATATTGTAACTATATTTTCAACATAGTTACTTTGATTTCTGTGAATTACGATAAGTACTGGAAATTTCCACCATTCATATCTAAACAACACTGAGCTAGATATTCCTTTATTCAGAGTGCAGATAACACTACTACTTATACTGTGTCACTGGCCAAAATTCAGCCACTTCAAATAGTATCATCATATTTTCTACAATCAAAATTAATACGATGCAAATATCATTAAAATATCTTCATTGTTGTTAAAGTTTTAAACAAAAATTTAGTTTCAGCTTGCAGTGACACACTCTGTGTTTTTTATTTAATGTAATTTATTTTTGATGGAATAAGTGGATTGAGATAATGTTTCTTGTTCAAAAAATGTTTGCCTTGACCACACTATCTACACATAAAGTTTGTTCTAAGATGTACAACCTCTGAATATGATCGCCCATTCCAGACACCTGCTCTCTGGTTCATTTAAAAACTTCCTTGCCAAATCAAAAGGAGCAGGAAAGTTATTTTTGCTGATTTGCCACCATTTTGATACATTTTATTGTTTTACTTTAGTCCCTTCCTGACAAATAAACACAAAATGTTTCTTCAATTCATTCAAAAATTTTCTTTGATTTTAAAGTATTTGTTATAGAATGTAAGAACATTTTATAAATTTATTTTAATTCACAGAAGAAGCTACGAAGTTTAAAGCTTTATTAATTAAAAAAAAGTTTTATCCTCTTTTTAAGTTATAACTCAAAGCACAGATTTTTTTTTTTTTAATGTAAAGGTTTCTTGTAAAAAGGTTTAGTTCATAAAATGGTAGTATCTGTGTGAAATATTATGTAATTTTTTTTTATAATTTAACTTTTAATACTTTTAAACTCTGAAATATAAAAATATTCGACCAGCCGAATATTCGGTATTCGGCCGAATAGTTACTATTCGGTTGGCCGAATATTCGGTATTTGGCCTCACTGTTACTATTCGGCTAGCCGAACATTCGGTATTCGGTTTACTTGTGGGCCGAATATTCGGTATTCGGCAAAAATCACTATTCGGTGCATCCCTAATTGAAACATACATTCAATTGGAAAAAGCACTATAGATCCACAGCCCCCAAAGCAGAATACTTTGCAATGTTCTGCAACGAACTTCAGTTGATAAAAAATGTTCTGCGGGAATAAAAAATAAAGACACAGGGATATTTTCTTATATATGAAGAAGTGCAATTGCATCTTTTATAGAAATGTAAAAACCATTTTGTAAAATGCAGACATACACACACGAAAGAAACTAATGGCAAAGTTTGCGATTTTACCTGATCGAATAATGAATTTTGTGGTTTCTTCCGACAATCGATTGACAATTTTTGCAATATTGCAGATTTTTCCGTATGTCAACTTGCGAATTTCGTGTTTGTTCATGGACCCAATTGTCGAATTTCGTAATATTTTTTTCCTGCAACTGATTGAAGAATTTCGAGATACTTTCAACAAATTCCTGACAAATTTTGGGTTTTTTTAGCTTCAACCGATAGGCGAATTTTGCAATATTCTTCTTGGACCGATTGGCGAAATTCATTGGTTTTTTCATGCAACTGATGCACGAATTTCGTGATTTTTACCTATGACTGATTGGCAATTATTCCAGGCAATTTTTTATTGTTTTACTGGCGATTTTTTACTGTTTTTCTTGCGAGTGATTGGATCGATGAATTTCCAATTTTTCCAATTTTTTTAATTTCGTTGAAATGTTCGTAGACAAATTGTAAATTTCGACAAACAGTCGCGAAAAAACAAAAATTGCGAATTTTGCAGTGTTTTTTACCTGCGACCGATTGGCGAAAACCGTGGATGTTTTTCCGTGACTGTTCGTCAAATTTTGCATAATTTTGCACAACAGGCTGAAGAATTTCATGATTTGTTCTCCATGATTGACTATCGTACTGCGCAAAATTTTTTCACGACCCATTGATCAATTCTGCAATCTTTTTAAATGAACGATAAATAAAGGATTTTGATATTTTTTCCCCGGCCATCGAGTGACGAATATTACAATTTTCCTTCGATTGAATGGATATTTTTCCTGAAAATGATAATTTGAAATGTTCTGCAGGAAAGGCAACTGAAGTTCTGCGACGTACGTCGCACTTTTAAGCATATTCTGCTTTGGGGTCCACAGCCAACTTTCTTAAAAACACTTTATACATAAATAGACACTATAATAATGTACTATGATATTGTTTTTAATTTATTATTGTTAATATATATATATATATATATATATAACAGTTTGGTTTAATAGTTTTTCTAATTTCCAGAAACTTCCATTAACATAAACATGTGAGCTTATTTAATAAGTGACAATCTAGAAACATTAAAAAGTTGATTTTAAGTTTAATTCTGCATTACTACATTTTTTTTTAGGTTAATATGCTAGATTACTTACTGTTAGGTTAATTATTAAAAATGTATGTAATTTGATTTTAAACTTGTTCTAATTCAATCTTATTACTTCAAAATTAAATACCTTTTAACTTGTTAAAGCCAACCCTTATCAATTGCATAGCTTTAGTTCTATTTTTTGGGATACATCTGGTGATAACATGAAATTCAATTTTCTTAACCTTAATTGCTCATATACTTCTGCTTCTGTTGGTTTATAGATCTTTGTCTATCAAATATTTGCTTCGTGAATTCTAATTTTTAGGAAAGTTCTTTTATTGCTATTTCATTTTCAGCAATTTCTGTCTCTAACAATTCAAAGCTTTTTGGCTAGCAGAAAAAAGGATCATCCATTTCATGCCTTTTGCACTAATTGAAAAGTTTACCACACTAACTGAAATTCGCATTGATTGAAACTGCATTAAAGCAAGGAAAACCAAAAACCTGTATGATTAAGTGGTTTAAATGTTTCTGTTAAGTTAAGCTGTATTTTTAATGTGGAATACTATATTTTTATATAATAGATTTATTATATTTCTTTCCTTTTTTTTTTTTTTGTAGGCAAAAGAAAGAGAAGTAGATTTAAAAAATCAATGGTCTCTAAATCGACTTACTCGAAGAGAAACTCAGTCCAAATATGGTTTTTAATGTACATACATATCCCTTTTTTTACTGTAAAGTTTTATATATTATGTATAAATACTTTTTTTTCTGCATTTTTCTTTTTTTTCTTAAATAAATATTTATCATCACATTCAAGTGTTTTGATTTTTTGAGTGTATTAGACACATCAAGTAACGTATGCATTTTTTTTATACATATCTAAAAAGTATCCTGAAATAAGAATCAGCAAGACACCCATAAGGGAGCCAGGCCCTAGGCCTTAAGTCAGGTTTTTCCGACATGCACTTGCTTTACCAAAACTCAGGGTATGTGGAGACCTACAAATGTAACCACGGTTCCCTGCTAAAGAAAAAAAAAATGTAAAGGCTGTTCTAAAAATACAAAATTGTACTACTTTCTGACAGTTTTTCGAAGTTTTTTTTTATTCTTAGACACATGAAATTGGCAAGAACTGTATTCAGAAACTATGAAATCAAATAGAATTTTTCATTTTTTAATAAAAGAAAAGCAACTTTAACATAATGCTGTCAAGTTTAACATTTTGAACAAATTTTTGGGATAATAGCTTACAAAAGGTAGACACAAGACACTTATAACAAGATATAATATATTTATTGAAAAAAGAAAAACTCTATTCAATTTCAAATACCTTCAATAGTTTTGCCTGAAGATTTCATGCTTAAAAATGATTCCTTGAATGTGTCAGAAAGTTTTTCGTTTATGAGAGAGAAATATATATATATATATTAAGAACTTCTCTAAAGCCACTACCTAATATTTATATGTATATCAGTCAGAAATAATCTTGCCTTGTTTGCCATATGTACATAATAATAAAAACAGTTTCTTTAAGAGTTGTTTATAAGTGTGAGAGCGTCTTGTGTCTCATGATAACCTTTTGCAAGCTATTACTCAAAAATTTGCTGAAAATGTTAAACTTGACAGCATTATGTTAAAGATGCTTTGCCTTTATCAAAAAATGGAAAACGCTATTCAATTTCATAGTTTTTCTTGCGAATTCCATGTCTAAGAATAAAAATAGCTTCAAAAAATTGTCAGAAAGTAGTATTTTGTATTTTTGGGACAGCCTTTAATTTTTTTTCTTCAGCAAGTTGTCAATGTATGCTTTTAATTAAAAATATGAGAGATCTGCTTGTTTTCATCATCTTGTAGAAGAAAATTATGTAAAAAACCAAAATATGTTTTTTTTATGTTTGTCCCAATTTTTTTCAGTTTATGCTTTCACATTTAAAAATGTGTCAAAAAGTTTTTCGCTTATGAGAGGAATATATACATATTAGGGTGTCCCAAAATTCAATGTAAAAAATTTTTTTTTAAAAAAGGTGGGTCTCTTCTACTCCTATTATTAAAATACTAGCTGTTACCCACGACTTCATTCACGCAACATTTAAAGAAGAATAAATGCATTAATTAAGTAAAATATTTCACACCCCGATAATTAAAATTTACGTTTATGTTTACCAATTATTACTTACCATTGTCCGTTTATTTACATGTTTTATAGCTAGATTTTTTAATAACTTGAATTAACTTATATTATTATTCACAACTTAAAAGAAACGGCGCATCTAGAATTTGTCGAGAATTAAATAAAAATCATGTACTCGTGACATCATAATTCACTTTTATATTTTAACAGAATAATAAGTCTACTATAATTTGTGACTCGTGCTATAGCCAGTATACACGTTTTTATTATCTTTTTACGCATGAATGGTTCGCTATGGTACTCCATTGTGAAATTTGGTAATTTTTAAATTCAGTATTTGAAAAACGGCATAATCATTAGATTTGAAATTTATATCAAGAAAAATACAACTTTTTACCTTTCTAACGCAGTTTGTCTAACAATTTTCTGACAAATACATTTCAAGCTATTAAATTTTTCAATAACTTCAAATGTTTTATTTTCCGAGATTAATCTGTGGCAACGATTAGCGGACAACCCAGTCGTCAGCAACGCATAGCTTTTTATTAAAGAGGATATGAAGAGCTCATTTGGAAAAGATTAAGAGGTCCCTCAAAGTCACACAAGTTCACTGATTTCTGTAAAAATATGGAATTTTAATCAAAAGTATAAGTGTTGATCGATTATATATTAGTAAAAATAGTTATATTATATATTAGTTATAAAGTATAGTGTTGATCCATTAATTATAAATCTTTAGTATTTATTTTAACAAAGAAAAAAATAATGAAAAGCACAATTAAATATAAAAACATAATTAAAAGCTGCACACTTGCTAATTTGATATATTTTCACTTTAAGCTTTCGATCAGTGATAGTGCTGTTCTTGTATACAATAACATTGTACCCTTTTGAGAGAATCAAGTTTGCCAATAATATATAAGCAGCATATCTTAAAAAAGATCAAAGATTTATATGGCAAACAAGTAGGCTTAATGAGAAATCGAAGAAGGAATAATGCAAAAGAATCAAAGAGTGTTAATCTGGATATCTTATTTGACATAAGTCACACGCTAATTCGGAACAGCTTATTAAAAATGAAGTGGATCGGTCATTTCTCAGATTACAAAAAGAAACTAGGAAAGGTTGTATTGGATCTCTGGACAAAAAGCTTTCTACACGTGAGAAAAGATCAGGTGAACGACATGAAAAATTTGCAAAACAATTGAAAGAAGCTGCTTCATCTCAAAATTCCTTTGCTTTATCAACTGCATCTTTTACATCAACAATGGATGAGACTAACACTGAAAGTAAAAACTCTAAAAGACTTGGATGATGAATATGCTGCAGAAATTACACCAGAAAAAAAAAGTATATTGCATTAGAAACGTGCATGTAAAGATGAACGAAGATGAAGGTCTGTCATAACACCAAAAGTTGCTGCTCCTTTTGACAGAAATAATATAAGTACAAGAAATTCAACATTGTTACTTGCATCTGTCTTGAACATGGCTGCTAGGAGTGATAGTGAAGCAGACCGTTCAAAAAGTACTGTTCATTGTGAACATCAACACTTACGTAATGAAACTGTGCAACAAATAAAAATGGAGTTCAATGCTTCAAATTCATTCATTGGGATGGAAAGTTGTTACCTGATTTATTATTAAATGAAACAAGGAAGGTAGATCGTTTATGAGTGTTAGTTTCCTCTCCAAAAGAAAGTAGTACAAAAATTATCAGAATTCCTAATCTGTTATCTGGTACAGGAGAAGCAGCAGCTAATGCGGTTTTTGAACTTTTTACAGACATGAAAATGTGATTCTCAGGTTATTGGTATGTTTCGACACAACTTCCTCAAATACAGATAAGTTAAAAGGAACATGTGTTCTTTTTTAATATAAAACTAGAAGAAACCTTTTGCGATTAACCTATAGACACCTTATTTGAAGTGTTACTTTTAGAATTTAGACATATTTAATGTATGTGTGGTCGATTTAATGTAAGGTATGTCGAGTGGACCTGAAATTATTATGTTTAAAAGATTTAGAGAAAAATAGATTCAACTTAAGCACGAAAATGCTAAAAAAAACATGCAGCTTCCAGCTTTTTGTAGAGGATTGGTTTTATGCTTGCGTTTGTAAATGGGTTGCAAAATGAAAGTAGGTATGATCTTGATCATACATCCCGTCATGAAAAGCTGGTTTTATCCTAAATGTACTTGTAAACGGTGCTAAAGAGTTGATCATTCTTCTTATAAATAACCTGGAACTTCCTGTCTTCCTAAAAAAATACTTAGTTTAGTTTCCCAGATCGCACGCAACTATGCTTATGCCTTGAAGCAAAAAGGTTCATCACTCATACCTGTTGTAATCCTCCTGTCTCATTAGGCATTATTGTTTTATCAGTCTGTAGGTTTCAGCAATTGCCTAAAAGGTTATTTTTTTTTTTACATTGATGGTACATAATACTTATGTTACATTTATGCCTATTCCGTACATTTTTTTAAAAAAAACTATATTTGTTACAAAATATAGAGTGGAGCACAAAAGAAAAAGTGATTTTTTTTATTTTTCCAAAAATTATTTTTTAGATTTTCTTTATATAAAACTCATAAGTAAAAATAAAGTTTATATATGTACACAAAATAATTATTCCCATTACCCAATTAAAGTCTAATCAATATGGACTATGGCACTAATAGGCACACTCCTCTTCACCTAAGGAAAAGGTCTTTTACCTCCTGAAAGTGGTCATAATACACAGCCGTATGTTGTAAAAAAATATATATATATATCAAGAGAAACAATGCAAGCAGTTGAGGAAAGAAGAAAGGTGTTTGCCTGGTGAATTCGTTCAAATAATCAAAAATATTTTTCATTATGACACTGACATTCCCTTATTAGTTATTATATGACTTATTCATAGAGATGTAAAATTTCCAGAAATTTTGAAGTGGCGGAAAAAAACCAGTTTTTTTCAGGAAATTTTGGAAAAATTGATTTCTTACGAATGTTTCGCAAAAATAAGTCACATTTTCTTAAAATATACAAAATTATAAACTTTTTTAAATTTCTGCATACTAAAAAATATTTTTTTTTTCACTTCACATGAATATATTACAAAAAAAGAAGTCAACTTTTAAAAGTTTAGCCTTTCAATCTCAGAATTTCATAGTAGCTTTTCTTGCTTAATTTAGCATCACTGTTTGTAATATATCATGTCTCTGTTCAGGGGCGCGCCGATCCAGTGTGCCATGTGTGCTGTGCACACAGGCGCCAGAGCAGTAAAGGCGCCAAAATTTTAGTGTGAGGTGAAAATATTTGAAAAAAATATATAAACTAAAATTAATTGTACTAAAAATGATAAATGAAAATTTTTCTTTCTAAGCGTTTTCTAAGTTTACTTAACGCCTTTACAAAGGCAGTAAAATGTGAGATAATATTTGGCATAATAAGGAAGAATAATGAATGTATTTTATTGGATAGCTAGTTTTTAACAACATAATATAACGGAAACGTTTTCAAAACTCAGTGGCAAGAAAATAAACTTTGTTTTTATAAATGCTTGTTTAAATCTCGAAAATATTAATTTTTGAGATTTCTAAACATAAAGTAGCTTTCGTAATCATGGGATAACTCGAAAGGGTATATTTTCGTTCATGGTTGTATTATATTTCGTAGATTAACCCTTTCATAGGCAAGCACTTGTGCTCCTGTAGAGTTGAATTCCCACCGGAATGTAGGAAAGAATTTAGTTCAAAATAAAAATAAGCAATTTTTCATCTTTTTCTCGTCAAAGTTAAAAAAGTAAAATTTAATTAAAAGTTTCTGGTTTGAATCGGATTAAAATTAGGTGGTATATAATATATACCACTGCCCCTCAAAGGGTTAAAAAACATTTGTTTTTTCACAGTGTGACATTAATATGATTTTTTTTATGCTTTTTCTTTATTTTTTTTTTCTTTTACATTTTTTTTTTTTTTGTCATAAAAAAAAATGGATAATCACTATTTTCCACATTACATCTGTATTCACTTATATGTTTTTGGAAAGTTTACCCTTTTTTGGGGGGGGGGGGGGCGACGAAATTCACGTAATTTCTCCTTTTTTTTCTTTCGACAGATTGACAAAGTTCGTAAATTTTTTTTACCTGTGTCTGACTGACAAATTTAGATTTTCTTCTCTGCGTTCGACTGATGAATTTCACGATTTATCCCCGCGACTGACTGATGAATTTCACAATATTTTCCCACGACTGATTGACGAATTTTGCAATATTTTCTGATGAGCAATCAACAAACTTCATGCTTTTTTCCTTGACTGAATGACAAACTTTGCGAATTTTTCTGTAACCGATTGGTGAATTATTCAGTTTCTTCTGGAGACAGATTGATGAAATTCACTTATTTTTTTTCTCTCGCCTCACTGAAAAATTTCAAGTTTTTTCCGCAAATGACTGATGAATTTCGTGTTATTTTCTTGCCATATCATATTTTCGCCATTTTTTTCCGAGACTGATGGACGAATTTAGCGTTTTTTTTTCTATGAACATAGACATAGATAAGGACTTCTAATAAAATAGCCTTTTGAATAAGAAAATCGTTTCTCGAAAAATGTTTCAAATACAATGTCTGTGTAGAACAGTTGTATTAGTCCATCTACCTCTTCAAATCGTCTGCTTGACAGCCACCGTCTGGTAGGTACAATAGATTTATTCTATGGTATTTATCCACATTCAGTGGCGCAGCCAGAATTTGGTTCTAGGGGGGGTTTTGAGTTTCTGATAAAGGTGGTCGCCGGTTATATGAATCACTGGTTAATGGAATCAGTCTTTTAAATGAATGAAATCATAATGCTTTTCTCCGCAATTAAGTTGGTTATGATTCATTTAAACAACATTAGAGTTACAAACTATAAAATGCACCAATGAAATAATACAAAACTAGATTAGATTTATAAAGTGTTTAAAAATGATGAGGGGCAAACTTTAAGATGGAAGAGTACAGTACAGCAAATAATTTTATATACAGTACAGTCGTTGAGTTTCACACGAAAAGTTACTTGTCAATCATATTTGACGTAATAGTAGACAATTTTAAAGCATTAAAATAAATTATTCTGAACAACGCGAAACTTTCCGATTCATTTTCTAAAATGAAAACATATGCAGGCATGATAATTCAAGTGATTTGTTATCGAACAGTTTTTCATTATAAATTAATTACATATTGAATTATAAGCTATTGTTGTCTCAAAATTACTGACTCTTAATGTCTTGGAAATATTCTACGAATTATTTTTCAATGTTTGCCTTCAATAATTGAATTCAGTTGGAAATGAAAAATGTTGACTCTCACTCTGATTCGTCTTACCTAAAGCAAAGATCTTATACAAAGTTTAATCTTAGCATTGTGCCAAGCGCGCTTCAAAAGGAGGTCACAAAGTAGCAACACTGTTTTGATCCATGCCGTTGTTCTCTAGATGGGTTTTTAATTAATATATCAGATAATTACAAACACATTGAAAATTATTACCAACAATCCTTAGATGATTCTGCGTCGATAACCCTCAACTCCCCGCTGAGCACCAGAAAAATAAGACACATGAGTGATCTTAAAATAGTTCAGTTTTTACTTTTTAAGTATGGAACCTTAATAATGGTGTCAAAATTCTGGTAACCATCTCCTCTCTAACATTGGCTATATTTTATACAACAATTTCCAAACAATTTTTTGGTACAACAATTTCCAAAGAGGTGTAAGAACAAAAAACATTCTAAAATTGCGGTTTCTACGATATTGTTGATTCTAGCAATTTGAAATTTAATCTCGCGGTTACTTTAAAAAGATGTAAATGCTCACTAAAAATGGTTTCTAAAAAGTTCGAAATTTAAAAAGGGGAAAGGAGCAGTAAACGTTCTAAATTACCATTTATTTGTGCAGTTAGGGCTGTATGGAGAATTTCGCTGTCAAAATCGGAGATGAAAGTGATCGTAATTTTGGGGGTATTTACGTTCATCGAAATAACCCTAGGTTCCCTTCCTGATAGGAAACAGTCCACAGCAAACAAAAAACCAGTACAATCAAAGACGCATAATCACGTGAAAACTTTTCTTTATTTTCGGACACATCGACACATCTGGAAAGGGCGAGGATGGTCCTCTTTACGCCTCTAAATAATCGACCTTCTTGTTCAACAGTTAGAGAAGATCTGATCTAATTTTTCAGATACATTTTCACCAACACATAAATGAAAATATGCCAAACACTACATTTTCTCACCAGGCACTCGTGTTTTTTTTTTTTGAGTAAGCCAGACATGTGTTAGCAGCGAACACAAAAATGTTGATATTGCATATCTCATGCAGGAATCAATTTATGAAAACGGCGCCTGCATTTAACACAAGATACGAAGAAAGACAAAACAGCATATGTTAAAGTCATCTGCAGTACATTAAAATAACGAATTGAAACCACAGAGAAGTAACGTACTTTTACTGTTACAATGAAAAATCTGGGAAAATTTTTAGCTAGGAAGAAATGATTACTTTCGAGATTAAAGAATAAAAAGATTTTGAATGCAGACATTAATTCACATAGAGAAACTTTAAGATAGAAAAATTAAATTTTAGAATAAAACATAAAATATATATGATTCTATATCATAGGCTGGAAACATGAAATTTGGCATAGTTGTTACTTTAGAGACTTAAATGCTAGCCCAGAACAGTTAGCAGGAGCAAAAACATGTTCTAAAATTGCGATGCAGTTGGTATAGAAGCTTGGAATTTGGCATGGTGGTAACTTTTGGGATGTAAATGCTCTCTAAGAACGATTTCTAAAGAAATTCTAAATTTAAAAGGATGAAACGGTCTGAAAATGATCTAAAAACAATTAATTAGGAATTGTTTGTGCTAGATATGTGAAATTTGGCACGGCTGTTACTCTAGAAATATAAATGATCAGCCGGAACAGTTTTCTAAAATTTAGAAATGTAAAAGGTTGCAAGAACAAAAAAGTTCTAAAATTGCGATTTGTGTGATACAGTTGGTATAAATGCTTGGTGTTTGACATGGTGGTTACTTTTAAGATATAAACACTCGTTCAAAACGGTTTTTAAAAAATTCAAAATTTTAAAAAGTGAAATGAGCAAAAAACGTTCTAAAAATGTTCTAAATCATAATATATTTAGAAATTTTATATGATGGTACTTAAGAAACGTAAATGCTCGCCCAGAATTTATTTTTTCAATTCGAAATTTAAAAGAATGCAAGAGTAAGAAGCATTCTAAAATTGTGATTTATGTGATACAATTGGTGTGGAAACTTGGAATTTGGCATGATGATTACTTTTATGTAGTAAATGCTTCCTTAGAACATTTTTTTAAACATTCAAAATTTAAAAGGATGAAATGTGCGTTTTCACAGTTTTAAGTAGAATTCTCGCCGTTTAATTGAATCGCATTGTTGGATAGAGTTTGATTTAACAAAGCGGCGGATTCCGCTAAGGCGGAATTTTGATTCATATAAGCGGTAATTATAGTAATTTTTTTTAGTTCTGGGGGGTGTTTTAACCCCCAAACCCCCCCCCCTTGGCTGCGCCACTGTCCACATTGTTGTTTGTAGGTGGCATTACCTTAGCACAGTTGTGCACTGACTGCCATGAAGTCGCAAATCGATATTAACACTATTTCATTAGAAATCCTTCTCTATTTCTGTTCATGCGTAAGACGAATTTCATTATCTTATTCCCTCAGCCAATTGACTAAATTCACAATTTTTTCGAACGACAAATAGACATATTTAAAGATTTTTTTTCCTGAGACCGAAAAGAGGGAAAAGAACAAAAAAAGGGCAGTAAGAGCCACCGGTCACTGCACCCTGTTAAATTGGCCTACAGTCAGCACTAAACAAAAATGAGATTAGAAGAGCTGCAAAGATCTTATTACTTTTACTCCTTGAGGTAAAGGAGTAAACCTTTTTAACCCTTGTGTAAGAGGCTTCAGTACCCCTCAATCAAATAAAATCTAAATTCAGAAATTTATTTAACAACATAATTGTTAAGGGTCCCTAACACATTTAATGGAACTTGAAAAATACACTGCATATATAAAACTTAACTTTCTTCCTTTTTAACCGACTCAAAAAAGGAGGAGGTTATCAATTCGACGTGTATGTATTTTTTTTTTTTTTTTTATGTATGTACACCGATTACTCCGGAACTATGCGTCATATTTATGCGATTTTTGTTTTATTCGAAAGAGAATAGTCTCAAATAGGTCCCATTTAAATTTTATCAAAATTGGTTCAATACTTTTTCAGAAATTCAACAAAAACGAAAAAAAATAAACATTTTAAAAATAGTTAATTTGTTGGCTTTTGACTGTTGCCAAATTTGAAAAGCAAAATTACATAAAATTGTGAATTGGATAAATATAATACAACGTACAGATAAAAACTATAAATTATGCTACAACAAATCTACTTTTGAATCTTTTAAAATCTTTTATGTATGTTCACCGATTACTCCGGAACTTTGCGTCCTATTTATGTGATTTTTTTTTATTATTCGAAAGAGAATACTCTCGAATTGGTCCCATTTAAATTTTATGAAAATTGGTTCAGTACTTTTTCAGTAATTCAATAAAAACGAAAAAAAAAAAATAAGCATTTTAAAAATAGTTAATTTGTTGGGCAGACGACTTTCATTTCATATCATAAAATATTCTATTACGTGAATTTGCAAATAATAAAAAGACTGACATATTTAAATCAGCTTTAACTTGTCGGATTTATTTTCATAGAACAAACTTTTTAAGATCTAAACAAAAAGTTTTGAGTGTTGCTAAATGTGAAAAGCAAAATTACATAAAATTGTGAATTGGATAAATATAATACAACGTATGGATAAAAAAAAACTATAAATTATGCCACAACAAATCTACTTTTGAATCTTTTAAAAGTTCCATTGTTGCAGTTTCACAGCGGTTTGGCATATTTTGATGAGCGTTTATTGGCGCATAATTAAATACATTGTTGTTTCAAATCCCATAAAAATGTACGAGTTACAGAAAATATTTGGCGATTTATCACCTGTGGCGCACTAGTTGGAAACTGCCTTTAAAATATCCAATATCTATATTATATTATACAATACAGTTGTATATAAATGCTTCTGCAATTGTCTTTTAATATTTCTACTACATAATATTAACTATAGAGTGACAATATAGAAAGAAAGGGGTTACTCCGAATAGTATTATAGGCGACATTGTTGGCGCAGTGTATTTACCTTGTACGGATCGTAAAAATCAGTACACATTAAGCATAAGCACCGAAATCAGTGAGTTACACAGTTATCAAAACTGTAGTATACAGTCCGATTATGACACAATATCCAAGACGATTAGGTGAGAATAATGATAAAATTTCTAATCTTCCATAATCGAGTCTACTGCCAAGGTTAGCATGAAATAAAAATATATTAGCAACAATATGGTTTAATGTTAATATATATATCATTAAAGGCTTTAAAGACATTAGATGAGAATAAAGATAAATTTTCTAATCTTCCGTACTCGAGTCTACAGTTGTAAATATAGATATCATTAAAGGCTTTAAAGACATTAGATGAGAATAATGATAAATTTTCTAATCTTCAATACTCGAGTCTACTGCCCAGTTAACGTGAAATAAAAAAGATATTAGCAACAATATGGTTTAATGTAAATATGGATATCACTACAGTAATAAATAAATAAATAAACTTTTTAACCAAAAAAAAAAAAAGAACCGACTTTAAAAACTACTAAAAAGCGAAAAATAAACTTTTTAACCAAAAATTGAACCGACTTCAAAAACTACTACAAAGTAAAAAATATTTTTTTTTAGGTAATAGTTAATAAAAAATTAAATTAAGAGCATTGTATTTACCATGCATATTATTATATTTATGTACATTAATTTGATTTTTTGGAGTCTGTGCCAGCCAAGCCAAGTACAAAATTCAAACGAAATATCCAATATAAATCGTAACACGCGTATAAGTTATGTCTACATAAATACGAGACAATAAAAAAAAAATACATATAACTCATCAAATGGTAGAAAATAAAATGATTTAAATGATTAACTAATTTCCAAAGCAATGTTTGTCGACATATAGTTGCTAATCTCATTTGAAAATACACATTTATAACATCAGATGAAATGTTTAAAAATGGTAACATGGCTTTAACTTGGCTTGGCTGGCACCGACTCCAAAAAATCAAATTAATGTACATAAATATAATAATATGCATGGTAAATACAATGCTCTTAATTTAATTTTTTATTAACTATTACCTAAAAAAAATTATTTTTTACTTTGTAGTAGTTTTTGAAGTTGGTTCTATTTTTGGTTAAAAAATTTATTTTTCGCTTTTTAGTAGTTTTTGAAGTCGGTTCTATTTTTGGTAAAAAAGTTTTTATAATAAAAAAAACATTTTACATAATCATTCTGAGTTGACTTAATTTTTCCAATGGTATTTTGTCATGTCTGCATTAATGTAATTCTTTAAATAGCACGTAAAATAATAGTGGGGTTTAAATATTTTTTTTTCTCCCTCCCAAACATTACAACTCCCCTCCATTTAAAAATGTTGGTAGGGAGACTCCCCTCCATTTAAAAATGGTAGGGAGACTCCCCTCCATTTAAAAATGTTGGTAGGGAGAAATTGGAAAATTGAATTTCAAGCACTGGTATTGTATATGACGCCATTTTAAAGAAACAAATTATTGTAGCTGTGACATTATAAATATTATCCTTTTTAAATCTCCAATTCCTTAAAAATTCATACTAATTTTACAATATTGAAAAAAAAAAAAAAAAAAAAAAATACTCACTATTAGAATTTTTATTTCACGTATATTTAGTTTTGGTTTTAATTTAAGTTTAGATTATTAATATCAAAATAATATTGTTATGAATTTTGTATATATCTGTAAATATTCCATTTGTTTAAATTTATTTTATTTTATTATTGTGAAAATTGCAGTATTATTAATGTATTTCCTATTGAGCATCATGTAACTCAATGCTAAAGGCCTCAGATGCTTTGCAAGAAAAATAACCTTACACCCTCATCTTTATAATGGAAGTCTATGGAAATATCGCCAAGTTGGCGATGGTTTTGGTGACTTATTTTTGTCGCCAAATTCGGCGATATATCGCCAAGTTGGCGACTTTTTGTGCTACCCCCCCTTATACATTTACATTGGGATCCTTTCACGTTTGGAGTACTCTATCGAGAGTTGAAGGACCTTCTGGTAATTTCTAGCATTAGAAAGCCCTGGAATAATCTGGAAAGATCTCTGAAGTTTATATAAGGGACCTCCACCAGTTCAGTTCAGTTAGTTGTCTGTCAACTGCGATTGAATTCATAAGAGAGGCTTTGCATTGAGAACTGTGTTTCTCGGATCGATTTTGTCGTTGATACGTCGTATTGAACACATTGTTTCTGTGTGAAATTTTGCTGTGCTTTTATTGGATTTGAAGATTACTGAATATCTTGTAATTTTCAGAAGATATTGGTGTTCGTATTGCACTGTTTATAGTGAATGAAGCCTTTTGATTGTTCTTATATATTGGCATCAGTCCTTTCGAACCCCAAGCTCACAACAATATATATACGTATGCATATTTCTTTAATGAAAGTTATAAAACAGGTGGATTTTTGAATATTTATAAAAATTATTTTCAACTAAATTTTTCACAGAAAATTTACATTTTCTTTGCAAAGTTTATTTGTATGCATTTATATATATATATATATATATATATATATATATAAACAGACAAAGACTAAAAAGACTTGAAAAGACTAAATAATTTCAATAGCATGTTATTAAAAAAGAATGTATTTCTAACAATAGATAAATATTTCTGGAGATTATTATCTGATTACACAAAAAATCACAGCTATGCCAATAAAAGTGAATGTATGTTTAAATTTTTATATTCAATTTTCAACCTATTGGTATTATTAAAATAATTTTTCACACGGATTTTCATTTTTAACCAGAGAAGTTGCATGTGTCTGCAGAGTTGCTACTCAAGCAGGAGAAAAAAATTCCCGGACTTTTCCCTGACTATTTTTTAAAAATTTCCTGACAAGTGTGGTAATACGTATTGGTTGCGGTGAAGGCAAATTAAGTTTATTATCAATTGAAAAAAATAAACTAATAATGATAAAATTTCTAATCTTCCATAATCGAGTCTACTGCCAAGGTTAGCATGAAATAAAAATATATTAGCAACAATATGGTTTAATGTTAATATATATATCATTAAAGGCTTTAAAGACATTAGATGAGAATAAAGATAAATTTTCTAATCTTCCGTACTCGAGTCTACAGTTGTAAATATAGATATCATTAAAGGCTTTAAAGACATTAGATGAGAATAATGATAAATTTTCTAATCTTCAATACTCGAGTCTACTGCCCAGTTAACGTGAAATAAAAAAGATATTAGCAACAATATGGTTTAATGTAAATATGGATATCACTACAGTAATAAATAAATAAATAAACTTTTTAACCAAAAAAAAAAAAAGAACCGACTTTAAAAACTACTAAAAAGCGAAAAATAAACTTTTTAACCAAAAATTGAACCGACTTCAAAAACTACTACAAAGTAAAAAATATTTTTTTTTAGGTAATAGTTAATAAAAAATTAAATTAAGAGCATTGTATTTACCATGCATATTATTATATTTATGTACATTAATTTGATTTTTTGGAGTCGGTGCCAGCCAAGCCAAGTACAAAATTCAAACGAAATATCCAATATAAATCGTAACACGCGTATAAGTTATGTCTACATAAATACGAGACAATAAAAAAAAAATACATATAACTCATCAAATGGTAGAAAATAAAATGATTTAAATGATTAACTAATTTCCAAAGCAATGTTTGTCGACATATAGTTGCTAATCTCATTTGAAAATACACATTTATAACATCAGATGAAATGTTTAAAAATGGTAACATGGCTTTAACTTGGCTTGGCTGGCACCGACTCCAAAAAATCAAATTAATGTACATAAATATAATAATATGCATGGTAAATACAATGCTCTTAATTTAATTTTTTATTAACTATTACCTAAAAAAAATTATTTTTTACTTTGTAGTAGTTTTTGAAGTTGGTTCTATTTTTGGTTAAAAAATTTATTTTTCGCTTTTTAGTAGTTTTTGAAGTCGGTTCTATTTTTGGTAAAAAAGTTTTTATAATAAAAAAAACATTTTACATAATCATTCTGAGTTGACTTAATTTTTCCAATGGTATTTTGTCATGTCTGCATTAATGTAATTCTTTAAATAGCACGTAAAATAATAGTGGGGTTTAAATATTTTTTTTTCTCCCTCCCAAACATTACAACTCCCCTCCATTTAAAAATGTTGGTAGGGAGACTCCCCTCCATTTAAAAATGGTAGGGAGACTCCCCTCCATTTAAAAATGTTGGTAGGGAGAAATTGGAAAATTGAATTTCAAGCACTGGTATTGTATATGACGCCATTTTAAAGAAACAAATTATTGTAGCTGTGACATTATAAATATTATCCTTTTTAAATCTCCAATTCCTTAAAAATTCATACTAATTTTACAATATTGAAAAAAAAAAAAAAAAAAAAAAATACTCACTATTAGAATTTTTATTTCACGTATATTTAGTTTTGGTTTTAATTTAAGTTTAGATTATTAATATCAAAATAATATTGTTATGAATTTTGTATATATCTGTAAATATTCCATTTGTTTAAATTTATTTTATTTTATTATTGTGAAAATTGCAGTATTATTAATGTATTTCCTATTGAGCATCATGTAACTCAATGCTAAAGGCCTCAGATGCTTTGCAAGAAAAATAACCTTACACCCTCATCTTTATAATGGAAGTCTATGGAAATATCGCCAAGTTGGCGATGGTTTTGGTGACTTATTTTTGTCACCAAATTCGGCGATATATCGCCAAGTTGGCGACTTTTTGTGCTACCCCCCCTTATACATTTACATTGGGATCCTTTCACGTTTGGAGTACTCTATCGAGAGTTGAAGGACCTTCTGGTAATTTCTAGCATTAGAAAGCCCTGGAATAATCTGGAAAGATCTCTGAAGTTTATATAAGGGACCTCCACCAGTTCAGTTCAGTTAGTTGTCTGTCAACTGCGATTGAATTCATAAGAGAGGCTTTGCATTGAGAACTGTGTTTCTCGGATCGATTTTGTCGTTGATACGTCGTATTGAACACATTGTTTCTGTGTGAAATTTTGCTGTGCTTTTATTGGATTTGAAGATTACTGAATATCTTGTAATTTTCAGAAGATATTGGTGTTCGTATTGCACTGTTTATAGTGAATGAAGCCTTTTGATTGTTCTTATATATTGGCATCAGTCCTTTCGAACCCCAAGCTCACAACAATATATATACGTATGCATATTTCTTTAATGAAAGTTATAAAACAGGTGGATTTTTGAATATTTATAAAAATTATTTTCAACTAAATTTTTCACAGAAAATTTACATTTTCTTTGCAAAGTTTATTTGTATGCATTTATATATATATATATATATATATATATATATAAACAGACAAAGACTAAAAAGACTTGAAAAGACTAAATAATTTCAATAGCATGTTATTAAAAAAGAATGTATTTCTAACAATAGATAAATATTTCTGGAGATTATTATCTGATTACACAAAAAATCACAGCTATGCCAATAAAAGTGAATGTATGTTTAAATTTTTATATTCAATTTTCAACCTATTGGTATTATTAAAATAATTTTTCACACGGATTTTCATTTTTAACCAGAGAAGTTGCATGTGTCTGCAGAGTTGCTACTCAAGCAGGAGAAAAAAATTCCCGGACTTTTCCCTGACTATTTTTTAAAAATTTCCTGACAAGTGTGGTAATACGTATTGGTTGCGGTGAAGGCAAATTAAGTTTATTATCAATTGAAAAAAATAAACTTTTCTAAGTACAAATATGATTAACTTAACATTCCACCTTTGAATCTTGTAGTGAAGAAAGAAAAATGCTAAAATAATATCAAACAATGTTATTTAATACAAAATATATAAAGTTTTAACTTGAGTATTTAGTCAGTTCAAAATATAACTTACTGATTGAGATATAGTCACATACGTTTAAAAATAAAAGGAATTTATATTTCATCTAGACACCAAATAAAAGAAATGCAGGGAGCAAGAATAAAATAATTACACAATTTCTTCATAATAGTTTTAATGAAACTTACTGAAACAATGAATTTTTTTCCACTATTAACAGTTTAAAAAACAAAATCATTGTGAAATCCTTATTAACAGAAAAACCACTCTCTACTGTGGCATTACCATGAGATAAAATTAAAACAATTTTCATAACCTTCCAAAGTTCTATAAAGTCTGAATTGTTGATTACTCTCGGTAAAAATGATCTAGACGCATGGTGGAGGAATACTTAATGAAAGTGTCTTTCCACAATCCCTTACTTTTAAACTGCATTTTTGCTTTATCAGCAGTTTTAGCACGCCCCAAGGTCAGGGAATTAGCGTTATTGCTGTCATCAAACATTTTTTTTTAATATAGCAGCAGCATCATTAAATGAGTTATAGGAAATGTGTGAGAACACAAGTTTCATTGCCCATATTAATTCTGCAGACAAGACATTGTCTTTTGTCACAAAAGTGTTAATACAGTGGAACCTCGATTTTACGATACCCGCTTCGTATGTTTTTCTGCTTTGTACTTCATTTTTCACTGGTCCGAACAAATAACCTATACTGATAATATTAAAAAATCCGGGATTCTGCGTCATCCATTTTGAAGATTTCCCGCATCGTACGTTTTTCTACCGAAAGGAGAAAAATATTTTTTTCTCGAATTTTGCTTGTTAGAAACATGGCACACCATATCTGATTTCATTCCATGTTATGACAGTGGAGATGATGAAGACGACGAACCAACAGATAGTGTGCCTTCATATAAAGAAGTTCTTGAAAGTTTGAAAATTGTAAAAAACATTTATCTGCTAATGTAACCCAAGGACTGAGTTTACGAAAACTTGTAAGTATTGAAAATGCTGTAAGTGAAATTGTGTCTAAAAACAAAAAACAAGGTAAAATAAGATTTTTTTTATTGTAACAAGGTGAGTGTCTGTTTCATTTATTTTCTTTTCAATGTGTTAGTTTCCCTTAAACCCCGATTTTACGATTTCTCGCTTAGTACATTATTTTCCATCGGTCCGGAGAAAAACGTAAAACCGGGGTTTCACTGTATCTGATTTCTGAGCCGATACATTTGATATTGAAGATGTTAACTACGGGCTCCACTGAAGATTCAGATCAGGATCTCCCCATTCAGGATTGAAAAATGTCTGTTTGGGGTTCCAACATCGGCGCGGACTTCGCTTGGTTGGCGATCGCTGCGAAATTTTCCCTGACTTTTCCAGATTTTGGAAGAAAAAAATGAAGTTCCCTGACTTTTCGTGTTAATTTCCAAATTCCCTGACTTTTCCAGGTGGCGGAGCAACCCTGTGTTTGCTTAACATTTTTTTTTTCATGCAATCCTGTTTTTGTAAACCTTTGTATAAAAAATATTGCCTTATAAAAAAATCTTATGAAATAAAAAATATCTGAAAATATATGAAATATAAAATCTGTCATAAAAAATATAATCAAAATTTTGTTAATTAGAAATTATCGTTATATTTAGGTTCCTATTTAGATATTTTTAATAAGATTCTTCATATATATAGCTAGATAATAGATTCATTGATGATTTCAGCTGTTACATGACAGTTTTTGTTATTCTAAAATTGTCACATTTCTAGGATTCAAAATGAAGATTGAAAAATTTTCCGAATTTTGTGAAGGGTCCTTTAAAGGACTGAAGTTCTTCCTAAACTGCTTACAGATAATATTTTTCATGGTTAAAATTTTCATGCGAGACACTGAACATGAAAAAATATCAGTCTGCAGCCATAACATTTTGAATGTATTATTTTATAAATTAAATTTCAATTTTTCCAATTCAGAAAAATTGAAAAATATACCTTTGGAAAAAAACGTTTTTTTTCCCCCAAGCATTCCCATCTCTACTTATTCACATTTATATTAAACTAGCTGAAGTACCTGGTCTTGCCCATGATTTTAAGGATGTTTAGAAAAATCAAATTCAAAATTAAACATAGATGAGTTTTAATTTGCGTAATTTTCACTCGTTTTTCATTTAATCCAGACGAATAGTTCATATGATCTGCATGTTAGGTTTAGTGATCCAGATATTCTTTTTTCTCTTTTTTAAAAAAACGCGATTGATTTTCCAAAAAAGGGAAAAATCTACACTTTTGCAAAAGTAATTTTTGGATAAGTTAGAACAGATACAAGGGAGGTAGGAGTCCAACCTCAATCCTCTTAGAATTATTTTATGAAATGGCTTATAAACCTACATTAACTCAGTCATTGTTAAACAGAGTTTAATTATTTTAAACCAAGGCCTTTTATTAGCATTTCTGTTGGCAAATAAAACCAAGTCATAATCTCTGCTTTTATATTTTGTATTACAATTTTTTTTTTTAAAATCTATTACTATAAATAAATAAATTCAAACATATTGTAATATAAATTCAAGATACAGTAGATGTGCCAGTAATGGACCACCCCCCCCCCCCCCTCCAATGTTTTTGGTTTATAAAAAATAGCCAATAAAAATTGCTTTTATTTTTTTTTCATAACTCTCTATTGCATGTTTTATAATCTGGATTATTGTTGACACTTTTAATCAAATCAATCAGGAAGCAGAAAAGAATGTTTCACAGTTCTCCTGTTGGCTAAGCTTTGGGATTCGCCCGCGATCAACCATCTTTTTTAAATCAAAACATTTTAACTTTCATTCTTAAATATAAATAAATTATTCAATAAAAGTAAATAACATTTATGATAAGTAAATATGGATGAAAATTATTTAGGAAATGAGAAACAAAACAAATGTGTTTTGATTTAAAAGACAAGATGGCGGACCACAGGTGAATCCCAAAGCTGTTCCCCACTGTTTTTCTGTAAAAATCTTAATGAACATGCTAAGAGCTGGCTTCACTTAATTCGCATCTTCTTTTTTCTCGCAAAAATTGCATGTTTTTGTTTGGACAGTAATATAAAACTTTGAATTTCATATACCAATGGCCACTTACAAAATTTCATTTATTGTTAAGATTTTAAGAACAGTATCCATTACTGGAATGCTTAATTAGTCTCTTTCCAGTAATGGACACCCCATGTGGCCAATACTAAGTGTAATTTCAGTAGTGCATAAAATCTTTTTATTTAATTAAAAAGCTAATTATTCAAATTTAATTTTTAAATTTTACTTAGTAGAATGTAATAAACATTTTTTATCTTTTTTAATAAATAGTGTCATTCCATGCCAAATCATCCAAAAAATTTCAATATTCAACCCGACCATTCCAGATTTTAATGATATACTGTCAGGAATCATTCTCACTGATGATATAAATGAGAATATAACTTTCATTTTTATTTTTTAAAATTTCATTAGATTTTCATACAGTTCATTTTTTAAATTTCGAAAAATCATTTTTTGGCTTTCATAAATGTTTTCAATTTTAATTTTCTCAGGTTCTATCGGGCGTAGGGAGTTGTTTAACCAATTATTTTAAAGAGAATTTCACAAGGTTTCATTTAAAATGCAAATTGACTATACTTGATTTAAAAAAATTTATTTAACAGGGGGTCGATCCAGGAAAAAATTTTTGGCCTTCACAAAAATTTATTAAAATGGGCCCCTTCACAAAAATTATTTAATAAAATGGGGTCCCTTCACAAAAATCAGTTTGATAAAATGGGCCCCTTCACAAAAATCAGTTTGATAAAATGAGTCCCTTCACAAAATTCTATTCCATAAAAACTTACTATTTATTATTTTTTTATGTTTTAAAATGTGTAATTTGTAAACAAACAAGTTTACCAGAGAGGAAAATCTCAGCAAAAGGATTTTAAAAAGTGTTTGTTTAAATGCTTGGTTCGAATTTGATTAACTGGATTTCAACTTTCGTTACAATATGTTATTTCTCACAAAAATATAATAAATTTCACAAAAATAACCTTTACTTTTCACAAAATGGGCCCCAAGAAAAAAAAAACTGCATCGACCCCAGTTTAAAAAAATAACATTTTTAAAATATTTTAAATCTTGTTTAATTTTTTTTTTTTTTTTTAATATTATAAGCTTGAAATTTTTAGAGTGGGATCTCAATGGGATCAGGGGTTATTAAATAAAAGCTGAAGATTATCATATAAATAATAAATAACAAAGTAAGCTAGAATTAGATTATTTGTATGGTAATCTTCGGCTTTTATTTGTCATAAATGCAAAAAAAATAGTTTCAATGATGAAAAACAAAGAAGTGGATAGAATGTGACAAGTGCAAGAATGCTTATCATTTTAAATGTATTTCAAAATTGCATAGTGAATGCTTTGGAATATCAGAAAAGAAAGTGATGAGGAAATTGAAGATTTGGCATTTGAATGCCATAATTGTACAGCATAACATTCAGATGTTGATATGAGTGAAGATTAGATAAAATAAGGCAATAAAAAATCTCGCCAAACTTAATAATTGTAAAACTAAGTCTTTACATTATTAATCCTTTAATATTAATGTAATAAATTTCTATCTTAAATTTCAATATTTTCGGAACAGTGTTACACTCACACACAGATCTTTGGCGACTTTTTGATTGACACGATTTCCAAACTCGTGCCAAACCAATAACTTAATACAATAGCCAAGTTACCATTAAAGGAAAAAATCTTCAAAATTTTGAGACTTTTTTCCTTTTTATAACAGATTAAAAAACTGTGCGTGAGTGTATGACATCATAGCCATATTTTCTTTTATCAATATGCTTTCATTAAGTTCGGAATATAAAATACTATCGCAAAACAATTACCTAATTATTTTTTGTAGGGTGTGCACTACTGGAATTTGGGGTGTTTTGATACATTTGTTTATACAATTAAATTTTGATTCATATTAGGAAATAAGACTATGAGATTGATTAAATAATGTTAATAGATTAATATAACATTTAAAAAGGTGAAATATAACTAATGAAAAAATAATTTTTAAAGATATTTATTAAATGTGTCCAATACTAGCACATCTACCCTACTGCAATTTTAATTTAATGACAGAAGCTACAAATTTAAAAATGTTTATTTTAGTAAGCACTACAAAACATCAGATTTTTACATGATGCAAAACAACTTTTAGGTATACAGTAAGTAAATAGTGGGATTGGGTAGCAAAAAAGAATGAAAAAATAATGTAAATCTTTAATGACTGAAAAAAAAAAAAGCCTTCATTTTTTGTTTGTGGGTAGACATAAATAAAATTCTGTTCCACCTGAATTTTTAGATTAACTTTTTCAAGTTAGGCAATGCGTTTCAAATACAAAAACTAATGCGGGAACGGGAAACCCGCTTTCTGGCATTCTTCCTTGACACAGTAATAACCTTTTGAAGACTGGAGAGGAAAAGCATCTAATGTGTCCGCTGTAAAACCACAGTTAGCACATGAGATAGAAAATTTTTCGGGATTTTTCAACACTTCAAAGTTATATTTCGTACCATAGGTAACATAATTAGGGGTATCAAAATCGTCTTTACATTTCGTGCAGTCTTGCCAGCTGCCTTTGTGATTTTCATTAAAGTGATAAGAACACAGCGTGTAGCGGTCATGATTTCGATAACAACTATTCCTTGCGTATGAAAACATAACATAAGTGTGTGCATCATCGCAAATCCAATTATTACAGCAAGGCGTTTTCGTTAACGCTTTTTTGCTATTACCACACAGTCCACATTTGGGTTTATTTTCAGCCATAACAATCTCCACAGTCCACAGTTTTAGTACAAAACTTTTCTATATCGGTCGCTTATATATTCTTTAAAGGAACAATATTATCAACAACCTCGTTCCACTCGTGATGGTGAAACCACAGAAACAAAACAAATGGAAATGGCGGGAAACTTTTAATAAAATTAGAGTTGAGTTTAGTTGTTTGTTAATTGATTTGACTAGCCTGTTGAGATTGAGATTGAGACCACCGTGCTCCGCGTACTTCAGCTCAGCCAGAGACATTTAAGTTAGCTTAAATAGATAATCTTTCCTGATGCGGAATCGGAATATCGTACTGCCACTGCCCTCAAAATTCTGAATTCCGAGTTTTCGAGTATGCCCTTTATTTTTCGTTCGGAATATCGTTTCGTAAAGCCTAAAGCGGAATCTCTCTGTTTGATGGCGGTCGTAAACAATTATTGTTGATGCTTTTTATAAAACATTTTTAGATTTTATTTCTTATTTGATACGATTTTTTTATTAATTCCTGTTGAATAATTAAACTGTGAATATTTTTATTTCCTGTTCTTTTCAAATTGGTAAATATTATTATCTCCATAGCGTAGCCTCGGGGCTCGGGTGTACCTCGGAGGGGCACGTGCTCCCCCCTCCCCCAACTTACTGAACATCATTTTTTTTAATGATACAGTCAATTAAAAATTTTCTTGTATTGATCCGTAACCGAAATGATAATTAAATACTTTTATTTTCATTTTATATTTCTTTATTTTCTACGGATTTACTCAACTTATAAAAAAACTCAATTTTATAGTAGATAACTCAGCTACCTTTGGTATCTCTGATTCAAATCTGAGCTGGCCGGGACGGAAAGATTTCCGAATTTATTTGTGCATTAACGATAAATATCCCGATATTTTCCCTCAAGAATTTCTATCTAAAAGCTTTCCACTTTTGGCCAGTGTTGTGACTGGATTAGAATGCGGTAGGGAAAACATCTTGAAAGTTATAGACGAACACCATTTATTTCAATACGCGGACATAACATTTACACACAGATAGAATAAATGAACATTGAAACTGAGTTACATCTTATCTTCGAATAAATAAACATCGTATTTCGTTTTACATCGTACCGTTACCAATAGCAACATATTAATTATCTGTTGCCAGATATTACAATTCTCCCACGCTTGAAAATATAGTTAACAGGAACAAAAATATTCGATAATTAGCGCATAACAAAGTCATGCAAATAAGACGGCAGTCTACGCTGTCGGGATGATCTTCGAATCAAACTATCGGTGTTGCGTTGAACAGGAGATCTTTGGTCAGTTAGTAGTTGATGTTGACGTCCTTCGGGTTGAGTAAATGTGCCGGAGTTATCTGCATATTGTGCTGCTGCAGCCAAAGCCGGGAATCTTCTCCACAAAGGTTGCACGGGAGCTGGTTCTGTTGATTTGTCTTCTGTATCTAAGTCTGGAGCAAACGAAACAGCTTTCCGTGTTATCCCCGATAGTCTCAATTGATTGATATGTCTTTTTAACATATATCCATTGTCTAAAGTTACTTTGTAATGGAGTTTTCCATATTTTTCCGTAATTGTGCCTAATTTCCATGTAACTTTATTTTTATTGAACCATCGAACTTGAACTCTTTCTCCCACGTTTAATTGCCGGGATTTAGTTAGATAACCGGAATTTTCCATATGTTTTGCTGGTCGTATGGCATCAAGTTGAATTCGAATATTGCGTTGTAAATACATTTCTGCTGGAGTTTTGTTATTTGATAAAGGTGTTCCCAGGTAGCACAGCAATATCGGTCCGATATTGCCCAATATCGGGCAATCTTGGCATGCATCGGCGAAGACTGGTCACCTCTTACCGATATTGGCCGATATTGATCAATGTTGACCGATGTTGTATCTGTAATATTACAATTTCTCTAATGTTCGATATTTAAATTTTTAACTTATATATAGTTCTTTTTTAGCAAGGTAGCAGACAGAAAACAATTTTAACGACACTTTAAGTTCTGTAAACCTATGGCAAAAAACTCATATTGGCAAACATCGGGCGACATTGATCAAGATCGGCAGGCTGGGATGTGCATGATGACAACTGCAATTCAACCAATCAGAGACAAGCATCCTTTTTCTTCAGATTAAAACATGGCCGCGGTCAAGCACGCTAGTGTTTTGTGTGAAAATTGTAAACATCTTTAAAGAAGACTCTTTTTACTCTCTAATCGGTATGTATTGCTATTACTTATAATCTGTACTGCTTTTTGAACATTTGAAGATATAATTTTATGCATTTCATGAAATAACTTTAATTTAAACGTATTTTTTATCTGTTTAAGCCTAACGCTAATTGGTATATATCGTTTAATGTTTCTGTTATTATTTTTTTGATTGATTGTCTTGATTCTAATGAACGATTTTTTAAATTTTGTCATAGAACTAGAATGCGTATAGGTATGCTATTGAAATTGGTATTTTCTATCTCAAATATTTTGTGCCTTTGTGTAGGATGTAGCTTATATATTTACTTTTAAATTTCTTCCTAAAACCATTTTTCAAGGCAATCACAGTGGAATGTATTTTCAAAAATATTTTTAATTTCTCAGTTTAATAAGATTTACATATTGTGTTTGATTTACGATTTTCTGTGTCTGACCTTTCATATTGTCATTTATGTTTTAAAGTTAAGATAAATAAATTACTGTTCGAGCATACACAATTCAAAAACAGACAAAAATTACTCACTTTTTTAAGTAATGTACCGATTATGTTTTTAAGTAATGTATTGTAAGTATGTAATTGTATATTTTGTAAAAATTTTTAATATAACATTTTAATTAACTTTTAAAGTAGTTTCTAAATTCAGCACCTCCATCTCAGTAACTTGCATGGTTAACCAGGCTAAGTATTCTATACAGTCTATAAATTCAATACATAGTAGTAGTAGTGCATTTCCCAATCTCCCTCTATAATTATCCTTTTAATAACTGGAAAAGTGTTAAAAGTAGAAAATGATATTTGTAGTAAAAGATGTTAGAAATCTTCACTTTTCAGAATGGTGAAATTGAAACTGTAAATATTAGATTTATTTTATGGGGCAATTTGTTTTAGATATCCCTTTTTAAATATTTTTGTTGATCCTAATGTCAGAAATCCTAATGTCGCCCTATGTAATATACAGGCATGAAAGTTCTCAGCTTTTTAGCTGAAATAGGCTTTTTTTTATGTCACTTTGGCAGCTTCTGAGACTGATGCAATATTAAAAGGATAATATGAAAAAATCATAACCTGAAAAATTAGAGAGGAAGCTTTAAAATGCACTAGTTTTGATATTTGTAGTAAAAGATGCGAGAAATTCTTAACTTTTTATAATGGTCAAATTTAAATTGTAAATATTAGATTTTTTTATGGGCCAATTCGTTTTAGAGATCCTTTTTTAAAGATTTCTGTTGATCTTAATGTCGCTCTATGTAATATACAGGCATGAAAGTTCTCAGCTTTTTAACTGAAATCAACTTTTTTTTTTTTTAAATGTCACATTGGCTGCTTCTGAGACTGATGCAATATTAAAAGGATAACATTAAAAATTCATAACCTGAAAATTTAGAGAGAGAGAGAGAGGGGGGGGGGGGGTGATAGATAAAATTGTAATGGTGTACAAATTCCGTGCTTTTAAATTTTCCTTGTAACATGTGCAACATTTAAAATATAAAACAGCAATAAAGAAAGGTAATAATATAAGCTTAAAAACTGATTTTAAGATGCATAACAAAATAACTATTAACTATCTGTGCTCAGTTTTTTCTAGCGTTTCCCAGTTTCAGCAAATATTCTTTCAAATGCAAAATAAAGGAGGGGAGGGGGGTTACTAAAATAATAAATAGAAATAATTTTTTAAAAAGCACTAAACTAATATAATATATATATATAAATTTTTAACTATTTTGTGCTCATAATGCTTGCACATCATGCAAATTTTGCGATATTATCTCTGATTTTGCTTTAGTGTGTTTTCTTCCTGCAAGATTTGTTTCAATTTGAGCAGCTATGCTACTATAGTGCAGGAATTTTAACACGAGGATGTGTTTGAACTTTGAACTCATAATATAGCATATAGCATGAATAACGGAAAATAGTTGTGAATAAAAACAATGGTTTACATATACCTAAATCAATTACATAGTTTAATTTTCACTGATATTTATTTCTGCATGTTATATTGCAATAATAATACTTTCATGCCTGTATATGTATGGTAAGTATGAAAACTTATGGTGATCATGAATCTGCATAACTTAGAAATTTAAACTTTTCAAATCCTATTTAATTTCTGTATGAAATAAATATGCCACACTTATAGCATAAAAAGGCGTTTTATTCCCACCTAAAATTTAAACTTTGCATTATTTAATAATGGAATGATGCTCGCAAGCTAATGTTAAACCAGGGGAGTTTTGTTTAGAAATTTCTCGTTTGCATTTTAATATTTTGAAGTGATTTTTTTACATAAAATATCTGAGGTTGATGTTTATCTGAGTTTCTTTGTACTTTTCTGATTTTAGTTGAATTTTTTTTTTCTTTGAAGACACTTTTAGTTTATATCACTTAAGATATTTCAAAATTATTGATTTTTGTTTTGGTTATTTATTTTTATCAGCTGCCAACACCTTCTCATTACCTAAAGTCAAATAAACATTTTTAATAAGGATTATAACTTAATAAATTTATTATGAAGTAGTAATAATTATTACTTAATAAATTAAATCAAATCTTACCAAATAAAAACAAAACCCATTTTATAATTTTGTCTTACATTATAAAATACTTCATAAATGTTTTGTGCTTACTTGACTGGGAGGGGGGGGGGGGGGACTGTGGAAAATAAAATCTAGTTTTTGCATTATAAATAATTCTTTAACATGTATTCATAATACATTTCAAATTTTTCTGTTGTTAACCATTTATCGTTTTTTTTTTTTTTTTTTCAGGATCTCAATCGTACCATGCTTTTTGTCATCTGCCAACCTCTTGTGGACAAAAACGGTCATTGAGTCTTCAGAATCATCTACTTAAGATACTCTATTCTATCGTAAGTATGCATGTTTTGGGATTTTTTTTATTCTGATTGTCATAACAATGAAAATGACTGGTCCAAAGTATGTTTATTTGACTTAACAGAAATTTGGCAGGTATATTATTGTAGAATTGTAGTGAATAGTATATATTACGATAATTATCCTTTTAATAGGGGAGAAGGGGGCTAGTGTGGACACTTTTTATAAATGTTGCAAAAAAATGTACTAAATACCATTTTTAACACTTCAAATACTTTTTTTACAAGAATTTGGTTGATATATTAAATTATTTGGTAATAAAGTTTTTTTAAAATATATTTTTTAAAAAAAGTTGTGTTTGTCCACACTAGCCCCACCACATGGGGCTAGTGTGGACAAGCTGGAATACTAATTTAGACAATGGAATACAACTTTTAAAAGTGTTTGTAAAACCAAAATAAAATAAATTTGATTTTAAACAGCATAGTAAATATATAAATCTTAATAAAGCATAATTAAATTAATGTTATACCTAATATATTTTATTACTAAGGACTGCAGTTAGATGTGTTAAGCATCTATTTCAAAGACAAAATTACAAAGAAAAAAAAAACACTGGTCAAAATAAAAAGATATGAGTTTATTTACCTATCTTAAAATCTTAAGTTTTTTTTACAAGGTTTACAAGGTTGAAAAAACAACTTAATGTTTTTCATTAGTGTTTACACAACTAGGAAATTGCATAACAAGCATTCTGCCTTCTTGAATAATGTCGGCTGTGGCAGTTTTCCAATGATGTTGTTGATGTTTATTTGTGAAACATCATTTTCAATATAAGTAAAACGATTTTTCTTAGAGTTAATACTCTTGAGGCACTGTATTTCATACTCGTCAACAGAAACAGACTTTGAAATAACAGCTATATATTTATAAAATGTGCTGCAGCTGGACTTCTTCCCACTTAAAGAAAATTGAGCCAATACATAATCTCCTGGCTTGATGTCTGTTTTCTCACTCATTTCTACTTCTTCAATTTCTACTTCATCAACTTCCATATCAGAAAGGCTGTCTCCACTGTCTTCCCATGTGCTCCTACTATCTTCAGAACTGAATGGAAATTCTTCCTTTGACTTAATTTTAAGTTTTTGTTAGGTTTATTCCTTTTGAGCTTGGTTTTACTTCCTTTAGAACGGAGAATTTGTTCTTTTCTTTCCCTTTTTTTTTCTTCTTCTATGTGTTTCATATTTTCCAAATCTTCTATCCTTCTTTTCTCAGACGTACTAGTATAAACTATAGATTTTCCTTTTTTTCCTGATATGTTTATATTCTTTCTCAATGCAGCTTTAGGGTACGGAATTACACTTTCAGGAGTAGTTGGTTGTTGTACAATGTTGGATGATTCATTTTCTTCCAAATCATTTTTATGGAGGTCTTCATTTTCTTGCACACTAAAATTTTTTTCTGTACTATTTAGAAGACTTTGTTTTATCTTTGCTAGTACCTGGGCATTCACGGTCGGTAACATATCTACAAAAAAAATCATCTCCAAATGCTAATCGATTTAATGGAAAAACTCCAGTTTTTGCAAATCCTGATATAATATTACTTTGTGTAAATGATTTATAATATGCTTTCACTGCTAAGGAAGGAATATCATAGATTGATACTGTTTTGCCGGGATGATTTAGCATCCAGTCATTAAATGCAACTTTACACGCTTCTTTAAATGCACCATAAACTGCAACATCTAGGGGTTGAAGGTTATGGGAACAATGTGGTGGGAAAGACAGTATAACAATACCATTTTCTTTTGCTTATGTAATTTCTTCAAGAGAAATATGTGAATTATGATTATCAAGGAGCAATAAAACAGGGTGGTCTGGTCAATATCAGATTTTGTGTGTTCTTTTATATGCTGTAAAACAACTGGAAAAAGTTCTTTCACCATCCATCCGCTTTTTGAAGCCTAACCTAGACTTCCAGTTGGAGCTCCAAAAAGAAAATGATCCTTAAAATTTACTCTGGGAAAAATAAAAGCGGGAGGAATAGTATTCCCAGTTGCGGAAATAATGCTGCAAAATGAAACTAATTCTATTATAAAAGTAAGTCTATTATAAAAGTAATACTCTATAGATTGGCATAAATAATTCAAGTGAAAATTGTTTAGCAAAATAAATTCTACTATGTGTGCATTCTACATTTAAGTTCAGTTATCACTTTACAATTGAATCTAATTTAGTAAATAAATAGCATAAAATGTAATATATTTATATACTTAATTAATGTTTTTACATCTGAAAGCTGAGTGGGGCTAGTGTGGACATGTCCACAGTAGCCCCACCACCATGTGTCCACACTAGCCCCATGGTGCCATTTATTTTTTTAGGCCTAACACTGGTAAATTTAAACCATGCAGAGCAAAAGTGAATATAAAAAAATGTTTTTATTAGACTCATTTATAATATACTATCCCATTTCATTTGAAATAATGAATAAAAATAGTCTAAATTAGTAATTAAAAAACAAGCCATGAACTTACTTTTTCACCTTAAAAACCTTGTTTTATAAATTGTTAATGAACCATGAAATGTATAATCATGTAACTGCACATGGAAGTGTATATCAGTGTTACCAAACTGCAAAAAATTACAGAGAAACTATAACTAAAAAATAACAGAATTATTCAAGTTGTCCACACTAGCCCCCTTCTCCCCTACTGGAAAAGTGTTAAAAGTAGAAAATTATATTTGTAGTGAGAGATTCGAGAAATCTTCACTTTTTAGAATGGTCAAATTGAAACATTGTAACACATCATTGAAACACATTAATTGTAAATATTAGATTTTTGTATGGGACAATTTGTTTAGAGATCCCTTTTTAAAGATTTTTGTTGATCCTAATGTCGTCCTATCTAATATACAAGCATGGAAGTTCTCAGCTTTTTACTGAAATCATTTTTTTTTTTTAATGTCACTTTGGCTGTTTTGGAGACTGACGCAATATTAAAAGGATAACATAAAAAAATAATGCCCTGAAAATTTAGAGAAGGGGGGAGGGAAGATAGATAAAAAAATTGTAATGATGTACAAATTCTGTGCTTTTAAATTTTCCTTGTAACATATGCAACATTTAAAATATAAAACTAATAATATAAGTTTAAAAACTGATTTTAAGATGCATAACAAAATAATTAATATGTGTGCTCAATTTTTTTTTTCTAGTGTTCCCAGTTTCAGTGAATAGTCTTTCAAATGCAAAATGAAGGTTGGGGGGTACTAAAATAAGAAATAGAAATAGTTTTTAAAAAAGCATTTCTTTAAAAAGTGCTAATATAATTTTTTAACTATTTTGTGCTCATAATGCATGCACATCATGCAAATTTTGCGATATTATCTCCGATTTTGCTTTAGTGTGTTTTCTTCCCGCAAAGTTTGCTTCAATTTGAGTAGCTATGCTAATATAGTACAGAAATTTTAACATGAGGATGTGTTTGAACTTTGAACTCATAATATAGCATGAATAACAGAAAATAGTTGTGAATAAAAACAGTGGTTTCAATTTTAATGTCTTTTAACTTTAATTGCATATTTATTTTACATATACCTAAATCAATTACATTGTGTAATTTTCACAGATATTTATTTCTGCATGTTATATTGCAATAATAATACTTTCATGCCTGTATTATATATGGTAAGTATGAAAACTTATGGTGATCATGAATCTGCATAACTCAGAAATTTAAACTTTTCAAATCCTATTTAATTACTGTATGAAATAAATGTGCCAGACTTATAGCATAAAAAAGCATCTTAATCCCACCTAAAATTTAAACTTTGCATTATTTAATAATGGAATGATGCTCACAAGCTAACGTTAAACCAGGGGAGTTTAGTTTAGAAATTTCTCGTTTGCATTTTAATATTTTGAAATGATTTTTTTACATAAAATATCGGAGTTTGATGTCTATCAGAGTTTCTTTGTACTTTTTCTGATTTTGGTTGATTTTTTTTTTTCTTTGAAGACACTTTTAGTTTTTATCACTTAAAATATTTCAAAATTATTGATTTTATTTATTTTTTTTAGAACATAATATTTTTCCCAACAGACTGTTCATCACTTATTAGTCTTGAATCAGTAAGTTCAGACTTAGATTCAGAATGAAGAAATCAAAAAAATAAAATTAATAAATTGTTAATTTTATTAAACATTAAATTGATTTTCAGAAAGTTTTTGACACAATATTTATGTGCGCAGAAAATTTTTGGTTTTATATAAGTCTGCTGATTGATGAATTTTGCTATTTTTTACATGAATGATTGTAGAATTTTGCAGGATTTTTTTTTTTTTTTATGATGTTAGGCTGACAAACTTTGCACTTTTGTGGTGATGGACTGATGAATTTTGTACTTTTTTACTAAGACTGAATGATAAATTTCATTGAAATTGAGAATTTGAAATGTTCTGTAAAGAAGCTCATTGTTCTGCAACATACATCACACTTTTAACCATATTCTGCTTTTGGTACAAACTACTTTCTAGGGAACATTTATATAATTTTTGACGTCACTTCTGGCAAGAACTAATATTTCAATCTATGAAAAATGAAACAGATGAAGGAATCAATGTCTGGTGGATATCCCCGGGTTTGATTGCTCTCTGAAGATCACGAGTGTGTAGTTTTATTGTGTAACAAACGACTACCATGAGTGATCTTCTGCAAGCACGTAAAATTTGATGTTCCTCTGTGCTAGCTGCTACTTTAAAAAATATGTTGGCTTGAAATTTTACCTTGAAGATCTATTGATAGAATAGGAGTATCGTTTCTGTGCCGAAAATGAAGTAAGTTTATTGAAGTAACGTCAAAAATAATATCGATGTGGAAACAAGCTTTTATATATATATATATATATACTAAATTATTTAGCTAATCATTACTTAGCTAAATTAAGTTTTCATAAAAAATAGCATGTTAGTTTCGATTAGTCTGCAGTTTTAAGATAGTGAAAATCAAATTTTGATAGTTGCATTCTGAATTATCCTGTGGCTCATCGGTAAACATTTCCTTTTTTAAAAATACTTCTGCAAATTAATTAATTTTAGGTACTTTGTTGTTGTAGTGCCCCTATCCCACACTTAATAAGTGTGATTTATACTATAAACACACTAAAGCTAAACAAAACTATTTTGATTATCATTCATACATTAAAATTACAAAAATATGTTTCTAACTCTGGTTTTCATGGTGAAAACCAAATTTTGATAATTGCATTCTGAACTATCCTGTGTTTCATTGGTAACCATTTCATTTTTATATAAGTCTTGCTGCAAATTAAGTAGTTTTAGGTACTTTGTTGTTCTTATTCACTATAATTTCTTTATATCTCTATAAATAATTATTGTATGTTCAGAAGATTGGCTTCATATTATGCAGAAAAATGTAGAATCAGTAAGTTCAGACTCTGATTCAGAGTGAAGACAGTCAAAAAGATAAAATATATTAACACAAGTTTGGTTAAATATTTTGAGTGAAAAAAAAAATAATTTTCAAGCTATAATTTTTTAATATTAAATTCAAATCTAGCATTTACATTACATAGTTTGTAAATAAAAAGGAGAATAAGTAAGCATAGTATAAGTAGTAATAAGTTATTAATTTTCATGATGAAAATTCACTTGGACAAATTTTGATTTTTGCTCATTCTACTTTTCTAGTGAGTGTGAAAATGAAGTTTGATAAAGCAAAAACAACTGTTATCTCCAGCCCCATTGAAAATGTCCTGTGCGATCTGCCAATTGGGATGGAAACTGTTTTCAAAGGAAAAGAAGGAGAACATAGGAACAAGAAATAGATGACTTGGAGAAAATTTGAATGTAATATGATAATATAAATAGTGATAGTTTGTGAATAAAAAAAAGTTTCATTTGACATGTTGTGATTTCAAATAAATGCAATGGTATGTAATTTTTGCCATGTTTTATTTATCTTATTCACGACAGCAGGTCATTTAGTGATCAGAAGACATTAATGGGGACTGTTCAATGATTCGAAAACACCTGCTAGCTTGTTAAAACTATGGGCAGGTTCTTTTCTAATTTCCTGTTTAAATTTGATTTTTTTTTTTTTTTTTTCCATTGGATAGTTGAGATTAACCTCAGCTATCTTATGCAAAAAAAAAAAGAAGTTCATATTTAAACGAGAAATTAGAAAAGAACCTGCCCATAGGTTTAACATTAGCGAGCAGGTGTTTTAGTGTCAGTGAAGAGTCCCCTTAAGCCTAACGCCAATCATTCTCCAGAAAAGAACTGCAGAGGGAAAGTTGTCATATAAGGTAAAGGCAAAGTGTCTTGCTTTGCCACTTGGCTCAAATGACTCAATTTTTAGGAAGTTTTATTTATTTATAATAATTTAGTTCTGTTTTAGCACTTTTAAAACTAGTGTTCCATGTTTGAGATATTTTAATAGAATACTATTTATAAAATAAATTTACAAATCTTTTTAAAGATTAATTTTAAAGGCTTTGTGAAACAATTCATAAAATCCAATTAAAATTGGAATTTTATTAAAACATACATAAATAATTGTGATATTTGAAAGCTAAGCTCTTTTAAAATTTCTATTTCAAATGCATTAATTGTACATAATTTCGAGAAAAGAATAGCTTTCCTGACTTTGTTTAATGCCTTTGCAAAATATTATTGACTGTTTAAATGGTGATTTCTGTTGCACTTTCTATTTAAAATTGCCATTAAAAAGTAATTTTAATTAAAACATATAGAAATTTAATGAAAAATAGAATATTCACTGAATAATATAGAATTCCAACCGAGTGTTTTTCCGCTAGTTGTATACACGAGTCTCTGATTCAAAATGAAAAAAGTCCTAAAAATAAGATATAATTTTTTTTTCAAAGAAAAAAGTTTAAATTAATAAATTTTTGTATTGATTTTTGATAATTTTTAATAAAAAGTAATTCAATTTTAAAAGTTATACAACAGGTGGATTTTTGCATAAGTAATTTAACGAATTGTTTTCAACTAAATTTTGCCAGAAGATTTTTTTTTTTTTCAGTTTATATAAATACAATTAAATAAATCTGAAGATCTATATTTATGGTAAGAGCAGAAAAGAATAAATCCCTACAGCTACATGTTCTTTTTCTTAAATTTTTAATAATGGTTAAATATTTCTATTGATTATGTGAAAAAAATTTATAAAAAATTGGTAATATGGCAAAAAAAAAATGCTGTATGTTTCAATTTTCAATCTTACCACTTGCACAAATTCAAATTATTACTATGGATATAATATGATTTTTTATTTTTAATGAGAAAAGTAACATTTAATTATCTTTTTTTACATTTTAATGTTTTCACATAGAACACTGAAACTGAAAATAAAGAAGAAAAACATCAAAATGTAGCTATTATAAAATTTTGAATAAATTATTTTATTAATATTAAATTTAATAAAATACTTTTTTAGTATTCTTTCATTCATAATCTTTAATATCACAACTATATCTAATGGATATAATAATAAAAACTGAGGCTTTTAACAAAACAGTTAATCCATGTGGCATTTTAAATGCTTATATATACATGGATTAGCTAATTCAAAGCTGGACTCACCAATATAAAATGGTAAACCTTTTTTTTCCTAATGTAAAGAGTTATTGATTTCTAATATTTTGCTAAGACTGGTAATCAATATCTCCCTATAATGAGAAAAAAAAAGATTTGCCATTTTATAGTTCTGAATCCAGTTTTGGCCAATATCGGCCGGTCCGGGGTTGACCGATATCGGCCGGTCCGGTGTTCACCGATATCGGTCAATATTGGGTCCCGATATAGGCCGATATTGGAAAAAAAGCTAGCCATGCAATATCGGCCGGTCCGGTGTTTACCGATATTGCAAAATCGTTGTTCCCGATATAGGCCGATATTGCTGTGCTACCTGGGTTGCTTGATAACGAAATAATATTTCACGAACTTTTGTATGCATAGGTAAAGACTCTTTACTCATAGCCTTTAATCGAGTCTTCAGAATTTGTACATGCCGCTCAGCCAATCCATTTGTTGCTGGATGACCTGGGGCAATAAATTTTTGAACAATTCCATGTTTTGAGCAATATAACTTGAATTCTTCACTTAAGAAAATTTTTGCATTGTCTGAGACCATTACTCTTGGGAAACCATGGGCCGAAAAGATATCAGCTAACATTTCGATGGTAGAGGCAGAAGTTGGAGAATTGCGACATATTTTAACTTCAGCCCATTTTGATTTCGCGTCGACGATAATTAGAATGAAATGGACTTGCATAATCCATATGTATGCGATCCCAATTTTCTTCTGGCTCGTCCCAGGGATGAAATACTTTTGAAGTATTTTTCTTAATTTCAGCACACGCTTTACATGATCTTGACAGATGTTCAATATCTCTATCAATACCTTTCCAGTGAACGTATCGACGTGCTAACTGTTTCATTTTAGTAATTCCAATGTGTGTTTTGTGTAATTCTTCTAAAACTGATTTCTGAAGTACTTTTCGAATAATTATCCGTTGTAATTTGAACAAAATTCCTTCGTCAAGAGTAAATTCATATGCACGATCTGGATTTTCTTCGATTTCTTTCTTTATTTTTGATAATTCTTCATCTGAGTCTGTTGCTTTACGTATAGTTTTGAAATTCAGCAATTCTGTTGAAATTGCTTTAACATATGACATACAAACTTCATTTATTTCATTGTTGATGGCCATATCACTTGATACTCCTTTTTGGACAACTGGAGCTCTAGAAAAACAATCTGCTTCTACATTATCACTACCCTTTTTGAAAACCACTTCATAATCGAATGCTGATAAAAATGTAGCATATCTAAGCAATCGTCCTGAAGTCATGGGAGGCAATTTTACATATGGGTGGAAAATTCTTGTTAGAGGTCGATTATCAGTAGCTAACTTAAAATTTCTTCCGAATAAATAATTGAAAAAGTGATTAACTGAAAACACAATGGCTAGAGCTTCTCGATCGAGTTGTGAGTAATTTTGTTCGGCGACTGTTAAGGATCTTGATGCAAATGCAATGGGTCGTTCTTGATCATCTATAATATGTGATAGAACACCGGCGATACCTACAGGACTAGCATCACAAGAAAGAATAATTGGTAAATTAGGATCATATGGAACAAGAGAGCGCTCACTAGAAATTTCACTTTTCAGGTTGATAAAGGCTGCTTCACATGCTGCTGTCCAACGGAATCTAACGTTCTTTCGAAGAAGCTGTCGAAGAGGATACGTGATTGTTGAATTGTGTGGCAAAAAACGAGAATAATAAGTCACCATACCCAGGAATCTCCGTAGTTCTTCCACATTCGAAGGTCTTGGCATCTCATTAATTGCTCTTACCTTTTCAGGATTCTTTGAAATTTTATTTAATTCAATAACATGACCTAACTATTCGATTTGTTCTTGGAACAATACGCATTTGGTGCGATTTAAATGTAGATCATATTTTTTTAACCTTTGAAGACATAATTCTAGATTTCTTCTACACTCTTCTTTTGTTTTTCCATGTACAATAATTTCATCGAAATACTTTAAAGTTTTTGGTAGATCTCGAAGTATCTGATCTAAAATTCGATTGAACTCGCTAGGGGCAGTCTTTATTCCAAACGACAATCTATGCATGCGGTAAGTCCCTCGATGTGTGGTTATTGTCTGAATAATGCTACTTTCTTCGTCAACAGGAACATGGAGATAAGCTTTGAACAAATCTAAGCGACAAAAATACTTTGAATCTCGGAGGCTATTAAGAATTTCATCTATTCGTTGAATTGGATAATTAGCACTTACAAGTCTTTCATTTACTCCAACCTTGTAATCGATGCAGAGTTGTACACCTCCATCAGCTTTTGGTATTACTACCAGAGGCGATCCCCAACCGCTAGTAGCTATCTTCGAGAGTATTCCTTGAGATTCAAGCGTATCTAATTCTTTCTCAACTTTTTCAGGAAGAGCATACGGAACTTCTCTTTCCTTATGAAAAACTGGCTTACTATTTTCACGGAGTTTTAATGACACTTTCACATCTGGAATACATCCTACTTTCTGTTGAAAAATTTCTGGATACATAGAAATAACATCTTCGAGACTTCCTATAGTTTTTACTTGTGAATTATTGGAGTTTTCTGGATCTTTCGAATCAATCTGTTGAAGGCTAATTCCGAGACGTCGAATCCATACACGTCCTAACAAAGCATCGAAATTTTCCGGAACGATATAAAGTTCTTCACGTGACGTTTTTCCCTGGTATTCTACATTTACAGTTACTTTTCCATCTGGAAGAAAAACATCACCAGTGTATGATCGGAAAGCAATAGTTGAATCTTGAAGTTGAACAGGAATTTTCAATTTATAAAATTTATCTCGGGGAATAAAAGTAAAACCTGCACCTGAATCCGCTTCAAACGGTACCTAGTGGCCCTCAATGTTCACTGTAGCAAAATATTTTTCAAGATCTTTAGTTTTCCCTTTTTTATTTTGAAAAACATCTATTATCTTATTTACTCCATAGTGGGAAAATATTTCTTTTTCCGTAATACAATTCACTGCATTTGTCTTATCTGTGTTAGTCTTCCCTTTTCCGCTTAACAATGTGCGAATACAAACTTTTGCAATATGACCTGTTGTCTTACATGCACTGCATTTAAGAGAATTGCGATCCAACCTGCATGTTTTTGCCGTATGATTACTTTTAGCGCATCGAAGGCATAAATTGTTTATTCCCAATTTTTCGTAATCAATTCGGGACCGTGAACTTGATCTTTGGTTAAAACGGTTTTTTTGGTCTAGAATTAGAGCGTTGAAAAGAGGATGAATTACTCGAGTCACATCTGGAAAGTCGATATTTCGAAACCTTTTTAATTTCATTTGCACTAGATTCACCTGTATCGGTTACTATATTTAACTTTTTCGACAATTCACGATTATCAATTCTGGAAACCTCTAAAGCAATAGCTTTTTTAGTTATATCATCAAATGTACTGACATCTGACTGTAAAATTTGCTCGCGAATGGAAGCATGGTAAATGCCGCGAATAAATTGAGCACGTAAAAATATATCAGCGATATACACTTTACAATCACAAGGAGAAATAAATTCACAGTTCACTATATCACGTCTAAGTGCAGTAATATAATCTGCAATTGTTTGATTTTCACCCTGATATGTTGAAAGAAACTTATGTTGCGACACAATTATATTTTTCTTCGGACAAAGGTGTTCTTCGAAAACCTTTACTAGCTCCTTATAAGTTAATTCTGATAGTATTTTAGGAGATACCAATGCCGATAACATATTGTAATTTGCTGCTCCTATGGAATTAAGGAAAATTTGTGCACAATATTGTTTATTAGAAAAAATATTTTTCATTTGAAGGTAATTTTCAAAGAGCTGAATATAGTATGTAAAGGATTCTTTCTTAATATCAAAACATTCAAAAGGTTGTAATAAAATAGGATTTACCTGCACGGTTTCGGTAGTTGAATTCCGCGTTGAAGCATCTGAAGATTGTATAGGCAAAAATTTTTCGAAAAGTTGCTGTTGTTGAGCTGAAAATGCCGTCATGAATTCTTTAAACTGGTTTGCATCCATGATGAATGAATTTAGGGCTAACGTAAATTACAAAGTTTACACTTGAAATCAAATAAAAACAAACTTCACCTCGTCGCCAAAAACTGTTGTGACTGGATTAGAATGCGGTAGGGAAAACATCTTGAAAGTTATAGACGAACACCATTTATTTCAATACGCGGACATAACATTTACACACATATAGAATAAATGAACATTGAAACTGAGTTACATCTTATCTTCGAATAAATAAACATCGTATTTCGTTTTACATCGTACCGTTACCAATAGCAACATATTAATTATCTGTTGCCAGATATTACAGCCAGTACAGTCAAAACATGTTTTGGCATAATTTCATGTGATTTTTTAAATATGATCTTTATTTTTTTGTTTATTCTAAATAATTCATCTCATACTATTTCTTCGCATTTTTGAGACGCAATGATCGTGATTTATTTTTCAAGCCTTATGATGTTTTAATGCTAATGTACCTTATTTAACGTTGGTAATCCGTTCCAAGATTACCGTTGTTAACTAAGACCGTTTTGTTATCCAAAGTGCGATTTCTCATAAGACTCATTGAAAAAATTTTTGCGAACAACCATAGTACATCTTAAAATTGCAGTTTGAACTAATTTAAAATGTCCTACAAGTCTGGTAAATTTATATTAGTATTGTTTATATAGTATTATTGTATATATTGTGCTATTGCATTATTATATAGTTGTAGTATTATCTATATTAGTATTTGATAATTATATTAGTTACTGGCCAGCGAAGCTAATTCCTCTTATTAAAGAAAAGAACTTTAATAAGAGGAACTAGCTTCGCTGGCCAGTTTTTCCAAACGAACCTATAATTAAACATACCTGGAGAGGGGGGTCTAATTGGTTTCAGCAACGTACATCCGTGCGAACTACGTCTACTCCATTCTATTCTCGAATCAACTGAACCTTCAATTATTTTGTTTTTGTATTTCGAAGCACGAAGCAGATCAAATTAAAACTTTCAAAATCGTCGTTCATGTTTCTGCAGAAACTGAGTCTGCATTTTTCCAACTTTAATTTAATCACAACAGTACTAAAATTTACCGGAGAGTTCTTTCTGTTTCAGTAAACAAAATGTCCTCGAAATGAAAAAAAAAATAATAAAAATTCGCATTAAAATTTCAGTAAAAATTTAAAAATCACAGAGAACCTAACTATACTAATATTATAAAGGAGTAAAGATTGTTTGTTTGTTTGTAGAGGGTAATCTCAGAAACTACCGAACCGATTTCAAAAGTGATGGTGGCAAATTGATGGTGACAACCCCTGCACCAACATAGGCTATATTTTATGTCGGTGCCACTAACCCCAGGGGGTGCAGGAGCGAAAAACGTTCTAAAATTGCGATTTTTTTATACTGAAAGAGCTAGAAATTAAAAATTTGGCATTGTAGTTACTTATAAGATGTAAATGCTCTCTAAGAAAGAAAAAAATCGAAATTTAAAAGCGTGAAATGAGCGAAAGGCGTTCTAAAACATTCTAAATTACAATTTCTATGGAATCTCTGGAACTACAGAACCGATTTCAAAGGTAATGGTGGCAAATTGATGGTGACAATCCCTACTCCAACAAAGGCTATATTTTATGTCGGTGCCACTAACCCCAATGGGGTGCAGGAGCGAAAAATGTTCGAAAATTGCGACTTTTTTTTACTGAAGGAGCTAGAAATTTGAAATTTGGCATTGTAGTTACTTATAAGATGTAAATGCTCTCTAAGAATAATTTTTTTTTTTTTTAAATCGAAATTTAAAAGGGTGACATAAGCGAAAAGCGTTCTAAAAACATTCTAAATTACAATTTCTATTGGAATCTCTGGAACTACAGAACCGATTTCAAAAGTAATGGTGGCAAATTGATGGTGACAATCCCTACTCCAACAAAGGCTATATTTTATGTCGGTGCCACTAACCCCAATGGGGTGCAGGAGCAAAAAATGTTCAAAAATTGCGACTTTTTTTTACTGAAGGAGCTAGAAATTTGAAATTTGGCATTGTAGTTACTTATAAAATGTAAATGCTCTCTAAGAATAATTAAAAAAAAAAAAATCGAAATTTAAAAGGGTGAAATCAGCGAAAAGCGTTCTAAAATCATTCTAAATTACAATTTCTATGGAATCTCTGGAACTACAGAACCGATTTCAAAAGTGTTGGTGGCAAATTGATGGTGACAATACCTGCTCCAACAGCCTCTTTAATAAAAAGCTATGCGTTGCTGACGACTGGGTTTTTCGCTAATTGTTGCCACAGATTAATCTCGGAAAATGAAACATTTGAAGTTACTGAAAAAAATAATAGATCGAAAAGCATTTGTCAGAAAATTGTTAGACAAACTGCGTTTGAAAGGTAAAAAATTGTATTTTTCTTGATATAAATTTCAAATCTAATGATTATGCCGTTTTTCAAATATTGAATTTCAAAGTTACCAAATTTCACAATGGAATACAATGGCGAAACCTTCATGCGTAAAAAGATAATGATAAGAGCGACGCGACGTGTCCTGACGTGTATATTGGCTATAGCACGAGTCACAAATTATTGTAGCCTTATTATTCTGTTAAAATATAAAAGTGAATTATGAAATGTCAATATTTTGTTTGATTAAGAGTTCGTTAATAGAAATTGACCAGCGTAGCGGGCGTAGCTTGCTAGTTTATTATATTGGGTTAAAAAATTGAAACTAGATTCCTACAAATGTCAAAAAATCATTGCAAAACGTGAAAACATGCTAAAAATCTCACAAAAATTTCACAAAAAATTCAGAACTTGCAGATGACTAAATTTGTTACATCGGGCTAAAATTGTAACTATTCATTTGACAAATGTCAAAAAATTGCAGCAAAACGCTAAAAATCTCATAAAAAATTTTCTGAGAACAAATTTACTAAATCGACTGAAACAAGATTTAGTTTAGGAATATAAAAAAAATCGCCGTAAAATGCAAAAAACACATGAAGAATTCAAAAATTGTTTACGAATTCCGAATAAACTTTATTGAACAGAGGAAAATATTTGCTATAATGGGCCAAACATTAAAACCGATTTTTTTTTACTAATGTAGAAAAATCGCCTCGAAACGTGAACCCTCTAAAAATCATACAAAAAATATTGTAAAAAAATCCGAAAATTGGCTTATAGGTGCTGTGGTAGCGTGAGACGTTGTATATATAATTAATAAATTCCATTTATCGTTTGAAACGAAAAAACTTTATTTTAAATTAACACATTAAAAAACGAAAACAAAAGTAAAAATGAAAAAATATGATTATTCGTCTCCATGCTGTGAAATTACAATTTCAGACGAACTTCGATTCTGAAGTCCACTCAAAGACAACTTCACTCTAGCTTGTTTTCACAACCCACTGATTCAACATTCAACTCCTTCCACCTTTAACTGCCGTCAGCAATTTCCCTTCCCAGGGGCTTTCCTTGCATTCCAGGAATTTCTCAGAAAACATTGCTTCCTCTACCACACCTGCTCCAGTCTGCTTATCTCCAGGTGACAATGACATACCCCAACTATAGTTCTATCTTTCATTCTTAGGAGATTATCCCCTTTTTCCAAGTAATTGATTAGTTGATTCACGTCCACCTGTCACCCTTCTGTATAGCACTCATACTTGAATAGTGACAATTCACAAAAGGTCTTTCATTCTTAAGAGATTATCTTTATCTTTCACGCATGTGAGCATGTGAGCATGTGAAATTTTCAACATGTCACAACTCCTCCTCCCTAAGGAAAAATTTCTGCAGGAAATTTGGCATATACAACAATACAATACGCTCCTTCAATCAACTTCTAAAGAGGTCATCAAAGTATAAAGGAATTTAGAATAACACATGAAATCCCTACAAAATATAAACACATTCCCATACTCAGTATTTGATAGACCACACTGTCAATAGGATTTACTATAATCCCTTACCTATAATACCTAAGTATAATTCCAGGAATAATTTATACAATTGATGCCCTAAGAAACAATTTTGAAATACTTCACATACATATAATACCAAATACAGATTACACTTTACATGATTCTAACAAAAAAAAATAATAATAATAAAAAGAAAGAATAAATCTATATACAACACAATGCCTAAAACAATTCTCTTCAAAACTTGCTACTGGAAAACCTTATTTTTTTTACATTCCGACATACCGCAAACTAAAAATAAACTTACGCCTGTCTACTCAACCCATCGGCATTACCATGTAACTTTCCAGGTTTATGTTTTACTTCAAAATTTAATGATTGAAGAAATAAGGCCCAGCGTGTCAAACGAGAGTTAGTTCCAACCATTTTTTTCAAATACACTAAAGGATTATGATCAGTTTGTAATTCGAATCTCAACCCATCCAAGTAATAGTTTAATTTTTTTAAACCGTAAACTACAGCTGCCAATTCTCTTTCAATTGTACTGTAATTTTGATCAGCTCGCGAAAACTTTTTGCTCAGATACAAAATAGGGTGCTCCTCATCTTGGATTATTTGAGATAAAACGATTCCAGCCCCATACAAACTCGCATCAGTTTGCACAATAAATTTTTGTGTAAAATCAGGCGCATATAAAACTGGACTCTCCATTAATTTATTCTTCAATTCATTAAATGACTCGTTACATTTCTCATCCCATTGTATTTTTTCTTTCTTTATTTTTCTTTTCAGTGCATCCGTTAATGACACAGCTATCGTAGCATAATTCTTAATATATCTAGCGTAATAACCGACCATACCCAGATATGCCCTTAATTGCGTTTTATTTGTTGGTATAGGGAAATCCTTAATCGCTTGTAACTTAGCCTCCCCAGGAGATCTTTTTCCTGACCCAACTTCATGACCCAAAAATTTGACATGATCCTGTGCGAATTTGCACTTAGATGGCTTCACAGTTAAATTAGCTTCCTTCAAACGCTTCAGTACTATTTCTATATCCTTCAAATGTTGTTCCCATGAAGAAGAAAATATAGCTATATCATCGATGTATGGTACCGCAAAATACTCTAACCCATTCAAAACTATAGCAATTAACCTGCAAAAATAATATGCCGAATTTAGGAGCCCAAACATCATAACTTTAGGGATAAACATGCCAAAGGGCGTAACAAAAGCAGCATATCTTTGTGCTCTCTTTGTTAATGGGATCTGAAAATAGCCCTTTGTTAAATCCATAATAGTTATGTAAGGTGCTGCACTAACCTTTTCAACGACTTCCTCTATATTAGGAAGAGGAAAAAATTCTGTTCTAGTCTTTTTATTTAGATTCCTATAATCAACACAGGGCCGTGGATCTTTGCCCGCACATTCAACCAATATCATCGGTGACGCATAATCCGATTGACCCACTTCTATCACCCCCAGGTCTAAAAGTCTTCGAATTTCTTCCCTTAGAATATCCATTTGTCTTGGTGACATGCGATATGGTTTAGATCTTACCGGAATATCATCGGTCAAGACTATATCCATCTCAACAAGAGCAGAACTACCCGGATCAGTAGAAAATACCTTCTTATGGCGTTCTATCATCGACTGAAAATCCCCGATTTGCTCTGTTGACATCCTTTTTTCTAATTCACTCCCTTTTACCAGCTCCCTGAAATCAAATTGAGTGGGATCCGCCATTGGGTAAGGTATTACTGCCTCATCTTCAATAGACTGGCCCACTTCATCAATTAACAAATTAACAAACTCTGGTCTACTATGGTATGGTTTTATCAAGTTGACATGATAAATGGTCGCTTTATTTCTCTTCTCTGGAATGTCAATGGTATAGTTTGTTTGGGAGATAACCCCTGTGATCGTACCCGGCCCAATCCAATTTACCGCCATCTTGTTTGGTTTAGATGTGGCCAACACCAACACTTTATCCCCCACATTAAATTTTCTATATACAGTATTTTTGTCATACCACTGTTTGCGTTTCACTTGACATTCTGCCATCCTTTCACATGCCAAATCCTGACAACGTTTTAATCTGTTACTCAGATTCAAAATATAATCCACTATATTTTGATCTATATTTTCACTCTCCATCCAATTTTCATAAACCAGCGTATGCGGCATCCTCAAATTTTTTCCATGTACTAATTCAGCAGGACTAAAACCAGTACTCTCATGAGTCACTGTGCGTAACGCAAATAAAGCCATAGGCAAAACAGATTCCCAATCTTTTCCCGACTCCAAATACAAAGTTTTTAATACCTTCTTCAGACTACCATGCATTCTCTCTACACTGTTTGACTCTGGATGACACACGGAACTATGTACAACCTTTATTCCAAATTTATCAAAAAATTCAGATGTTAATTCACTAGTGAAATATTTTCCTAAATCACTTTGTACCTCCCTTGGATACCCTGTTCTCGAAAATATTTGCAAAAACGCATCAATCACGGAAGCAGAACTCAAATTTTCTACTGGTATAGCATCTGGATACTTTGAAGCGTAACAAATTGAAGTGATCAAATATCTGTTACTTCTTTCACTAAGACTTAAGGGCCCCACAGCATCAATATTAATTCTCGAGAAAACTTCTGAAATTATTGGTACAAGTTTCATCGGCGCCTTTTTCTTATCCCTATTTTTCCCAACTTTCTGACAAGGATCACAAGTCCTCACAAATTCCTCTATCTCTTTGTAACAATTAGGCCAAAAATAACACCTTATTATCCTGTCCTTCGTTTTTGTTGCCCCAAATGCCCAGAAACTTCCTCGTGACACATTTTCAAAATTCGATTACGAAATTCCAACGGTAAAACTAATTGCAATTTCTCATCCCCACTGTTAGATTTTGAAATTCTAACAAGTTTATCATGCATCACTTTAAACTCATTTTCTCCTACCTGATTAGCTTTTTCCCAAAGTGTTTTTAAGGTTGAACAATTTTTCTGCGCTAATATGAAATCTTTTGCTGTAATTTTATCTAATCCAACATCTGATTTATCCTCCCATTCAGGCAAAACAACCAGATCTTCATTTATAACCTCATTTTCCGCGAATTCTTCAGTTTGCTCATCTTGTTCTCCCACACCTACCTCCTCAGAATTCAAAATCTCTTTTTCTCTACTTTGTTTTTCTATCAACCTTTTTAATGACTCATTTTTACTCCTAGTCATTACCATATTTAAAGGAATTTTATTCTTACAATTCTTTTCGATTAACTCAGCCGTCTTATTACCTAACAGATAATAACCCTGTTCTAAATCCGCAGGTTTAACAGCTGCCTTGGTGGTAATAATCCCAAAATCCCCTTCTATGGTTACCCAAGCTAATGGTAAACATTTACACTCATTGTCTAGCGGTTGTCTAACCCATATAGCTTCCCCGACTAAATCTTCGTTTTTTATCCAGTTTTTATCACATAAATCAATTCCTGCTCCCGTGTCTCTCAAATAATTTCTTTCAACACCATTTATAACAGCCTTCTTTAGATAGGGCTTAAAACACTCACTTAAATTTATATCATCTCTTAAATGGCTTATTACATCACCCTGATTTTTCTTTTTTAACCATTCTGGACATTCCGGTTTGATATGCCCAGGTTTGAAACAAAAATAACAGTGAATTTGCCTTTTTTTCTCAAAAGCATGATCTTTCTTAAACTGGTCAGTTTTCCCTACATCTTTTCTATTCTCAAATTCCGATTTTGGTTTAATTTCATTTCTACTTTTAGAATTAAAGCTGTCTTTTTGCTTATCCTGAAAAGATTTATTTTCCCAAGGTTTTCTATCCGACCTCTTAAATTCCCTTCTTATACTCTCAAACTTATCCGATTTTTCCGCGAGTTTAGAAGCAATCTTTATTTCCTCCCAATCATCCATAAATTTTTCTTTTATCTCAAAAGGGACACGTTTTTTCAATTGTTCCGTGAGCATTAGTTCTTTTAAGGACTCAAAATCCCTCACTTCTAATGACTCTAACCAATTATCAAGATAACCCCTTAACTCGTAAATCAGATCCACCCATAATTCACCAGATTTTCTTTGATGAGTTTCAAATTTTTGTTTTAAGGCGCCTGTACTTAGCCTAAACCTATCTAACAAAACTTTCTTTACATGTTGAAAATCATCACATTTGTCTGACGGTTGTTTTACAATAATTTCGGCAATATCAGAAGGTAACAAAGGAATTAATTGACTGACCAAATCTTCCTGAGAAATTTTAGTTTTCTCGGCTTGCCTTTCAAAAATCATAAAGAAAAGAGTTATATCAATTAATTTAGAATCAAAGCGCGGAACTAAATCCTTTAAATTTACCTTAGGAGTTCTATGAAAATCTACATTTGATTCATTAGATGAAACACTAACAATATCCGCAGAATTTTGAATACGCAATTTTTCTAATTCAAATTGCTGTTCTTTTTCAAGTTTTTGTAATTCAAGTTGTTGCTGTTTTTCGAGTTTATCTGCCTCAAGTTGTTTTTCAAGTTTATCTGCCTCAAGTTGTTTTTCAAGTTTATCTACCTCAAGTTGTTTTTCAAGTTTATCTAACTCAAATTTCCTAAGCTTATCTTTTTCCTCTTGCGCAATCCTATCTAATTCAATTTGCCTCTCTCTTTCTTTACGATCTTTTTCGATTTGTTTTTCCTGCTCTTTCCGCTCCGCCTCCTGTTCAAGAAAATATTGCAATCGAATTTTAGCGAAACTTTCATCATAATCCTCTGCATCTACGATAGCCTGAATTATAGCTTTATTTTTACACGTTTTTGACACACTGGTCTCAAATTCCTCTGCTAATAATAGCAAGACACTTTTATTATATTTTCCTAAATATTCTGCCATATCTTCCCCCAAAATATAATAAATTTCAAAATATCAGATATATTCAATTTACAATAATACAATAAATACAGAAATAGAATTTTCTTCACTATACGTATAATAATGTATTCAAAAACGACACAATTTTAATATAGCAAATTCTCATGCAACAGTGACGTCTTTCAAACTGAGTATATCCCCCAAAATAAATTTTATACCCAACCGTACAGTATAACATCAATTTATTTTGAAACATTAATCATAATCATCCACAGTATACCCATAAAATTAAGCTATAACTTTATTACTGTAATAAATAAAATGTATGCAAACAAAACTCTTAATTTCAAAAGTTTTATACAAAATTATGATTAAAATATCCTGATTAATAATCTCAATTAATCAATAACAATTTACTATACCCCAAGTAAATTTTAACATATACATAAGTATATAATTTTCTTAACCCAATATTATACCAAACAGATACCAGAAAATCAACAAACATAAAAATTCTAACTAAAATTTAAATACCAAATTAATAGCTTCCCTAGAATTCTTAAATTTCACATAGAGTTTTGTTCCCCAAAATTAAAATTTATACACAAAATTCAATTTAAAACAGACCTCTATAGAAGATTTCATAAAAGAGCTTACCTTCAGATGCAGATATTTCCTCCACACTGATACCAGGCTTCCAAGCACTTTTAAAGACGACACACACAGATGTTTGAAGATTTGAAGACACTAGTTTCGCTGATGAGGCACTAATTTCACCTCAGATCCGTATGTAGACAACTCAGATGGTACGCCGCATATCTTCATTCCACTGGATATATTAAGAAGCACAAACACGTATCACCAAATCTATAGTTGACTGTCCATACACTACACAGCTTTTGTCGATAAAGTTCTTTTACCAGTTCTCTGCTTGCTAGAACTCCGAGAAAAAACCACGACTCCAATTAGACTTCACGAATCCACAACTCTGCTTGTCCGTTTTCCACTGGCTCATCATCTGTTTAATCAGGTTAACATAGATCCGTAATCTAATTTATTCTAGATTACATATCCCATTTGCTACCACCAATTAATTATATATACTATTGCTGTGGTAGCGTGAGACGTTGTATATATAATTAATAAATTCCATTTATCGTTCGAAACGAAAAAACTTTATTTTAAATTAACACATTAAAAAACGAAAACAAAAGTAAAAATGAAAAAATATGATTATTCGTCTCCATGCTGTGAAATTACAATTTCAGACGAACTTCGATTCTGAAGTCCACTCAAAGACAACTTCACTCTAGCTTGTTTTCACAACCCACTGATTCAACATTCAACTCCTTCCACCTTCAACTGCCGTCAGCAATTTCCCTTCCCAGGGGCTTTCCTTGCATTCCAGGAATTTCTCAGAAAACATTGCTTCCTCTACCACACCTGCTCCAGTCTGCTTATCTCCAGGTGACAGTGACATACCCCAACTATAGTTCTATCTTTCATTCTTAGGAGATTATCCCCTTTTTCCAAGTAATTGATTAGTTGAATTCACGTCCACCTGTCACCCTTCTGTATAGCACTCTTACTTGAATAGTGACAATTCACAAAAGGTCTTTCATTCTTAAGAGATTATCTTTATCTTTCACGCATGTGAGCATGTGAAATTTTCAACATGTCACAGTGCATAACTTCAGATATACAGGAATCTTCCTACCAAATCTTGTAACTCTGTGCGAAGAAGTCTCTTCAAGAAATTCTGGACAGACACATAATCATCTTATTTTTGTTATTATAGACTAGCTGACTACTAATGATACTAATTTTGAATATACCTAAGATCAGTGCTTAATGATTTTATACTTTTAAACAAAAACCCTTCCAAACAAACTTAATGTTGGGGGGCCTGCTGCCTTTGGCAGCGTACAATCTCAAACTTATATGATTTTATATTTTTAAATGAAAATCTGTCCAAACAAACTTACAGTTGGGTGCTCCACTGCTTTCGGCAGTGTATACCGGGCGTGCTATACGCACTCCGGTCTGTTTTGATTTTATATGTTTAAACGAAAATCTTTGCAAACGGACATAGTGTTAGGGGCCCGCAGGCAAGATTATATCACTTAATCTCTGATAAAGTAGTGCCGGTGGGAGTGGAGGCACACTCAGAAACCAACTTGGAACATAATGACACAAAAAGCTAAAATAACTATACAAACATGCATCTTTTCTCTTCTTGATCATATGAACAAATGAGGGGAAGAGGGAGAATACATTGCTAAGAAGGCACAAAAGGGGTTAAATAATAAAATATCTGGTATAAATATTAGTAGAACATAGCCGCTAAGTAAATCTTCCATTACCGAAGAATTCAAACCTCAGAACACATGACTGTTTAAATGTTAATCCTATGAGATTTTTCTTAAATATTATTTTACCCCTAAATCTCTTTATTTATAAACCAAAATTTTACACAAACAATAGTTAAAAGGTTAGTGTATTGCATTAAAAATTTAGAGCATTCACGCAAAATAACTTTCCATTATCAATCAAGAGTGCGCAATGTTAACCTCATGGGGATTTTTATTTTCAAATTGATCACCCCCCCCCCCCCCCAAATTTAATGTTTATTGAACGAACTTTATACTCTATCATTAACTAAAAAGTTAGCATAGGATTGTATTAAAATTTCGGAGCAGTTGTATCAAATTAAGTCTATTTTTTAAATTAAAATATGCCAACTGTTAATCTTATTGGCAATAGAGATAAATCCATTAAATTAAGTGTGACAATGTGACGTCTAGAAAGGAATTTTTTTGAAAAAGTTAATATATTTTTTAAATGGATTGCGCCGTTTGAAAGGAAAATGTACGCTAATTAAGAGCGTGTGCATTGTTTTTTCGAATTTTCATCAGAAGCGCCGACACTGAATTTTAAACTTTGCAGAAAAAAGGTGAAAATCGCCAAAGTGACTTTCGAAAAATATATTTTTGAAAGATTAATACATATTAATAATCTTTAAATGGCTACCACCGTTCGAAAGAACAGTAAATGTAGATATGGCCTGATATTTTTCTTTTTTTTTTGTACATTTCCATTTCCGGAGCGGATGCAGATTTTCAAACATTGCAAAAAATAGCAAAAAAACCCCAAAACGTCGTTCGGATATTTTTTTTTTGAAAGGATAATATTTATATTTTTTAAAACGAACTGCACAGTCATAGACAGATTAAGTAGGTATTTTTTATTTTTTCGTATTTTGTTTTTCGTATATTTTTTTCGTATTGAGATTTTTCGTATATTTTTTTCGTATTGAGATTTTTCGTATATTTTTTTTCGTATTGAGCTGATGACAGCTTTGCTAGATGGAGAAAAAAAGACGAAAAACAATGCTTCAAAAATAACTTTTTTCAAAGGGTTAGTACTCATATTTTTTAAAACAGATTGCACTGTTAGAAAGATAAGTATATATCTTTATTTGCTTGTTTTCTACATGTAGAGCAGATGCGCGCCGCGAAAGATGGGGAAAAAATAAGCTTTTCGACCGTCAGATTTTCTCTGCTAGCAACCTCCAGAATGCCCATCAGGCACCGTTTTGAGTGATAGAATGTCTTTTTGATGAGTGTTCGTTGTGTGTTTTTAATTAATATCTTGTCAGTTATCAAAAAATGAAAAATCTGAGCCTCAGATGTATTAGGACCTACCTTGGACTATCCTCATCCAACTTTTCAGACATCTATGTACGATATATTTTCCTAACCATCGCGAACAAACACACAGATATTTATTTAAGCTAGTATAGACAGATTGTGCCTGAAAATATTTTTAATTACTGATCTTCACTGCAAAGACAACTAGGATTATTTCAGAACTTCGGCGTTTTTGAACAAATGGATCTGTAAAGAAAAACATGTCTTATAACTGTATAATACTGCCTTTTTTAAAACTGTTCTTGAAAAACTGCCTGGATTATTTTAGTTATGATAACCTTAGATTAGTTTGAATTCCATTTCAAACTTCTTCCAACTTTGCCAAAAAAATCTTTTTTGCTTTCAGCAGTCGTAATTAAATTCGTTTTTCCCCTATCTTTATCTTTAGATGAAATTTCCATTTTCTTTTCTTTACATTGCTGATAGAGAATTTTTTCTTACCCCTCAGTTGTCAGTTCATGGTCATGTATCTCCAGTAATTCTCCACCTACTTCTACTCCCAAGTTAAGATCATTAGCAGTTGCCACAATAACCTTTACCAATTTACGTATTTTTTCTGAAACTTTTACCTTACCAAAAGAAAGACACAGTTTCTTCCACACTGCTTTGAGGCAATTCGTTGTTATTTCTTTCCAGCCCTTTGCTATGACAGTGTTGGATTATTCCTTAAACAATTTTCTTAGGACCATGGTGGTAGCATCACACATTCCAAAGCTGCTGCTAAAAAGTGCCTTTTGTAAAGAGTTTTAAAATTCTCAATTATCAGCTTATTCCGTAGGTTGAATCAGAATTGTAGCTTTGGAAGGAAAAGAAATCACCCGCATAAATTGTAATAAACTATGGTGTCGTTTATTGTATGCCCGTTAGATAGCCAAATGCATTATCCAAGGCAGAGCCGTCCTTAGGGGTGTGCGACAGGTGCGGCCGCACAGGGCCTCGCGCCTAAGACGGCCTCGCGCCCGAAAAACAAATTAATGTAAAATAACTAAATAATTATTTTGTTGTGAGTTATGTATTTCACAATAAAATTTAGAGTACTTGACACTTCGGTTCCGTCGATGCCATTTCGCCCCCCCCCCCCCCCTATAACTCGGACTCTAATTGTCGTAGTGTTTATCAAACGTTGTATGGCTCAACATTAGGAGGGCCATTATCATTTTCTTATCAAACCACTAAATTTTTATAAAAAGCTGAATATAAGAGCCCGACAAAGTTAAAATCTCGTAACTCGTGATCAAATTGTGACAGCGCGCTCAAATTTTAGGTGCGTGAACAAAGTAACATAATTTTACTGGAGTCATTGACGGTTATTTTTTAAAAACAGAAGCCCCTACATTTTATAAAAAGCTTAATATAACAGCCCGACAAATTTAAACTCTTTTAACTCGTGATCAGATTGTCACAGTGGGCTCAAATTTTGTGTGCATGAACAAAGTGACATAATTTTACAGGACACATTATAGGTTTTTTAACAGAAGCCCCTAAATTTTACTATACTGCAAATATAGGGTTCGATAACCACAAACACTTATAACTCGGATCCAAATTTCGCAGCCCATATCATTTTAAGGGAGGGAGTGGGGTTCAGTCGGTTTTTTATCGAAGCCACCCATATTTTAGTGTATTATAAATATAAGGTGCTGACAACTTAAAACACTTTTAACTCGAGATGTAATTACACTAGTCAGCAAAAAAAATTAAATTTTCTCCTCCCTGCAAAACAAGTATGTAAACTATACAGATTTAATATTCCTAAATCTAAATATGACATCCAAATTTCCTCAGCACGTATCATTTTTCGGTTTTATAAAATAGTTTTATAAAATAACAAATAGTGAAGGATTATCGCATTATTTTTCGATGATAGTTAAATTGAAATCATGAAAAAAGTACTTTCACTGTCTTAGATGACAAATCGATAAAATATAGCATGAAAATCTAAAATATTGACACTTGTATGTTTTATTGTGCATTTTTCTTTTGGTATCTCCCCCCTTTCGTTTCCGAATTTATTATTTGCTATCGTGTATTATGTTTTTATTCCTTATGCCACTGTAACACGGGTAATGTTTTTAATACATTTATTTATAGGTAATTTATATATAATTACATACATTTTATTATTTACACAATTTCCACTTATGTTTTAGCAAGAAATAAAATACCTTAATTTTAAAAGCTAACTATCCTACCTAAAAAATGGCCTAAAAAATGGTTTCATTGCCATATTTTGATTTAGTAGCATGAAATCTATAAGAATCAACGATTATTTTTACAAGGAGAATTTTGGTGCCGACCAGTGTTGTCGTAGAATATTCATATTTTGTATGGTAAACTTAATCTTTATAAAGGGGGGGGGGGACTTTGTCAGTTTTTTTTAACCATAAGCCCCCTAACGTTTAGTATAGCGTGAATATAAGGGCCCGATAACCACAAACACTTATAACTCGGATTGAAATTGTCACAGATTTTCTATTTAAGATTTTCTAGAATTTTCTATTAAAAACGCATTCGTTTTAAAGAAGGGGACGGGGGGGGGGGTGTTCTGTCGATTTTTTATAAAAATACTCATATTTTAGTGTATCATAATTATAAGGTGCTAACAACTTAAAGCACTTATAACTCTATCTGTAATTATCGTAGAACACTCTTATTTTGTATGGGAAACGTAATCTTTATAAAGGGGGGGGGGACTTTGTCGCCCCAATATATAATAAATTAAAAAAATGCCACACAAAATATCAGTGTATCACAACAACTATATCTTGATTTATAATTGTTTAATTTGTTACTACCTTATGTTTGTAATACACTAAAATATGGCTTGCTTCGAAAAAAAATCGACAGAGGTCCTTACCTCCTCCAAAAAGGTTTACCATACAATATTTGTTTTAACTACGACAATTTGGATCTGATTTATACGTGTTTTTAGTTAACGAGCTCTTATATCCGTGCTATACTAAACTTTAGGGGCTTCAGTTAAAAAACCCGACAAAGTCCCTGCTTTATAAAGATTATATTTATCATACAAAATATGATAGTATTCTACGATAATTACGGATCGCGTTATAAGTGTTTTAAATTGTCAGCCCTTTAAATTTATGATACACTAAAATATAGGGGGGGGGGCTTCGATAAAAAATTGACAGAACCAGGAAGATGACGGGTGAAAAGATTTTTATTTCTAAGTCGATACAATTTTTAATACGTAGATGTCTCCACTTTCAAATTTTGTATTCAAATTTGAAAAATAGACACAATTCGCAGTCTAATAGTATATTTCACATCACTCTGCGGCAATTTGGCGATTAAAAAGTATGAGGGTGTTCTATCTTTCTTTTTTTTTTAACGGCTGCACAATATTACTAATTTACCCCTCCCCCCTCCCACAAATAAGAAATAAAGAAAAATCCGCTCCATCATGACACGTTCAGATTGAATTCTCCGCCCGTACCAAATCTGCTGGAAAAAAGAATAGACCGTACAAGTTTTATGAAAGAAAATTGGTCTGAGTGTCTATAAACCTTCACTAAAACATACTACCCTACTAGATATTGAACTTTTGAATGCTCGAGGAGACTCTGACTGGTAAATTAATATTGGTAAATTATATACCTTTCAGTCTCCACCTGTGCTTGCTGCTAAAAGAAATGTTGATTCGTTGGTTTATGTCCAAGAAATGTTTTTCCTTCATTTATTATAAATGTGCGCTTGGTCATTTTCTACCCAAATAGCTTAATCTTTTTACAATGTTAGACTTGTTGAAGTAGGTAATGTCTTACTCATTTTATTAAAACTGTGCTATCGGATAATCATTAGTAGTCAACGAAAGCAGGTGTTGTTAAACGTGAGATTTTTTCGTACAACCTTTTGTCGTTAACCAAATACATCGTTAAAAGAGGCAGTCTTTCACCACGGTACCACTGTATATACAGCAAAACCTCCATAACGGACCCTCTCGAATACGAACATCACTTTTTTGCGAAAATCTTTTAATCCACAAAACATTTATATTTGTATAATTTGTATACCTCTGAATAGCGAACATTTCCGCACTCTGGAGGTGTCCGCTATTGAGGTTTTACTGTATATATATATATATTTGTGTGTGTTTAATAAACATTTGTGCCCCCCCCCCAAAAAAAAAAAAAAAAATTCCTCGTCACAATTATCTCCTGAAATGAAGTAAAGTATTGTTATATTTTGTAATCAGTTCATACTTTTTCTATGACAGATTCTGCCTCTTTTCCACTCCGTATATTTGTTTGTTTAGAGACATGTATTAAATTTATCTCTATTTCTTAGAATCTAAATATCGATATGTCACCCGAATTGTTTAAATGACTTGTTAATATTTGATTGTATCTGTTTAAAATATCCATCTTTCTTAGATGTTTTGAAGATTTTTGGATTTTTTTTTAAATTAAACTTTATATTTTTGAATAACCTTTGTAGTGACACACAACTTAAAAACCTGTGCTATACATATGTATACATATTTGAGCAATATTTTGTATTGTGTGTATGAGAACTTTTTCAAAATTATTATTGTAATGCAATCTAACAAAGTTACATAATTGCCTTATGTTTTCACATTTCACTGCTTAATAAGCCTTGTATCCAACATTATCACATACAAACTTTCATGTGATATTTAAAAAATGAATTGAAATGCTACAGTTGCAGTATTGCACCATTTAAAGTGTATTTATTTAAGAAATATGGACCAATCTCTGGAATTATTTATAAAATTAATAGCAAGTGTCAATATTTGATTTTACACATTGAATTAAAATATCCACATATGGCAGTTTTGTAAATTTTAATCAAAAAACATTATTCTGCATTTATCAGTATACTATCCATATAACATTTGGCTATTATACCATGTTGCTATATGATTTTTAAAAAATATAGTTGGCTATTTTTTTATGTGATAACTAAAATGTGATATTTTTTGTATATTTAAGAGCTATATTTCTTTTCAAAATAAAATAAATTTAACTTCATGAAATGTCAATGTTTATTATAATTTTATTTTTAAAAGATTGATTTGTTAAATACTAATAGCTAATAAATCAGAAATTGGTTCAAATTTGTCACAAAATATTTAATTGACCATTGGTGCCAATTTATCACTCTCATAAGTTTTTGGACATTTGTTATTTTCTTGAGATATAACCAGTACGGTTAGTTATCTGCGCAATAATTAACCTTATTCAAATATGTTGCCCCTTCCCCCTTTTTTGGCAAAATTACTTTTATATGCACTATATAACATAAAAATAACTGCATTTTATTGAAGGCTTTTAATTGTAGAAAGGATATTCTAGTATAATTTTTCCAATTTAAATTAATCTACATTGAATTATTCATGCTGGCTAAATATACTTATTTTATTTTATAATTTATATTTAATTTTGAGTCTTTCTTATTTATTTCTTATGCAAAAAAAAAAAAAAATAAATAAAAAAAAAAAAAATAAAAAAAATCGTCAAATAAACAGTTGCAATGTTATTAAATAATTAATGCTATTTTGATCCTAAATTCGAAATTTTGAGTGTCTTTATTTCTAACTATTTACTGGAAAACAACCCTGTGTATGGGCTGAAAAGTGTTTGCTGCCTTTTCTGAAAACAACTTTCTCAGTTCTCAAGTTGCATCAATATAATAGCCACGTCGCTTATTTGTTTATGTTTTAAAATTTTTATGTTCATGTTATACGTTAACGATTACTGATAGAAAATGATTATAATTATTTAAAAAATTGCATGTTATTGTTATATGCTTCTTTTGAAATTCAGGTATTTTCATTGGATCGTACGTTGGGAGCCTATAGTCCGATTTAGCCAATCAGCGTTCACCGTACAAATTTGCCCTCGACTTTCTCATGTCTTGATAAAAAATAATATGGTAGACCAACGCCACCTATAGATAATGCCCAAGAGCTCAATTTTGACGTCACGGCAAATCGGCTAATGATTCAACTGATTACACCGTACCATGCCTACAACCACAATAAAACAAAATTCTAAATAACTTTTTTTTAAACTTGCATAATAAAATTGAAGATCAACTAATTCAAAACAGACACAATTTGCTTTCCACACCCGCAAAAAAAAAAAAAAAAAAAAAAAAAAAAAAAAACTGTAAGATTTAGTATTAAAAAAATTTTGTTTTATGCAACAAAATTTGAAATACAAAATAGTTATTTTTATTGAAAAATAAAAGCTATCTTTTGAGATTTCATTAACACTTTTTTTGTTGTTGTTGTTTTTAATGTGCAAATGAAAGCTCATATTTGGGATCTAGCATATTTTCATGAAAATGAATAATATTTCGATTAAAGACTGGATTACTTTCAATTAAAGTAAGTACAGTAGATCTCGTTATAACGAATTTCTGGAGAACACCAATTAAGTTCGTTATACTGAAAAATTCGTTAATGTGAAATTCCAATATGGCGTTTTTTAAAAAGGAAATTTGCAATAAAAATACTTATTTTTACTACACTTATATTGAATTTCGGTTAATATGCAAATATGTCAATAAATAATAAATAAACAGTACGTTACTGTTGTGAACTTACTAGTTGGTAATAAGATAATTATTATTATTTAAGTTCCTTAAGTTTCAATATTTTAATCGTAAAAGTTATAAAGGAATTATAATTTATCTAGTGTACGATTTTAAGTAATAACTCTTTTCGCTAGATGGCAGCACTATGTAAAAAAAGCTATTTAAAAGACTTTTCGAACTGATATTGTTACGTTATAAATTGACTATAAAAAAACATTCTATTAACTTTATTAAATTTCCACAACCTTATTATTATTGTGCTTTAAAAATTCTATCATATTTTTCTGTTATATTTGTATTAATTATCTTCCATTTATTTTATTTAGATTTTGTAAATTCTTCGAGTCTGTGATGCGGGACTACTAAGTTAGTTCGATTGTGTTTTCATTCTGGTGTTTTATTCTGAACGTAAAGTTCTATTCTGTTTTTTGAGTCTGAATTCAAAGTGTGTAATAATTCAAATGCAATTCAAGTCTTATTATACTTTATTAAAATGTGAAAAAAAAAAAAAAGATTTAAGTCTCAAGTAATGAATGTGGACTGACTAATTTAATTTATTTTAATACACCATTCCTTCTACGAAAATGATGCTGGTTTTTAGAACAATTCTTCTGTTCTGAATGAGACGTGCGTGGACTTCAAATTTAAGTGCTGATCAAGTGAAATCATTTATAAATTTTTCTGATTATTCAGTGATTCGTAAGCTCTACAAAGAATATCAGCTATCTGATTATACATAAAATTCAATGATTACTCAGCATTCAGCATCCCCTATGTGATAGTTCATTATTATATTCTGTTCAATAAATGGAGATCGAAATTTAGGGATGGAATCGAACACCCGACTCAAATCAGAGGTACTTAGATTCTTTTGATTTATTTTATTCAGTAATAAAAATGCAGAAATTTCTTAAACTTTAATTCCGAAACTATAGATAAGAGTTTGGTCCGTCGAGCCAATGAGCTTCTACGTGGAATCTGTTCTTAAACCGTAGTTTCTATCTGTGCTAGATTAAAAAAAAAAGAGTGGTAGGTAAAAAAAAAATTGTTATAGTTATTGGGTTTATGCTTTTATATTTTATTTAATGTGGTATTATAGTATATTTTATATGTAGTATTTTGATTACGAATTTTCACAATCTGATTCAGTTTTATAGTGTTTATTTGTAAATATTAAATATGACTAAGCAATCGAAACAAGAACTTTATTTTGAAAGGATATGTAAAGAAATAGATTTATTTAAAAATAAAGTTAATGAATTTAATTCTGATGAGCAGGCAAAAATTAAAATATTGAAATCGAAAGTAATACCGTATGAAAATATTCTCGCGCAAGCTTTTGAAAAACTGTCGCCCAAAGAAAATGATGATAATTTAGATGCGTATGTGAAGTATCAAGAAATAATATGTGATTTGTTAGTTGACTCAGAAGAAAAGACTAAGGTTGATTCTCAGCCAGAAATTCATTTGAATTTTCAAGTTAAACAGACTTCCTTGGTAAAATTGCCGATGTTTGATCTTCCGCATTTTTATGGCGAGAAAGAACATTGGATTTCATTCAAAGAATTATTTAAGTCGACGATATTAGAGAATGAAAATTTGTCAAATATTGAGAAATTGCAATATTTACATTCTTCAGTTCGTGGAAGTGCGGCAAAATTAATTCGGGGATTTTCATTAAAGGAGGAAAATGTGGATCAATGTTGGGAGTTGTTATGTGAGAGATTCGACAACAAAAGACAACTGGCATTGAGCCAGATAAATAAAATATTTTCTGTTAAAATTCTCAAAGCTAATAATTCAAAATCTTTATTAGAATTACTAGATACTTGTAATGAGGCAATTCGTAATTTGAAAACATTGGGGTTAGAGTCTAATGTGTTGAGTGATTTGATGGTTATAAATTTGATGTTAACTGAGTTAGATCAGCCGATTCATCAGCGATGGGAATTGATGTTAGATAATAATAAATTACCGGACCTAGATTCATTTCGAAAATTTATCGAACGTGAAGCTAGGAGTGTCGAAGAATCAAAGTTCATTAAAATAGAAAATAAATCCAATTTTGTAAAAAGGCCTCCAGATTCTAACAGAGGAGCCACTAAAACTGACCTAGTAAACAGCGCATTTGTTAGGAATAGTAATAATTGTGTAGTATGCAATCAAAATCATGCGGTATTCAAATGTTCCGTTTTTAATTCTAAACCAGTAAAGGAGAGGTGGAAAATTGTTGAATTAAACAAATTATGTCAAAATTGTTTACGTCAAAATCACAAAGTGGAAAATTGTAGAATAAATGTGAACTGTAAAAATTGTTCACAAAAACATCATACATTATTACATGTGTATACAACTGTTCAAAGCAGTCAGGAGGTTGTGAATAATAATGTACCAGGCACTTCTGTGTCTAATAGCGCGCAGTGTCAGTCATATATGCAAAATTATAATGTCTTATTATCTACTGCTCTGATTAATGTGAAATCTAGCACAGGTAATGTCATTCAATGTAGAGCACTTGTTGACAATGCTTCTCAAAGGTGTTTGATTTCAAAATCGTGTTGTAAAAAGCTATGTCTTCCCTTGAGAACGACAATTCATAAAATATCAGGAATCAACAATTTAGTCGCAGAGACAGCTCTTCAGGAAGTTTCTTTAACATTTTCTCCGCATATTAATAACGAAACTTTTCAGTTAGATGCTTTAGTTGTTAATCAGATCACAACAAATTTACCGAACTTTCTGATTACTAATAAGTATTGGCCTCATATTGAAGGATTAGATCTGGCAGATCCCAATTTCCATGTGTCCGATTCCATTGATATACTCATAAGTGCGGATTTGTTTGCTAACATAATAATCGGGGAGTCCATTCTAGGTCCTGAGGGAGCACCGAGTGCTGTTAATACGAAACTGGGTTGGGTATTATCTGAAGTAATTTATTCGAATCATTCAAATCACAATTCTTCTGTTAGTTGTCATGTTACGACGCAAAAAAATTCTCAATTGAAAAAATTTTGGGAACTCGAATCAGTTCCTAGTTATGATCCAGTTTCGCTAGTAGAAGATAATTATGTAAAAACAGTATCACGCACGGAATCAGGAAGATATATCGTGGATCTTCCATTTAAATCTAAACCTGTTCTCGGAAATTCTAAATCTCAAGCTTTAAAGCGTTTCAATTCCTTAGAAAATAAACTTCAAGGAAATTCCATACTTAAGGAACAATATTCGTCATTCATGAAAGAGTATATTGATTTGGGACACATGGAACTCGTACCAGCCTCCAAAATTTCAAATCCAGATCATTTTTATCTCCCCCACCACGGGGTAATAAGAGAGGATAGTTGTACAACTCGACTTCGGGTAGTATTTGATGCATCCGCAATTGGTTCAGAAGGTCGCTCGTTAAATGATTATTTGGAGATAGGGCCGAAATTACAACCGGATATTTTTCAGTTATTATTAAAATTCAGAATGCATCCAATAGGCTTTAGTGCAGACATCGAAAAAATGTTCAGACAAATTCTTATCAATCCAAAACATGTAGATTATCAACGTATTTTATGGCGGTTCGATCCTAACGAAAACATTCAAACCTATCGGTTGTTAACAGTAACCTATGGCACTGCTTCTGCACCATTTTTGGCAATTAGAACTTTAAATCAGTTAGCAATAGATAACGAACAAACTTTTAAAAGGGCTTCTAAAATTATTCGCGACAATATCTACGTCGATGATTTGTTGTCGGGTTCAGATTCCAAAGAAAATGCTAAGTCTCTAGTCACAGAACTTATTAATGTGATGAAAGGCGAAGGCTTTAATTTGCGAAAATGGACCTCAAATGATCCTGAAGTACTCGCTCATTTACCAGATGAGCTTAAAGCTTCAGCACAAACTGAAATCAAAGAAGATAAAGCTGTTAAAATTCTGGGATTGCTTTGGGATTCATCTACTGACATGCTCAAAATAAAATTTAGGGAGTTCAAAGAAGTAAAAAATAAAAGAGATCTTCTATCAGTGATATCGACAATCTTCGACCCTATGGGTTTCCTTTTCCCGATCACGATTAGTTTAAAAATCATGATACAAAACCTCTGGAAGGAAAAAATCTCTTGGGGTGAGGAAATCTCAAATTCAATCTTAATTAGTTGGAATCAATGGCAGAAATTCATTTGTTAGAATGTATTGAAATTCCCCGGTATACTAACTCATACCATAAAAGTAACTGCGAAATTCAGTTACATGGTTTTTGTGACGGTTCAGGAAAAGCTTACGCTGCTGTCGCTTATTTACGAGTTATCACTCCTAACGAAATATTCGTCAATTTAATTGCTGCAAAAACAAAGGTAAATCCTATAAAGCCACAAACTCTGCCACGAATTGAACTTTGCGCCGCTCTGTTATTAGCAAAACTATGCTCAACTATCGTCGATACGTTATCTACGAGCATAAACACTGTATTTTTATGGTCAGATTCCCAAATAGTACTCTGCTGGCTAAAATCGCCTCCTTTAAAGGGTAATCAGTTTGTATTAAATAGAGTACGTCAAGTGCAAACATTATTGCCTTCAGCCGAATGGACCATGTTCCAGGAACGCTAAATCCTGCTGATGTAGCCTCCAGGGGTATTCCACCGCGAAAACTCCTCAATAATCAGATGTGGTGGCATGGGCCTCCACGGCTGTCGTCAAAGGAACCAATTCCAATCCCCTTATACAGTCCTATCGCTGAATTAGATCAAGAAGCTAACTCTGTCAGTAACATAACAAAAATAAATGTCTTACCAGACTTTATTAAAAAATTTTCAAGCTTTAATAGATTAGTACGCGTAATGGGATGGTGTTTCCGATTTATTCATAATTCTAGACATAATTCTACAAGAAAGATCGGAAATCTCAGTGCACAATAAATATCTAGTTCTACCATTTCTATAGTGAGAATAATTCAAAATTATGAATTTCATGCAGAAATTAAATTTTTAAAAGAAAATAAATCCTTGCCAAGCAATAGCAAATTGCTATCGTTGAATAGCTTCTTAGATTCAGCTGATATATTAAGAGTGCGCGGTCGTCTATCACAACATGAATCATTCAGTTTCGACAGAAAGTATCCTATTCTTCTTCCTAAAAACAGTGTTTTTACTAAATTATTAATAAGGGATATACACGAAAGAAATTTACATGCAAGCACACAGTTAGTGCTTTCTACAATTCGCCAGAATTACTGGTTTGTAGATGGTCGTTCAACAGTCCGACAAGAGCTCCATAAATGTGTGCTTTGTAAACGCCTTAAGGCACAAGCCTGACAACAAATGATGGGAAACCTTCCCGTTGAAAGAATCACTCCAATTCGTTCATTTCTCAAGGTGGGCTTAGACTTTGCTGGTCCCTTTTTGACCAAACCAAATATGCCAAGAACAAAAATCAAGCTTAAATCTTATATAGCAGTGTTTGTCTGTATGTGCACGAAAGCGGTTCATCTTGAACTTGTATCTGACTTATCTGTACAAGACTTTCTATCAGCTTTCAAACGCTTCATCGCACGCAGAGGTTTGCCCTCTGATGTCTTTTCTGATAATGCAAAAAAATTTACTGGCCTGTCCAATCAATTGAAGCAATTATTCAGATACTTGAAGGAAAGACATTTTCTAGAATTTCTTTCCACCCAAAAAATTAATTGGAATTTCATCCCTCTATATGCACCACACTTTGGTGGTCTATGGGAAGCAGCTGTGTAACTCACAAAAACGCATCTTGTGAGAGCTTGTAAATCAAGCGTACTCAATTTTGAAGAGCTCACTACTTTACTTTGTCAAATAGAAAGCTGCATAAATTCCAGACCGTTAACTCCGATGTCTTCAGATCCTTCTGATCCTCGTGCCTTAACGCCGGGTCATTTTCTAATAGGAGCACCTCTTCTTGACATTCCAGAATCATCAAATCATCCTAAAATATCGTTAAATGCTCGCTGGCGTTTAATAGAAAAAGCAAAAAATCAATTTTGGGCCAGGTGGTCCAGCGAATATTTGCAACATCTTCAACAGCGTCCAAAATGGACTATTCCACGTGCAAATCTTCGAGAAGGCGATTCGGTAATTGTTCACGAACGATTTCAGCCCATGAAATTGAAATTGGGTCGAATTCTAAAGACTTATCCTGGAACAGATAATCTTGTGCGGGTTGTCCTGATTAAGACAGTTGACGGTGACATCAAGCGTCCTATATCAAATGTGTCCCCTCTCCTGCCGGGGGCGGAGGATGTACGATTTTAAGTAATAACTCTTTCCGCTAGATGGCAGCACTATAAAAAAGCTATTTAAAAGATTTTTCGAACTGATATTGTTACGTCATAAATTGACTATAATAAAAAACATTCTATTAACTTTATTAAATTTCCATAACCTTATTATTATTGTGCTTTAAAAATTCTATCATATTTTTCTGTTATATTTGTATTAATTATCTTTCATTTATTTTATTTAGATTGTGTAAATTCTTCGAGTCTGTGATGCGGGACTACTAAGTTAGTTCGATTCTGTTTTCATTCTGGTGTTTTATTCTGAACGTAAAGTTCTATTCTGTTTTTTGAGTCTGAATTCAAAGTGTGTAATAATTCTAATGCAATTCAAGTCTTATTATACTTTATTAAAATGTGAAAAAAAAAAAGATTCAAGTCTCAAGTAATGAATGTGGACTGACTAGTTTAATTTATTTTAATACACCATTCCTTCTACGAAAATGATGCTGGTTTTTAGAACAATTCTTCTGTTCTGAATGAGACGTGCGTGGACTTCAAATTTAAGTGCTGATCAAGTGAAATCATTTATAAATTTTTCTGATTATTCAGTTATTCGTAAGCTCTACAAAGAATATCAGCTATCTGATTATACATAAAATTCAATGATTACTCAGCATTCAGCATCCCCTATGTGATAGTTCATTATTATATTCTGTTCAATAAATGGAGATCGAAATTTAGGGATGGAATCGAACACCCGACTCAAATCAGAGGTACGTAGATTCTTTTGATTTATTTTATTCAGTAATAAAAATGCAGAAATTTCTTAAACTTTAATTCCGAAACTATACATCTAGCATATCTGGTGGATTAAAAACCTCACTGACATCTGCCGTTAAGAGGCTACTTCACTCAGGAGAAAACACCTGCTCACCAATGTTAATCCTATAGGGGAAATAATTTACGATATTTCGTTCGCATTTCAATATTTTTATATGATTTTTTTTTCATTGAATTGCTGAGATCAATTTTTATGCACGCCCCTTTGTACTTTATCGATTTTGATTACAAGTATTTTTTTATCTATACTAATATTATAAAGTAGTAAAGATTGTTTTTTTGTTTGTAGGGGGTAATCTCTGGAACTACTGAAGCGATTTCAAAAGTGATGGTGGCAAATTGATGGTGACAATCCCTGCTCCAACATAGGCTATATTTTATGTCGGTGCCACTACCCCCTGGGGGTGCAAGCGCGAAAAACGTTCTATAATTTCATTTTTTTTTATACTGAAGGTGTTAGAAACATGAAATTTAGCATGGTAGTTACTTATAATATGTAAATCCTCTCTAAGAACAAATTCTAAAAAAAAAATCGAAATATAAAAGGTTGAGATGAGCGAAAAGCGTTCTAAAAACATTCTAAATTACAATTTCTATGGAATTTCTTGAACTACAGAACCATTTTCAAAAGTGATGGTAACAGTCCCTGCTGTAACAAAGGCTATATTTTATATCGGCGACACTACCACAGAGAGGGGGGTGGGGGAAGCGAAAAACCTTCTAAATTTTCAATTTATTTTTCGCCGTTAGTGTGGATTAATCAGTAATTTCTGAATTATCTGTGGCAGTATAATTTCCTCTAATGAAAATAGGCCAACGATTACTACTTGGCATTTTTCAAGAATTACGCGAGCAAAGCCGCGGGTTTTGCTAGTTTAAGATACTTTCACTTTCGGAACCGGTTTCGAAAGTGAAAATATCCCCAATAAAAAAAAAAACCGCAACAAAAATCGAAAAAGTACAAAGGAACGTGCATAGAGATTATTCAATGCAAAAAAAAAAAAAAAAAAAAAAAAATCATTTAAAAATATTGAAATGCCAACGAAATATCGTAAATTATTTCCCTCATAAGATTAACATTAGCGAGCAGGTGTTTTTGCCTGAGTGAAGTAGCCAAGTAGCCTCTTAATGTAACTTTATTTCTTTACAAAAAAAAAAAAAAAAAAAAAAAAAAAAAAAAAAAAAAAAAAATATCGGAATTTTTTCTGCATTACAGTTGATAATTAATTTTTCAAAACAAATTGTATAAAATGTTTTCTGAACATTATTTTGCTGGTATAATTACTTTTTAAGAGTTTCGATGTTCTATAGACCTAGATGGACAATCATCATCAGCTTCATTTTCCCTGTCGTCTGCCTCCCTTCAAATTCAAGTTTTTCAGTAAAAATTTTTTTTTTCTTGCCAATTCAACATTCATAAAACTAAAATAAATATTCTTTTTAAGCTTTTAATAAATGCGTTGATTTGAAAAATTCGTTAATATGAAATTCGATAAAGTGAATATTTTTATAATGTGAAAGCATAGGACGTTTTTTAACAACCCAAAAAATAGAGTCGTTAAACTGAAAAATTCGTTAAAGTGACATTCGTTGTAACAATATTCTACTGTACTTATTTACAGTATATATGTGCAATTTTATCAATATTAACAATGTTAATCATTATCTATTAAAAATTTTTTACTTTGGAGCTGCTGAATACTTAATTGAATATTTGCGAATTAATGAATAGGGGAAGATCGGGTAGCCACGGACACTTGGATAAATTGCAAATAAAAAAAAAACAAATGAACGAAATTTCTGTCTTTATTTAAACTTAAACTAAAATTACAAACTTCTTTAATGATTTTAATTAAACATTGTTAATAACACCGAATTATTTAACGAAATATACTGAAAATAGTTTGGCCTTATTTTTTTGGCCTCACAAGAAACGGCGGGTAGCCCCGGACATATTAATCAATGGTGCCCCAAACATTTTTTGGCCTTACAAAACATCACAATTATAATAAAAATCCGATGCATCTATATAAACATAATCTTCATGGGCCCAGTTTCTGCATTCTTGGCACTGAATCCAGTCTTTTTCAAATGTTTCTCCGCCTATGATGCATTCTGTCTCCTTTTTTCAAAAATTTATTGACGAAAACAAAACACTTACTCACGACTAACTTACTCGGCGCCCACGTCGCAATCAAACTGTATTTGTTTAGACTCTAGAGGGCGTTCATTTACAATAACTCTTTATTTACGCAACACTTTGAATTTCTTAGAAATTGAATGTCCACGGCCACCCGACTTTCCCCTACATTTTTTTTTTCAAAGTTTAGTAACATGCATTTATATAACAAATAATTAATTAAAAAAAAAAAAAAACAATTTTAGGTAAGTGTAGTATATTTAAGGCAAAGGCAGATTTGAATACTAGCCGTAATAATTTCAACTGAACATTGCTAAAAATATATTTTTAATATTTTCTAATAATAGAAAAATACCTCTGGTGAATTTTATTGGTGATTATAAAAAAAACTGCATATATGGCGAAATAAATCAAATATGTAACTATCAAATGACATACAGTACATTAAGTTCTTATCTTACACTTTTCACTAACTAATATAATTTTGCATACGAATTAGTGACAGAAGAAGCGTTTAATTAAGTTAATATTTTCATGTTAATAAATTTATAATTTAATCTCTGTATCAAAAAATATATCAACATTTTAGCGATAAAAGACATTAAACATGGGGGAAATGGAGGGGGGGGGGGGGTGAGCATCAAAACCAAACAATCGTGAATTTTTCAAAACTTATTTTTATAAATAAAGTTAACTATTTCTTTTTTTTTTTTTTTTTTTTTTTTTTGTATGAGAAACAATTGTTTCTTGAAAAAAATTGAGATTTAAATTCATAGCAGTATTAAAAATATTTACATAAATCGTGCTAAATCTTTAAAAAGAATTGCATTGAAAAATATGAAAGCTATCATTCATAAGCGAACAAATATGAAATACATGAAATTATGCATATGCATAACTTTCTATTATCTATTGATATGCATAAAAAGAAAGGCAGTTTTTAACTACAAAGTATTACATTTAAAAATAAAGCAAATTCATATTGAATACAAAAATTGTTGGTCGAGACGTTAATTATTTACTAAATAAATAAATAGTGCAAAAGTAATACAATATATTTACATCACCAGCTTCGACAAAGCTGTGGGATTAAGCCTATTCGTGCAATAAGCATAAAATAAATATATTTTAATAGATAACTAGATGAAACCCGTCAAAACTTGAAGAAAAAAAAAACTATAACAATATTATCAAAATAAGCGTCTTTATTATTTAAGATGGGGTGTGTATGAAACAGTCTTTCAAATATTTTATTTTAAAAGTTTTTCCCCCAGTCAAATACAGTACTATTTCCGATGAAAACTCCAACCAAACAATCTGTAAACAACTGTGTAATGCAAATCAGTTTGACATTAGCGTCATATTCCCCTCGGCAAGAAAAAAATTTCATGGACCTATGAAGTATACAAATAGTATATTCCTACGTCCATTTTATATTCGGTAAATAAAAGAACATAGTAAATAAAGCACACATCTCCCCTCCCCCCCTGTGATTATGCCACCGAATGAGCTCCTATGCACACGTGCATTGCATCTGCCCAAAAGCACCGTCGAAATTCGACGTTAAAAAAGTTTTAAAATGTTTAAATTAAAAGTTTTAAATTGTCCTCTTTAATCATTGTTCATTTCAAATTCATATCTTCTAAAACACATCCATAGTTTTAAACTAATCAATTTTTATATAAAGATGAAGAATTTTTTTACAGTAGTAAATCAATCTGCAGATGAGGGATATTTTTAATGTTTTTAAATGTAATTTATTTGTTTGGTTTCTTCGGTTCCTTGACATAATCAGGATGATTGTCCCTTTTCTATCACAGTCGGGGATATTTTCCCTCTTATACAGTTGGCAAATGGATCTTTAAAAAATAAAAAAATGCCATTCCTAGCATAATCTGATATCTGATGGAACATATACATCAACGAATTCAACATATCAATTTTATGTTCAACATAAACTGAAAATAGTTTTTTTTTTTTGACAGATTTTCGTTTAGCGCCAAAATGCTCTATCTTATGGACAATCAGATCTTATGATTTATCACTGTTTTTATTATTATTATTATTATTATTATTATTATTATTATTCACTTTTTATGATGGTTAGGGAAATCTATTTTCAATTGTGGCAACTTTCGCGGGGGCTATTTTACATTATTGAAGCAAACTGGTGGTCATTGATAAGATAGAATTGAAAAACTTTTCATGCTTAAAAATTATTTAAAAAGTCGTTAAATTAAGCGGCAGTTTTCAAATAAATTTCAATCGAATGCTAATTTTTTTTTTCTAATTGATGAATTGAAATTGTAAAATATAGTAAAATGTAGTAAAAAATAGAAGTTTGTAGTATTTAGAAGTGATGTAAGCGCGATGAAAGCTAAAGCGATAGTGCCGTTTGTTGTCACAACCGTTGTACATTTCTAAAAATTGCCACTGTCTTTTAGCTGGCGTTAAAAATTAGAAAACCATTTTTTGACATCGAAAGAGAAATTCACAGTGAAAGAAATAGGACTTTGTGCTAATAAGGAACTGTTAAATGAACTTATAATAAACCTACCAAAATAATTCCTATGAAATATTAGTCTTACATTGTTTATTCTAGCTAAAAATACAATCATTATTTCAAGTTTTTTTTTCTACCATAACACTATTTTTAATAATTTTAAATTTCCTGAAATCCTTTACTTTTGTATTTTTTTATTATAAAAGGAAATCTTCAAACCTGTAATTAAAAAAAAAAGTAATTTGTAACATGCAATCAAGGTATGCAATCAAGATGAAGCAATCAAAGACGGCTCCAAGTTGACACAATTACATACATTTTCTCTTTAGTTTTATCGTTTTATCAATGTAAAAATGCATTTCAAGCTAAACATAAAGTCATTTTCACCGGCGCAAACTTTTTACACGTACTTTACATACGTTACCTTAATGCTTAAACACCATGTATACAAATAAAAATATATTTTGTATTTAATTGTAATGGAAAAATGGCATCAACAAAGTTATAAATGCATAATGATAAAATAAACCCAATGGACAATATTCCCGTGACGTCTCAATAAATATGAATTTTTATTCGTTTATAAAACACGCGAATAAATATTTTTACAAAAATTTAACTTGCTAATTAAAAAATTTGGCCTAAAAGCCACGTTCTTTTAATATTTATTATTTCTCTTTTATCCTATAGCAACCACAGAGTTCAGAAAATAAACTCTGTGCCTCGCAACAGTGGGCGTTATCAGAATTGCCGACTTTATGACGGCATTAGCAGAAGTAAAAGTTTAATTGAAAATTACGGCTAATTAATTAAATTTTCGAACAAACGAATGCACGATAACAAATCTGCGTCCAAATATCTTTCATTTAAAAAAAGAATAATGCAATTTGATGCAGTAGTTTGCTCTCACGAATTGTCGAAAGAAAACGCTTAGCGTTTTAAATATATAGATGATTAACTTTGTTAATATTCATAAAACTGCACATACCGGGTGTCCCAAAAATGACTGATGGATTTTAAAATTCAATAACTAGCAAACGGTGACAGATATTAAAAAAATTCTTGCAGGAGGATTATGTATGATGTCGGGAGTTTTTTTTACTGTGATTCTTGATTTTAGTTCGAATTTCAAACAATAGATGGCGCTGACAGCGGTTGGCGCTCATTCGAGGCCGAAACTGACGTCACTGAGCATTGATGCGAAGAAAGGAGATTAAGGCTATGGAGTGGGTCTCATTCGAGTGATCTGGGATTCTGAATCGGGGCCTAAGAGCAAAATTGTACTGGCGAATGAGACCCACTCCATAGCCTTAATCTCCTTTCTTCGCATCAATGCTCAGTGACGTCAGTTTCGGCCTCGAATGAGCGCCAACCGCTGTCAGCGCCATCTATTGTTTGAAATTCGAACTAAAATCAAGAATCACAGTATAAAAACTCCCGACATCATACATAATCTTCCTGCAAGAATTTTTTTAATATCTGTCACCGTTTGCTAGTTATTGAATTTTAAAATCCATCAGTCATTTTTGGGACACCCGGTATATACTGTAAATAAGTACTTACCTTAATTGAAAGCAATCTAATCTTAAGCAATCTAAAATCCTACCCAACGGTATATCGCAAATATAATAAATTTGACGAAAACCGTGAAATCCTCGATATTAAAAGCTCTTCCCCGTCTGCGAGTATTCATGAATACGAATGGTGTGAATTCCCCCAGCCTAAACCATGATATACCCACTGAGCTATTGCTATACTCTCCCCTCCCCCCCCATTGCCAGTAGCAGCTTTTATTTGTTGTGTGTGTAAATTAGAAACAAGAAGCATTGCTTTGATGTTGAAATAAAATGTATTGGTTTATGCTGTGATTATTATTTTTTTTAATTTCAACTTTGTATATAAAATTAAGTGAGTGAAATACATGTGCTTTAAATGTATGTGTTTTGAATTAAAGTGAACTGATAAGTGAAGTGTGATAAATGAAATTAATGCAATACAAATGATGGCAATGGCAACAATATTTAGCAATTTATCACCTGTACCCAGCTAACATAAAACAGTACCTAATTGCAGCTTCCCCATCATCAGGTAACTGCCAAAAGCATTGGCGCCAACTTTTGAAAAATATTGGGTGGGCTTAAAAATATTTTGCTAAACATCAAGCAAAACCTTTAAGTTATTTATGAGTGTTCGTCGGGCATTAAAACAGATGCTCATTGACTTATACTCACTGGTAAATGGCCCACTGGTATATACGAATACTGGTATATACACTGGTATGGCCACTGGTAAATGGCCCACTGAGCTATATAGAATAAATATTATATTAGAGCATATTAAATTATATTAGAGCTCAGTGGATATACCGTATTTATGAACACTAACGGGGTGAATTCTCGCAGATGATATGGTTTTTGAAAAGAGGAAGGGTGATTTTCGCCAGCGGTGGATGATATGTCGTTTTTATAGTATTGGCGGTGCAACTTTAACTCTGAACCAGTGGCGTATCCAGGATTTAATTTCGGGAGGGGCTGACTTAAATTTCGATAATGTTCTGAGTCTTACGAAACATGTTGAACTGCGTTATAAACAGAAATCATGTTTGACAATAAGGCCGTAGGCAGAGAAAAACGGGGGGGGGGGGATGTACAGGGCCGAACCCGAGCACCGCCGCCCCTGCCCCCGCCGAAATAACTTGAAAAGTAATAATGGATTGTTTCATATACTCTCATTTAAAAAAAATTCATTGTAGCTTATAATCTATAAAGTTGTCTCCGCCCCTAAATTCTGGCTACGATTGTTGCTTGACAATAAATTAATTTTGCTTGGGACAATCTCAAACAATTTTCTTTTTCATAATTTGTTTTCTATTTTAGCATCAATTCCCTATTACTACCAAGGCACATGAGGTACTTTCCCAGAAACCACATATTTAAAGGGCCCAAAAATTTATGGTGTTTCAAATAAATTTTATTGTAAACAATCTTAATAGAATAAGAAATTAAAATTTCTAGATTCATTACACAACTTATGTAAGCTAAAATTGTCAGTGAAATCATAAGTATATTTATAATTTTTCTTCTCATTTGGAGATTTAAGTTTCTCATAGTGCGCCCAATTTATTTCAGCTTCTTCATATGTGTTTTAAACTTGTTTAAAAATGTTTTAATTTTATGACTATCTTATTTATAAAATATCATTTTCTTTGGGTTGCGTATGTTTTTAAAGTTCGTGCAACATTAGTTCATGTTTATTTAACATGATATTTGAGTCTGTCAAGTTAATTTTTACAAAGAAATTTCAATAATAATAATAATAATCCAACTTCAGTTCACATTTATTCTCAGTCTTTCATTTAAATGGATGTATTACATAGTTATATTCATACACTTCTCATTCACAGTATTTGTAAAAATGTGATAATCTACGATTAGGGCCAAAAATATTTTCTGTTGCCATGGCCCAAAATTTTGATGGTCAGGGTCTGTTCAGGATAAACAAACTTTTTTTGCAAAATCTCTTTTTTAATACCAACAAAAATTTAATTCAAAATCTTAGGGGTAGCAAGAACTACTTCTAGATCTTGCCAAATGAGCACATTATACGTATTCAATTATCCACTGAAACATGTATGGAACTGTTTTTCAGTCATTTGAAAATAGATTTTGTGATCTCAAGTAATTTTGATCGCAGTCACTGAGAGGCATATGGGGCTAACGAGAAAACAAATTCGTTGCGTGCCAGAAAATAAAACAAATTTATCTCAAAAAAAAAAAAAAAAAAAAAAAAAAAGGTCAGTTTTTTTTCACTGCGACCACTTCGGAAGGGGAAGGGATCTGTTACCCCATAACCCCCCCTCTTGTGTACTAATGTGGGACTAAAGAAAATAGAGTGGGTTGTCCATTGCGTGACAGAAAAAATAATTCTAATTTTATCTCAAACATAAAGAGAAAAATCAGCACTTTTTTCATTCCATTTTGGGAGGTGGGGGAGGCCTGTGTCCCATCAGCCCCTTCCCCCTCTTTGATATGCTGTGGTGTTACTCTGTACTAATATAGGAGTAAAGGGAAGAAAGTGGGTAGTCTGTTGTATAACAAAAAAAAAAAAAAATACAAATTTATCTCAAAGAAGAAAAAAACAGCATTATTTTCATGAGATGTTCGACTATTTCGGGAAGAGGGGGCCCTTTGTAACCCTATCAGCCCCCTTCCCTTTTTTAGATACGCTTTGATGCCAATGTGAACTAATATGGGGCTAAAAAGAAGAGAGTGGGTGGTATGTTGTATAACCAAAAAAAACTACAAATTCATCTCAAAGAAGAAGAAAACAGCACTTTTTTCCTGAGATTTTCGATTTTCCATTTAAATTTTTAAAACCATAAACCATTATTATATTTTATTTCCAACGGTGGAAATGAATATCATGCAATTTTAATACGAAGTGTTCAATTTTAATAGAATAAAATATGTTGAAATGTTTCTTCCCTATTTTTATCCAATTTACCCCCCCCCCCCCCCACCTTCTTCACAAATGAGATATTAAAAAACAGTTTACGCGATGGCGCGGCAAACAAGAAAAAAATAATATATATTTATTTCTTCATAGTTTTAGTTGTAAAATATTAATGTACTATCTGATAAAAAAATAATCGAACATGCAGATTATTAATTTTTTAATTATTTTTCCTATTTCTATCAGGGCTGGGTTTTTGCCGGCAGAAAGTAGTTTCTGCCGTGCCAGTGGCAGAAAGTGGTTATAACCGGTTTTAACCGGCAGAAACTGGCAACAACTGACATAAACACATTTCGTGACATAATCTTAGACTTTTTTAGTATTAAATTCTTTAAGTACCTTTTGTTCAGGATAAATTACAAATAAAATACTGTGGATAGTTTTAATTTAAAGTAAATAAATTTGTATTAGAAAAAATGAGTAATGTAACAGATAAAATTTTTGTTATAATATGGTTGTGTAATTTTATATATAAACAATTATTAGAGTATTTAAAATCTCAGTTTAAAATTCAAAATAGAAAACTATATCCAATACTTATTTTAAATTAAACACTGGAAAGAAAAGAAAAATAATCAATACTTACTCAAAATACTTTTCTGTAATTTAACATAATAATTTAATAATAACTCTAAAAAATCTTTCTCATAGAAATGTTATACAGCTCCAATTCGGTGGATGTTTTAATACATTTGCATGTTATTAAAGAAAATTAAAACTAAAATATTAAATTTTGAGTGAATATTTTATCTTTGTAAAATTATTTTCATTATTCAAAATATTAGAATACTAAAATAGATGGTTCAAAAAATTAGAATACTTATGAATTTTCCTGATTGGTTCATAAGGTTGAATAAAAGAAGCATTTTTGGCGCAATATATATTGTGCCAAAAAACAAAGTTGAGCTTCTTTCCAGCTAAAGTCGGCAGAAAACATTGTGAACCACTTGGCAAAGTGAGTTCGTGCTGTTATAAAATGTAAAGGTGATGCTACAAAATATTAAAGAATAACTATTTCTCCTTTTTTAAAAACACATATTATTTACAATGCATTATTCTAATATTTTGAACCAGGTAAATGGTTATTCTAATATTTTGATTTTTTCCAAGTGTGAATAATTATTTTAATTTTTGTATTAATTCCTTTAATTTTAATGCTAAAAGATTCTACAAACTATGTAGATTCTTAAAATAGTAAGTTTTATCCTGTATTACTTTTTGTATAAGCGATACATAAAAAACCTTTTTTCACAATTCCTTTTTTTTAATTCTAATTTTATAACTTGGAGCTGTCGTTATATGTGGATCTTGTAATTCCGTGGATTTAAAAACATTTCATTTAAATACAGTATTCAAAGGAATAAATCTAACTTCTTTTTTAAAATTTAAGACTGTTAGTTGAAAATGTTCCAACCATATATATATATATAACCATATTCCATATAGTAGATATTTAAGTTATTGCATTATATTATTTATTTAAAAATTCTCTGAACAGTGATTTATTAAAATATCAAAGAATTTTTTGTAAATTTCTTTCTTTCTTTCTTTCTTTTTTTTTTTTTAATAGAAATTCAACTGTAAATAATAATATTAATAGTTAAACTTATACAGCCAGGGATCGATCCAAGAAAAATTTGGGGCCTATTTAGGGCCCATTCACAAAAATCTATTTAATAAAATGGGCCCCTTCACAAAAATCATTTTGATAAAATGGGTCCCCTTCACAAAATTCTATTCCATAAAAACTTACTATTTATTATTTATTTATTATTTTGTGGTGTTTTAAAATGTGTAATTTGTAAACAAACAAGTTCACTAGAGAGGAAAACTTCAGCAAAAGGATTTAAAAAAGTTTTTGTTTATAAATGCTTGGTTCGAATTTGATTAACTGGATTTCAACCTTCGTTACAAAATGTTATTTTTCACAAAAATATAATAAATTTCACAAAAATATAATAAATTTCACAAAAATATAATAAATTTCACAAAAATAACCTTTACTTTTCAAAAAATGGGCCCCAAGAAAAAAAACCTGCATCGACCCCTGACAGCATCAGATTACCATTATGAAAATTTCTGTTTTTCAAGTAAAAGAAAATTAGTATTATATAAACAAAGTATATTTATATGATCATTTTGAAGCTTTTTGATACTTTGAATAACATTCATAATCTTTAGTTTTAATATTTTAATTTAATTGTTTACCTATCAAATACATGTGTGAATTATGAATCATTGCAGTTAAAGTTCTTCTTATTATTATTTCTAAGTTTCTGCCAGTTTTTGCCACTTACTGGCAGAAACTAGTTTCTGCCATGCCGGTTTTAACCGGTTATAACCACTGGTTTTAACCACCCCGGCAAAAACTTGCCAGCCCTGATTTCTATCCATTTTTTAAATTTTCTTCGTGCTTTTTTCCATTATCATGAAAACTGTGCTTGATGACTATTTAATACGCTAATCAGTCTTGAATTGAGACGTTTTTCTCTGGGAGGTATTTCGAAGGTTCGGGGTGGCGGGTAGGTGTGTGTGTGTGTGTGTTTGGGGGGGGGGGGGGCGGGCATTATCATGGGCACCGGCAATGGAGGACAATTGCCCCTCCCTGGATTTTGAAATTTAAATCTGTATTTTTTTATGTTGAAAAAAAGATATAATTTACTTATCCCCAAGTAGCATGATTAATTACGTACTGACAGAAGAAAGAACTATGAAATTTTGGTCACTGGGGGATCTGCCGCTAAAACTCCCATGGAGCAAAGTTTTTATTATTTCTTTAAAATTCTGTTTGAGTTTATGTGTTAAAAAATTATCTCCTCTGACGAAAAAGAGATGTAAAAAAATTTGATATTTTTTATTTGTTAAATTTCTGTATTGCATGTTGAGGACTAGCAGCACAACTGTTTCAATATCTTACATCTCCCTGTGTTTCGTCCGCGTCAATGGCATTATGGTATTCAGTGTGTGTGGTGGGGGGGGGGGGGGGAGGTGACGGGGAGGAGATTTGCACTTTCGAGACATTAATTAACCGAAAATGTGGAAACTCTAGGGGCTCAGTGTCATCCCTGAATTTCGCACTGACTGTAATGTTAAAGTAAAACAAATTCTGTTGAAATATTTTACATGATAGATAATGTTTCTCTGAAGTGTTTATTTCAGTTATTTGGGAATTTGAATATATCGGTACAGGAAATTGGCGATAGTTTTAATCTAATATATGCTGTTAAATTTATTATATTATAAATTGAGTGGAGGAGGGTGTGAAGCGAACCAATAATTACAACGAGCAAACCGAAAATTTTTGTTTGAATTGTTGTAATAATCAGTCTCATTACTTTTTTAAAGATTTCACAAGAAGCTAAAATTTCATAAAGCGCAAATTGGCGAATAATTTAGTAAAACTTATTTTATATTATTTATAATTTTTTTATGCAAGTAATGCTCTTTAAAAGATGTTATATATAGCAACTGTTTTAATAATGGAATATGGAGGTATTTAAAATTTCCCTGTTTGGTGCCAGATGCGGTTTTACTAGGCCTGGCCCCTTGAAGGCGAAATTTTTATTCATTGCTACGAATGATATATTTTAAATATATTTAAGTTTTAACCAAATATTTTGTCTATTTTCTGCCAGTTTGATTTTAGCGACTCAAGCGGTCGCCCTAATTCGCTTTCGTCTAAAGCCAGCCCTATTGTGGAAATACCAGTAAAACTGTTTTTTTTTCTTTCTTTCTTCTTCTCGAAATATTCCTTTATTTATTCTGTATATTTAGTTTTAATATCACGGTATATCGTGATATCACGATGTTTAGCTGACGATATATCACGATATTGAAATTGAGATATCGCCCTGCCCTATCCTATACTACAGGCTGTGAATCATACCGCCATTTAATAACCCAACGTACCAAAAACCAAGCTAAAACCAGTTAGCTTACGTTAGTGGACGGCGAGTGACAGTGACAGGGACGGCAAACACCTGCTTAGGCGGCTTCCTAATGCTGAGCTGGGTTCAGGGCCGGACGAACACTCCGTCAAACCGTGCCCCGGCACGGGGTATTGAAAATTGAGGGGCGCAAAATTGCCAAAACAAAAGGAGAAAAAATATTCCAGAAAATACCCTCAATAGCTGGCTTTCAGATGAAAGAAAATTTATTCAAATCCAACGAGAAGTTAGTTTTTTAAATTTTTTTTTCTCCAAAGCCAAAAGTTTTAAGCGTTTCAGAAATGCAGAAGGACATTCCAAGTAAAGGTCCATTTGGTTTTAAAACACGAGGTCAAATTCAAGGTAAATATTTCGTTTGATTAAAGGCGCGTTAAGAGAAATTGACCAACGTAGGCGTAGCTTGCTAGTTCCATATATAAAGGAAGGTACCCTTTATACATAAGCTATGCAAATAGTTGTTACTAACGATATTCAAAATCAAATTGTCTCTCTTTATTATGCCGATACTTCGATTTTTCAAACATCAATCTCAACTGGACCTAATTAAGACTAATCTCTGAGTCAACAGTTAAAGCTTTTCACTTGGAACAGCGTTCAAAATATTTTAACAAGAGGTTTTTTTTTTTTTTTTTGATGAGTTAGACTTGGCTGAAAAAAATCTCAGCGATAAAAGCCGTGGGTGGCCAATCTATATTCTGCCGTAAAGTAGAATTTTCCTGCTTGTTTGGATACGAATCGATAAATCGCAGCCGTCCAAAACTCCAAAAGTTCAGTTTTCTCAAGCACTGTTCCGCGCATGCGCATGGAGTTGGGATTTATTTGTGGTTTGTTTCAATTGTGTTTTGTTAATGTTAGGTCGTTGTGGACGTACGAAACGTGAAATTAAATTTCAGGAAAGTTCCACGAAATAAAAATGTAGAAAAACAATGTTAGTTTTATTCAACGAATCCAGAAAAAAATAAAACAAAACAAAACAAAATTTGCAAAAATTATGTACAAAGGAAAAATAATTGATCTACAAGAAGAAATTTTAAATGATTCTACTGAATTTGAATCTGTTGATCACTTTTATTCTTTAAAAATACCTGTTTTGACGCAGGAAAAAGAGAATGTACCAAATAAATGAATTTGTGTTTGTACAAAATTTAAGTCATTATTTAAAGGCTTACTTAAGGAGGGTTATTCCAGATATAAAAAATTTTGGCCTTTTTACAAGTCCTTAAAAATTAAAATTAGCTAATTTCTGGCTCTTCCCCCCCCCCTCCCTTATGATTATGTAATATTTTTTATCTTAAATTGCATATAAAACCGTAACATTTAAAAATAATTTATTTCTATTTATATGGGTTTATATCTAATGTGCTCACAGTTCAGAAATCACTTGACATTTTTTAGGTAAAAGATAATGCCCCCCCCCCTCACCCACCCAACATGATTGTATAGCACTAGAATGATACTCAGGAGAAATTTATAAGTATAAAATTTAACCTTATTATTAAGATTAAATTTTATACTTATAAATTTCTTTTTTACTTATTAATAAGAAAGAACTATAAGGAGCCTTTTACTAAAAATCAGAATTTTGTTAAAAGCAGTAAAAATTTTGCAGTCAATATTTGAGCTAGCACTGCCACAGAAGAAAACAGGATTTACGGTTTTTAAAACTCCTCCCAGACCAATTGAAAGCATATAAGATGAGTACAAGGACCGTTATGGTGAATAAATAATGTGTAAAAAGTAACTGAAACACAAAATAGCTAAAAATTTAGCATTAAATTGTTTCAAAACTTCATAAAAATAAGCAATTTAAGAGCAAAATGGGAGAGGAAAAGAAAGATAGAGAGAAATAATTAGAAATAGCAGCAGCACATGCATTTTTACGCCACTACTCTTCGTTTCGTTTTAAAAGGGGCTATTTTATGAAGCCTTGAAATAGCTTTCAACTCATATCTAGATGACTATGTGGTTTGCTTTACTTAGGTTATAACACATTTTTTAAAGGAAATAAAAAAGTCATACACATATAAAACAATGAAATTGTTCATAAGGGTCGATGGAAGATTTTTTTTCTTTTCTTTTTTGCCTGGGGGGGGGGGGGGGATTTTGTGAATATTAACATTAAGTAAAGAAAGATGAAATCCAATTACTCAAATTCGAAACAAGTATTTATTAATAACTTTGTTAAGTACTTCTGCTAAAATTTACCTTTCTGATGAACTCATATTATTTGCAAATTACATATTTATAAAACCTAACAAAATAAAAATAATTAATGAAGAGTATGTTTTTTATGAACTGGAATTTTGTGAAGGGGTCTATTTTATGAAGAAAAATTTCACAAAGAAGTCTGCTTTAAATAAAAGGAATTTTATAAATAAGTCGTTTTATTAAGAGAAATTTTGAGAAGAGCTCTATTGTATTAAATGGAATTTTGTGACGTGGCCCTAAATATGCCCCAAGTTTTGCCTGGATCGACACCTGGTTCAATAACAATGATTCAAAACCGCTCCCAAACGGAAATCTTGGCTGCACCACTGAAGACGCTACAACATTTGAATATTTTCTTAAAGTAAAATCTCAATTTCGATACAATAGCAGTATTTTTACAAGAAAAAAAAATCTACATGTATTTTTGAAAAAAAAAGGCCCAAAAAGATTGTACTAATTAAAGATAAAATCTACATAATTACAGTTTAAATGTTTAACAAGATTTTGGTTTTAAAATATCTCATTATAAATATTTTATTAATAATTATAAATATTACCAATAAAAGCTGGAAAATGTGATTTATATTTATATATAATGATAAATACAGCTTATATCTAAAGTCAATATACGGAAAAATTGGGGCCTCTTTACAAAATTCTATTTACTAAAAAGGGCCTTTCACAAAATTTAATTTAATCAAAAGGGACCCTTGAAAAAAAAAATCTATTATTATTAAATTCTTAATTTAAATTGTCTTTAATTGCAAAATTTTATTTTTCACAAAACATTTTTTATATCAACCCTACATATAGAGTATCCCCCCCCCCCTTCCCTTTTTGTTTCAAAGCAGTTTAAATTAAAATTGCTAATAACTGTAGAAAAATATCAGCTTAAACATGACGAATGCTCGCTAGATGGCGCCACCACATTTATTTTACACTATGTTTGAGAAAACTGAACTTTTGGAGTTTTGGACGGCTGCGATTTATCGATTCGTGTTTGGATGTTTTCTTCTTGATATAATCTTGCTAGGGCTGTGGTTTTTCTATTATACTTAATACCAGCTATTATGCTTCTTTTTGCTGTAACTAAATTTCCTGCTTCTCATGCCAATATAGTAATTCTTAGATCCGTTTTCTTTAATAAAAGGTATTTCATATACTCCTGAATAATTCTCAAAATTAATTGGGTCAATTTTACTGCAAATAATATTCTTTAATTTCTGAAGGGGTTTGGCTATTAAGTAGATATTGAAACATTTAAGACTGTATTTTAATTTTTCAAAAAAGCTTGGATAATATTAAAGAGTATATAAAGTTTGTATTTTTGCGAATCAACTTTGTCTTCTGGTTTCTTATTATTCGCGATATCCACGATTAATTTATAAATATGGTGTACCTTAAAACCATTATTACAAGCAATTTTACGAATATTATATAATTAATTAGCCAATTTGTTTTCAGTAGATACTAAAAAGGCTCTTCTTATTAAAAATATGTAGGCTGAAATTTTATACGTAAAGGAAGAACATGCGTTATTTGGTATGGTAGATTGGTTAGCTTACAGATTTTTCATAATTTAGTATATACTGAAAATAAATTGGCTAATGAATTAGATAATATTCGTAAAATTGCTTGTAATAATGGTTTTAAGGTACACCATGTTAATAAATAAATAGTGGATATCGCCAATAATAAGAAACCAGAAAACAAAGTTGATTCGCAAAAATACAAACTTTATACTCTTCAATATTATTCAAGCTTTTTTTGGAAAGTTAAAATACAGCCTTATACGTTTCCATATCTACTTAATAGCCAAACCCCCTCAGAAATTAAAGAATATCATTTGCAGTAATATTGACCCAATTTTGAGAATTATTCAGGAGTATATGAAATATCTTGTATTAAAGAAGACGGATCTAAGAATTACTATATTGGCATGACCAGCAGAAAATTTAGTTACAGAATAAAGGAGCTTATAGCTGATATTAAGTGTAATAGAAAAACTACAGTATCAAGAAGAAACCATCCAAATAAATTTCAATGAAAGTAAAATAATTTTTCTCTCCAGTCTATATTATCCATCCATAATAAGACATAATAAGAGAAACCATAGAGATAGTAACACGCAAAAATACAATATGTAACGATGCAGAATCTTTTAACTTAACGAAATTGTGGCTCGAGTTACTCCATGATTACAAATATGGAAATAAACAACCAGGTAAAAATAAAAAATAACCTGCGTAATTTTAAAAAGTACATGGAAATTAAATGATAGCGTTTGAAATAATAACTTCAAAGACCGTGTAATTATAGAATATTCTCATTTGTTTTTGACAATGACTCGGGGTGAGCCGAAACATGTCAACAATCTAATAAAAGTTATTTTACTGTATATTATGTTTTTAGTTATTTACACCTTTTAGTATTTAAAAGAAATATATTATTACAAAGTGTTATAATTTATTATAATTTCAAGAAAACTAATCAAAAAATACAAAAACTGGTTTCGAGGTGCATAACTTTGGACATACAGGTACCTTCCTGCCAAATCTTGCAGTTCTGCGCTCAGCGGTCTCTTCAGAAAATATCAGACACAGATGTAATAAGATAATAATATAATAATACATGTCGTACATAATAATAAACATTTATGTTTATTATTATAATACATACTAGTATATAACCCCCGTCAAAAATGACGGATTGATGATCTGCATTCCATTTTCATAAGACTTTATACAAACAAACATCATGAAGGTTTTATTATTGAAAGGTTTGTATTGTAGAAAAGTACATTTTAAAGTCGGTAGATGGCGCCGAAACAATATTGTTCGCAACAGTGTTCGTTTGTTTATATCATGGAGATATAAATAGATTAGTAGAAATTTCACCTATGGTATACTCCAAGCAAACTTGGGCCTAACGCCGAAGTGGTCGCATGCTGCCCTGCGGTCTGTACCAGCATCAAATTAACATTGTTCGCTATACGAATGTGTTATTATTTCCTTTAGAAATTATTATTTTTACATTATATTTTAATATGGCTCGAAACTGTTTTGTATACGGATGTGACACGGACTATGTGAAAGCCGAAAGACGGAAAAATGAATTGAGTATAAGAAATCTATCATTGTTTTCTACTCCCAGTGCAGGCTTATATATAATGCTGATCTAATATTTAACTGATTTTTATTTTAATTTGAAAAAAAAAAATGAGTGAGTAAGATAAGGTTTAAAATAACTTCTCTCAATTCTTTCTAAAAGTCTAGTTTAAGAGTTTATACAAAAGTTTCATAAAAAAATTCGTAATAAAACTTTGACACTACACTCTCAGAAATACTTCCTTCAAAACACGGAAATATCACTGGCAGCACTGCTGCCGCGTTATTTCCGTTATTTGAAGATTTTTCGTTTATTTTTTCTCTGTTATAGGAGTGACATTTTCCGTTTTTTGAAGAATTTCCGTTTATTTTTATCTTAGTTACAGGAGGAAAATTTTCCGTTATTTGAAGAATTTCCGTTTATTTTTTTTCTCTGTTACATGAGGGAAATTTTCCGTTATTTGAAGAAAGTCGGTTTTAAAAAACTGTCTTCCTGTTTGTGCTGCCATCTATGGACGGTTGCGGAAGTATGCATTATTTAATACATTTTAAGAATATTTCCTGTCTCACCTGAGGATTGAACTAGGAACCTGCCGGTCTGGAGTCAAGTATATTACCGATACGGCCAGTGGGCACTTGCTTGAAGAAGAGCTTGGAATGATGATAGGGTTTTCTTCAAATGGCGGCTTTGGTCTTTAAAAATTTGGGGTTTAGAAAGCTGGCAAATTGGAAATTAATTGTGGGGAGATTTTGTCGTTATGAGAAGACGGTTGGAATTTTAACAATTTATTATTAATAGAGGATAAAATATGAATTATATATATTCTTAATTCTATTGTTAGACGTAAAATATGGATATTATATTTTTAATTAAATTCGAGAAGAAATGTTTGCTTTTTAAATAAAATCGATTTCTTTTTCAAATATTATACAGTTTTTTTTTAAAGGTGTTCGGTTCGATGAAATGTGTTCAATGTTTTAGAATATATTTTAATTTCGAATGTTTTTTTTATAAATTTAAAAAAATAAATTGCGAATAATTTTAAATAAGTGAGAAAATTATTTGTTACTTTTTAAATTCGAAAGTATTATTTTTGTTTGTTTCTTTTTTGAGTAAAACCGATTTTTTTCAACTATTATATATGTATTAATCTGTTTGTTTAGAATATATATTAAATGCGAATTTTTTTTCTTTTTTTTTATAACTTTTTAAAAAATAAATTGTAAATAATTTGAAATGAAGGAGGAAATTAATTATTACTTTTTTTAATTCGAAAGAACAATTTTTTTCTTTAATAAATTCGCAATAATAATTTATTGAATTTTTAGTTTTTTATTTTTAAAATAAATTCAAACTTTAGTATTAATAGAGCCAATACGCATGCGCGCAGGGAATAAACGGACATTTTCTCTCTTCTTCAGACTTTCGAGAAGAATTCACGGAAAAAGCATGTTTCTAGGAGTACGGAAATTATTTGTTGAAAAATGAGGAATTATTTAATGTATAAAGACGGATTTTTCTGACAGTGTATGTTAAGCAGGCACTTTTAAATGAAATTTTTAAGGCAAGTATATAAAATCAGACCTTGTATTTGCTAAATATTTCTATGACAAAAAAGTCAGTTATTTTTGTCCGAAGTCTTGTTTAAAAGTATCATGATATAAAAGCTTTATTTAAGGATTTTGACAGAGCAATTTGAAATTAATTATTTTAAATCGGGAGCTTTTTTTATATTGAGGCGACAGATGGCAGCACCAGCAAAAGTCAATATACAAATGTTTAATTTTTTGAATTCTTGAAATTTATTTTGGTTTGTTCTCTCTTTAAAAATGTTTGTTAATTGTTTCTTACAAAAATCTGCATATCTTTATTTATGTCATTTTCATTTAAATGCACACACATAGGAACAGAAGTTTTAATTTATCAAAATATATTGATCACAAATCCACTATATACACAAACATCAACTTATATTTTGATTTGAAAAAAAAAAAAAAATCAATAAAGAAATGTTAATAAAATTACCTAGATATTATCTTAAATACTGTAAATAGTTTTTTCAGTACAGTAAACTTAAATAAAAAAAATAATAACTTTGCTTCAGGATTTGACTTGAATAGGAATTATTTTTTTCTTATACAGCTGAAAAAAAAACAACAATAAAAAAATACATTTTTTAATTATTTGTAGTTTGTAAAATGTATTACGAACATTTATCAAATTCTTAAACTGAATAATTCTTTTGTTCATGTTTTTTTTTTTAAATAATAATAATAATAATAATAATAATAATAATAAAACGCGTATAAAAACATTGCAGGATTTGTTTTAATTAGAAAAAATAAGTTAATGCATGAAATATTTATGAAAATTAAACTGAATAATCTAAATAACTAAATAAATCGTATCCAGAATTTTTATCTAGGTACTGTCTTAATTACTTTAAATTATCTGAGTACAGTAAAATTTAAAAGAAAAAAATGAACTGTGTTCTAGGCTTGTCTTGAATAAGAATTAATATTTTTTGTTCCTTTTTAATAATACAGTTGAAAAAAATATTTGCAGTTTGTAAACTTATTATAAATATTTCACAAATTCTTAAAATAGTTCATGTTTCGTGTTTTTTTTTTTTTTTTTTAAATTATAAAACTCGCTAAAAACAACGCAGCATTTCTTTTTAAGTGCAGCTAAAAAAAAAGTTATACTTAAAAAAAGGTGTTGGATTTTAAATTCAAATCCAGACAATAGATGGCGCTCCGACCAGTACTTGAATTACTGGGCATTATCAAATTTCATTTTGGAGTAAAAATCGTAATGCGGCGCTCCCCTACCTGAGATATTCTATTACCATGGCTTATATCTAGGATTCCGATGTTTTTAATCTGGATTTTTAATTAAGAACTTAAAACATTATAATAGGATATAATATACATGTTTTATAGGAAAAATATGCTGAACAGACATGATTTCAAATAGAAGATATAATCATTTACCATAGGTTTTTTATTAAGCCTAACATGGCGTTTAACTACGGTCGATTCGCAGACCAGAGTGGTCCCGCCCGGAATGGTTACAGACACTTTTTTGCTTTCGGATTTTATTATAAGTAGTAAGTTTTGAATTTGCGCCGACTTGGCCTATGGAATCGGATCGGCATACTCGATTTAATGCAGTATTTTAATTTACATATTTTCTAGCGGTAGGAGGAATTTCTGTAGGTGCGTCGTCAGGGGAGGGGAATATCCCTCCAGATTCTTTCAGAAAATTTGCTGTAAAGCTCAGATTTTTTTTTTTTTTTTTTTTTTTTTTTTTTACTGAGCATTTTTCCGGTTTTACTTGGAGATTAAAAATGCATAATTTAATAATAAAAAGAGGCATTTTTTATTTTATTTTTTTCAAAAAAGAAATGAATTTCAAAGCGATTACTGATATCAGTAAATCATAGAAAAAAATTAATATTTCCCTATATATCTTATGAATTATTATAGATACATTCATAATTTTAAACAATCAAATAAGCCATAAACCGCCAAATATTGACTTAATCTGAATTGCAATCTCATGCATTGCAAATATTTTTAAGCATTACAAACATTCCTTTGGGGTTTAAATTAAATATTATGCCTCATTAAAACAGTTTTTTTCTTTTTCTTTTCTTTTTTTTTTTTTTTTTTTTTTTTTTGCGGAGAGGGAGGGGGGGTTAAATAAAATTAATAACAGAATTTTTCTTTTATTTTTCTATGTTTTTGCATTATTTTCTGATATAGCCGTTTCAATTCTTTCGCCAACGATAATGGCCGCCAAAAAAAATGACCTATGGTAACCTTATTATCGTCCAAAATAACAGAACTTTCCATCATAATTCTATAACTAATATACGTAGAACTATGTGTTATATACTAAAACCTTCCCTGAAAAATTATCTATCCAACAGTGCAAGTTCCATCAAATTCCATTCAGCAGAACTCGAGTTACAAAGGAACGGAACGAAATTTCCGTTTGTGTTTTATATATATAGTAGATGTCCTATGACATATATAATTTGTATTTTCTTTGGCATACATAGGTTTTTGAAGATTGTGTAGCATTAATTAATGTTTATTTTACTACATCATATTTGACTATCATTTTATAGAAATAAATTCTAATACTTATAAAAATTTAATTCGTATGCACAATAATGTATAGTCAGCCAAAATAAAATAAAATAAAATAAAGGAACTCTCCTACTATTTTATCAACAAATAGAGATACCATTCGATAGAAGAAATTGCGTCTTCTTTCCAAATATGAATGCAGTATTTGAAATAGAGGGGTCGTCTCATATTAAAAACTGTACCAAAACTTTGCTTTCTCAAATGGTAACATCCACTTTTGACACTTTTCATTTAGTTCCTTGGATTTACGTGATTAAATAAAACGAAGATTATTAGTCTGAAAAAGTGGTAGATAGTTTGCAGGCCCGCAACAAGAGGGGTGCGCGGGGCTGGCACCAGGCGCCAAGCACTTTACAGCGCCGACAGGCACTTCATCGGCTCCTTCAGTTACCACTATTACTGATCCGAGAATCAATATAAAAATGTACAAAATTTCACTTCTGATTTTTATTACAAATACAAATCGTTAGTTTCCGAACTATACTTATAAACTATTCTTTTTACACTCATAAAAACTTCTACTAACTAAGTTTATGACATCACTAAACCGTTTTATTTTTGCAATTTTTTTCGTAAGCCAAAGAAAATGTATTACCCTGTTAAGGTCGTTGCGCTGAGCTATTATGTAAATGGCGCAGTAATTTTCGCTTAAAACTTTTAGGGGAAAGTATTTTTGTTGTTAGTATGCTGAAATGATTGCATGTATAGCGTATTGGCTAGAAAGTAGTGTAGGTAGCGTAATCAAGTCAACCGCAGTCATAAAATAAATAACAGATTTAATAATCAATGTAAATTTACAGTGATGCTAGGTTTCATCTGTTAATACTAAAATCAGATATGAAGTGATCGTGGCAAAATACAGAAGAGTTTAATTTCAACAAGTGACAGCAGTTTCTTGTGAGCACAGGTTTAGCAAATTAAAAATTATCAAAGATCGACAATGTCCCCAGCGATATTAACAACTTTGGGAATAGACTCTGTCATTACTGGCAGCGCCAAAGTTTATGGCAACCCTTTTTTTTTTCTCTCGTCTACTGCAGAGTAGGAGAGACGGAGAGAGTTGTTGGCGGGAGGCCAGAGTGACAGGTTGTATGGTGCTATGGGCACGGTATGAAAATAAAATATAGTTGGTAAAAGAACGAATAATAATATTGTAACTGCAGCTACTGGTATTCCTTATATATTTATGTGTGTCCATGTCTGTGTGATGTTTCATCGTGTTCAATAAACTGGTTTATTGCAAATTAGTTGCATTCATCTGAGCCTATAGAAATATAAAGAACAAAAATGGGTTATTAATAAAATATCGGTTCTAAATTATAAAAAGCTACGAATGTGAAAGAACCAGAAGTAAAGGGTTTTAAAGGTGTATGACACGCTCTAGTTCTTCGAACCAGTGATTGGATTTCTGAAAGAAGTAAGTCGCATTTCTTTTTTTATGTTATTCAGGAAGTAAAGAGAAAAGAACTTGAATAGAATCATATATTTAAGAAATGTTTTATGAGTGAAAACAATGTGTTAATTTTAATAGTATGAAGTTTATTTGAAACGAGATAATATAGATATTTATAGAGTATATTTATAGTATTAATAAATAAGTGCTAAGACTAAAAACAAAAATGTTTAATATTAAAGGATTAAAGAAAGAAGACTTAGTTGTTGTTGCCACGGAATTGGGCCTAAAAGTAGAGAGTGAGCACAGGATAATTGATTTAAAAGCGTTAATTGAGGGAAGTGATCAGTATTCAAAAGATAGCGAATTTGTAAAAGAATTTTTAAATGCAACGGTGTCAGACCGCATAGAAAGAGAGAAGCGTGAGGCAGAAGTCGCGAAAGTCGACAAAGAAAAGTCTAAGACAGAACAAGAAACGTTATTAGTAATTGAAAGAACTAAGCTAGAATTAGTTAAAGCTCAGATAGAAATGGCTAAAATCCAGAACGAGTATAAAAATTCTGATACAGGGGTGGATGGACCTAAGCCTAATTCGTTAGAAACACTGTTCAAAAGCGTCAAAACTTTGACTATTACAGTCCCCAGTAGGCCTGGATCATGGAATTTATTTTTTACGTCGCCCGAGAAAGCATTCGAAATTGAAAATGTCGCAGAGGAATTAAAGGTGGAGATTTTGTTTAATTTGGTGGGTGAAAAAGCAGCGCATTTGTTAGTGTACGCAAACACGGAAGAAATGAAAGATTATCAAAAGGTTAATGCGTTAATCTTAAAAGAATTTCAACCCACACCAGAGGCCTGTCTCGAAAACTTTCTTTTTGCAAAACGATCGAGAAATGAGAATCATATGCAATTCACGAGTAGACTTAGAGCCAATTGGGATTTCTATTGTGAATTGAGAAAAGTAAATGATTTTGACACGCTTAATGAGTTAATTGTAAGCGATAGATTATTAAGTTCACTAGATTCGGAGACGCGAAGCTATGTCAGGATAAAACAATTAGATAATTGGTTAAAACCACGACAAATCGCGGAGGTATGTGATAATTGGTTTTCATCAAAAGGCAGAACATTTTCGGAATTATATGATAAACCGGTAAAACCCCGCAGTGACGAATCCGGAACTGGAAATTACAATAATGGAAAATATATACCACCCCATGTTAGAAATAATTTCACTTTTCGTAGTGATAGAAAATCAAACGCGTCAAAAGAATGTAGACTTTGTAAACAAACGACGCATTTGCGATTTTGTCCGAATAATAGAGAAAAAGATAAAATTGGAAGTTTGCAAAATCAAACGAAAAAAGATTCTTTTGTCGGAAAAAATAAACACGATGATAAAATAGTCGCCAAGTTTGAATGTTTTGGAAACGAGCCAATAAGTACGCAACCACTTCAATTTGAACATTTGTGGATAAAAGGGAAGGAAGTAAAATGTATTTTAGACAGCGCCGCAGAAATACCCGTAATAAACTCTAATCAATTACCGGATTCATTTAGAAATAATGAAAATTCAAAAATTCAGCTAATATCGGCTTTTGGAGAAAAAATAATTGCTAATCTTATGACACTACCTGTAGCCTTAAAATCCGGAGAGTCAAGTTGTATATTTAACAACAGTGTAGACGTACTGTTTGCCGTTACGGATAAATTATATGGGACATGTATTATAACACCGACAGTTTACGAAATCTTACAGTTAGCTAGTAACGAGGGGGGAAAGGAATGTTCTTCGGAAGATGATAGACAGAAATGTTCTTTGACGCCAGTAAATGATACGCGATCAGAAAAGGGAAATGAAATTGAAAGAAAAGAGGGAGAAAGCAACCAAACAGAGGGGGATGATATAAATATTGAAAATTTATGCTGGCGAAGCGAAAATCAAAACGCGGAGAGAGAATTAACGATTAGTTGTATTGAAAGGAAAGATGATAACGGAGATTTGAATGCAGGTCAACGATCAGATGCAAGTATATACAGGGAGCAACAGAAGAGTTGCGAAACGTTACAGGGTGCTTTCAAAGACGCGGAAAAAGGTAAAAACGGGTTCGTTATAGTAGATAATTTGCTTTATCATAAAGAAAGAGTCACGGGGGATTGTGTTACGCAATTAGTTGTACCAAAAGTAAGGAGGGGGGAAATTTTAAAAATTGCTCATGAATCAATTTTCGCTAATCATCTCGGCATGAAAAAAACAAAAGAAAGAATTCGTTATTCATTTTATTGGCCGAATATGTCACGGGATGTAGAGGACTATTGTAAATCTTGTAAAGACTGTCAGTTAAGGAGTAGAGAAAGGGCTAGCGATCAGATACCCATTGTCCCAATTGAGAGACCGGAACTTCCGTTCGACGTTGTGAATATTGACATAATTGGAAAAATTGAACCACCTTCAGCGCGTCGACATCAATATGTACTTACCTTAGTGGATCAGCATTCGCGGTGGCCGGAGGTGGTCCCGTTAAGAACAATTACGGCTAAAGCTACGTGCGATGCATTATTAGAAATATTTATGCGAACAGGGATACCCCGCGTAATAGCGAGTGACCAGGGCAGGAATTTTGTTTCAGGTTTAATACAGAAGTTTCATGCTAAGCTAGGAGCGGCTCCTAGATTTGCAACGCCAGGACATCCGCAAAGCTCGAGATTAGTGGAGCGATATAACCAGGTTCTGAAACGCATGTTACACCATATAATTCGGAGCGATTCCAAAAATTGGGATAAACACATTCCTTATTTATTATTTGCCTATAGAGAGATTCCGAATAGTACCACGGGAGTATCGCCATTCAAATTAATGTACGGAAGGGAGGCGAGGGGCCCATTAGCAGTATTGAAATCTACATGGTCAGGAGAAATACCATTACCTATAAATCTTGGAAAGAGCGCGACCGAATATCTTCAGGAGCTAAAAATTAATTTAGAAAGGGCGGCGGAGCAAGCAGCAATAGTAGCGGAAGTTAAGCAGGGCTCGTATGCGAAGTACGCTAATCGGAGAGCGATTTACAAGGAATTTAGACCAGGAGACCAGGTATATCTATTAATCCCGGATTCCACGAACAAACTTTATGCTAGGTGGACGGGACCAGCCGAAATTGTAGCACGCTGTAAGCCTGATTCTTACAAAGTAAAATTAATAAACGAGAATGTTAAGAATATTCATGTAAATAAAATAAGAAAATTTATTCCTAGGGTACGGGCGGTGGGAGTAATCTTCGAAAATGAAGAAGTCCATCCCACCCCCAATGTGAAAGATAATCCAAACTTGTTTAACATAGAAGAAGTAGATTTAAAGCACTTAGAAAATACAGAAAGAAAAGAGATGTTAGATCTACTATACAAATATAAAGATTTATTTTCAAAAAAGGTACAAATAGCTGAGGTAGGCGAGCACAAAATTAGATTAAACGGCGAAGAAATGAAAAAGCTATATGTTTACAGAATTCCAGAGGCGTTGAAGCCACAAGTAGACAAACAAATCGAAGAAATGTTAGAGTTAGGACTGATTGAAGAGAGTGATGCGGAGGCGCCACACCCGGTAGTGTGCGTGATGAAGAAAGATGGGGCCCTCCGACTGTGTGTAGACTTTAGAGCATTGAACGCAATCACAAAAACCGACGATTTCCCGATGGAAAACTCAACGGATCTTTTGTTCAATATTGGCAGGGCCAATGTAATAACTACACTGCTCAAAACAATTAAAGGATATTTGAAGTTTTATATAAAATAAAGATATAAACGAAATTTTTTTTGCCGAAAATAGAAGAAGAGAATCACAAATGCAAATTTTTCTGGTTTTCAAACTGTGAAGTATGCAAATTTTGAGTTCGACGTCAAAAACGTCGCTTCAGCGGCAGCGAATGAAATTTGACTTTCAACTGGATAAAAGAGAATGAAGACAAGGATGATCGGCATTCAGTGATTGCTTTGTTTCGATGAGTACGATGTCTCAGCGAAGTCATTTGACAGATTCAGAAGCTTGGAGAATTTGTGGTAGGTTAGAAGGGGGCCAAACTCAAGCCGAAGTAGCGCAAGCCATTGGAGTGTCACAAAGTGTCATTTCCAGGATCTGGAACCGTTTTTTGGAGAGTGGATGTGCAGGCCGAAGACCAGGGCAAGGTCGTAGACGGGCAACAACGCCCAATGAAGATCGGTATTTAGCGTTAACAGCTCGGAGACACCGAAACATGAACGCTACTCTTCTCCAACAACACCTTCGCTCGGCTACAGGCACCACGATTTCAACTCAGACTGTCCGAAACCGGCTCCATGCTGTAGGTCTGTATGCTCGCCGACCGATGGTATGTGTTAGATTAACATCAAGGCATCGTCGCGACCGCAGGGAGTGGGCAACCGAGCATGTCAACTGGAGGAGAAATGAATGGAGCAATATTCTGTTTTCTGACGAGTCCCGTTTTTCTGTGCATCCGGATAATAGGCGTATTTTCATCTGGAGGGACCGTGGCAGTAGGAATAATCCTGCGTTCGTGCACGAAAGTGTCAGATTTGGCGGTGGAGGAGTGTTGGTGTATGGTGGCATCTCCATTGACGGGCGCACTGACCTCTACATCATTCGAGATGGAGCTCTGACTGGTCGCCGATATAGGGATGAGATCCTCAGACCTATTGTAGTCCCTTACGCTGCAGCAATCGGAGATAACTTCATTTTAATGGACGATAACTGCAGGCCACATCGTGCAAACCTGGTGGAGGATTTCCTTTTTGAGGAAGGAATCGTTCGAATGGAATGGCCAGCGTGTTCTCCAGACATGAATCCAATCGAGCACGTTTGGGACGCTCTAGGAAGACGAGTTTCTGGCCGCCAACAACCCCCACAAACTCTCCAAGAACTGGAAAGAGCTCTTCTGGAAGAGTGGGGCAGAATACCCCAACTCGTCATTAATAGCCTCATTGAGTCCATGCCTCAAAGGTGTTCAACGTTGCTGTTGCTGGCCGCCCGTGGAAACCATACCCCCTACTGAAAATGATTTTCTTTGAAGAAAACACCTTTTCTTATTCTTTTTTTCTCATATGCACAAATTGTGTTTTTTTCCTTTTGTACACAAATGCGCAATAAAATGCATTTTTTTCTGCCAAACATGTGTAATTTATTCTCATATAACCTACTATGTCTGTCGACCATGTATCAATCAGCTAAAAAGTTTCCCAGATACAAAATCCACCTAAAACTGCAATATCCTTTAATTGTTTTGAGCAGTGTACAATCGACCTTCTAAAAGGATATTGGGCCATACCGCTGGAAGCAGAAAGCCAGGGTTTGGCATGTTTTAAGACTCACAGAGCTCAATATCGCTTCAAAGTGATGGCCTTTGGGCTCCGGAATGCAGCTGCGACCTTTCAGAGAGAAATAAACAAAGCGCTTTCCAAATACAGAAACTTTGCTAGAGCATACATCGACGATATCGCTGTTTTTTCGGAAACGTGGTCTGAACATGTGACGCACCTTGACACGATATTTTCCAAACTTCGAGAATTACGGTTCTCAGTGAACTTGAAGAAGTGCGCCTTTGCGAAAAACCAGATAAAGTATTTAGGACATGTCATCGGGTCCGGCAGCCATCGAACCGACCCAGATAAAGTGGAAGCCATCAGAAAATTAGCCGTCCCACAAACAAAAAACAACTTAAGAGTGTCCTCGGTTTATGTAATTACTACCGCGATTACCTGCCTAAGTATGCCGAAACTGCATACCCATTGACAGAACTTACTAAAAAGAACAGTCCTGAGAAATTGTGCTGGTCGGGGGAACATGACAAAGCGTTCAACGAACTAAAGAGGGGTCTCGTTGAGGCACCTAGTCTTTATACACCCATTGTGGGGTTAGCATTCACCATTCAATGTGACGCATCTGCAATAGGCATCGGTGCATGTCTATCTCAACAGAAAGATGAGAGACTATATCCAGTCAGTTATGCCAGTCAAAAGCTCACCAAAACTCAACAGGCTTGGCCGACCATTGAACGGGAGGCCTATGCGGTTATCTGGAGTTTAAAGAAGTTCGAGACTTGGATTTTTGGTTCACCCGTGGAACTTATCACCGATCACAACCCACTGACTTTCGTCACCAAAAATGCTCCCCAGTCTTCCAAACTGCAGCGATGGGCTTTGGCTTTGCAGAAATATGACATTATTATTTCGCATTGTCCTGGTGCAAAGTTGACGAACACTGATGCACTGTCTAGACTGGAGACAACAGACTAATAAATTGACTGTGGACTCTTCGTGAACAATCAATGACTGTTTTAAAAAAAAAATAATAACTTTTTGATAATTCACTTTTGTGTATGCTGCAGCTGAAATTGTATGTCATATTAATTTGTATTCTGTTTCTTATTGTTATTTGTATTTAGTATTATGAAACATTAATTGTATTTTTATATTACAGTAGCTAGCAGCGAGAGTTTCCAGAAATGGTTCAGGATGTTTAAGTATTTTTTTTTTGTATTTCTTTTTATATATATTGTAGTTATTAATGTTCATTAGTAGTTTAATAGTAAAGGAGGAAGTGTATTGACAATGCCAGTCTGGATTTCAGATCGAAATAGTGGCATACCCCTTTTTCAATCTTAGGTGGGGGGTGTCATGACTGGCAGCGCCAAAGTTTATGGCAATTTTTTTTTTCTCTCGTCTACTGCAGAGTAGGAGAGACGGAGAGAGTTGTTGGCGGGAGGCCAGAGTGACAGGTTGTATGGTGCTATGGGCACGGTATGAAAATAAAATATAGTTGGTAAAAGAACGAATAATAATTTTGTAACTACAGCTACTGGTATTCCTTATATATTTATGTGTGTCCATGTCTGTGTGATGTTTCATCGTGTTCAATAAACTGGTTTATTGCAAATTAGTTGCATTCATCTGAGCCTATAGAAATATAAAGAACAAAAATGGGATATTAATAAAATATCGGTTCTAAATTATTAAAAGCTACGAATGTGAAAGAACCAGAAGTAAAGGGTTTTAAAGGTGTATGACAGACTCCATAGAATATAAAATAGAAAAGTCACTGGACTAATGACAGTATTATTAGATATTTTGCGATTGCAAAAGCAAGAAAATAAAATTTTCAGTTTTTTGTTACCTATGTTTATATATATATAATTTTTTTAACAATTATTTATATATTTTATAATTGTCTATAAGTTATAAATGAGATCCCTGATAACGAAATAAAATTATATACAGATGGCAGTAAACTGGACGACCACGCTGGTAGTGGGATCTACAATGAGAAAGCAGTGCAAAATTTGTTCATCAGTCTCCGTAACCCTGATTTCTCTTCAGTCTTTAAAAGCGAGCTTATTGCAATTGAGCAAGGCCTCGAGGCTATTCTCAACGAGCGGGACTTCGGAGACCTTTCAGACAGCCGCAGCTCCCTTCAACACCTTCACAATTGGATTACAGTTGGAGATAAAACTAGTATTTCCATCCTTCTTAAACTTAAAATTATTTCAAAGCTCCATTATGTTCATTTTCAGTGGATTCCATCTCACGAAGACATTTATGGCAATGAGCAAGCTGATCGCTTGGCCAAGGAGGGTTGTTGTCAATCTATATCTTCCTCTTGAGCCCTTACCTACTCAGAGCATCAATCTAGAGTTAAATCTGAAATTTCAAAGGAGTGGAAGGTCCCTCCTAGCCACCATTGGTACGCGGGCAGCAAAGAGCCGGGCTCTTCGTTCGCTATCAACTGTGACAGAGCCTCTCGAACGGCGATTTCAAGATTGGCAAGTTGACACACGAAAAGTCTCTCATTCTTTGAGGGCAGAAAGATCTTTAAAATCTGCACTAAATGTCAAGCTCAACAGGCCTCTGCAGAACACACCAGTGATTCACCACGCTCTGGTCGCCCAAAAGAGGTGGTTACTCCGGAAAACATCAAAAAAGTCCACAAAATCGTTTTGGGGAATCGTAAAGTGAAGTTGCTGGAGATAGCTCAGACTCTGAAGATATACAAGGTTGGTTGGTTGATTTATGACGGCCGATTATCTACTCGAGGGATATAGGCCTTAGGGAGAGGTCCGTGGGGGGTCTTTCTAAGGGATCCTAACCCGTATTTACATCAATCCCGTATCGTATCAATCACTCCTTTGAAAAAGGTCTCTCGTTTTTTGAGGGCAGAAAGATCTTTAAAATCTGCACTAAATGTCAAGCTCAACAGGCCTCTGCAAAACACATCCTGGACTGCTTGGGTCTTTCCAGAGAGGACTTATATGCTTCCCCCTTCTGGTTCTTGATTTTCTAAGGATTAACGGTATATTGGATCTTGTCTGACTTCGTCAGACAGTTGGAGGATAAGCCACAACAAGGTTACAAGAGGTTCCACGAAAACCACAGAAAACTCCGAACGGTTAGGGCGACGAGCGCGACAGGGGTTTGAACACAGCACTTCCCGTCTACCAGCTTTGAGAGCAGAACCTCTCAGCCACTGGTGGGGCAAAGCTATCCAAGGAACGTGTAGGTTTTATTTTGAATGAACATTTATCTATGAAAAAGCTGTTGTCAAAGTGGGTACCGCGCGTGTTGACTTTTGACCAAAAACAATAACGAGTCGATGATTCTGAGCACTTCGGAGCTTTTTCGTTATAAAGTTATGTGATTTATTATTAAATTATTATTATTATTTATTTATTAAATTATTATTATTATTATTAAATTATTATTAAATGATTATTATTATTATTAAATTATTATTATTATTATTAAAATTATGTTATTTATTAAAGTTATAAAGTTATATTAAAATGTTGTGTTTTCTTTATTGGACCGGGAACTTATCAGCTCATGTGTTACAAGAATTTAAACAAGTTGAGCCTTTCTAATTTTTTTTTTAAATATTTCTGAAAAAAAAAGAAACTTACTGAATTACAATATGGGTTCAATAATTTATCAAATTGAAAGATTTGGAGGATATCGAAAACAAGGATATTAGACATTATAAGAAAAAATGCCAATAATGAAGTTTTAGCGACTTTTTATGTAAATGGCCATTTTGAAAATTTCCTCTACTCCCTATACTTGCGAGTTATTATTTTCGGAAATGAATTTTATTTAAAACTCAAATAGAAGCCACTTTTTAGATAATTCCATTTCAGTTGCATTTCGTTAAAATAACTAGGTAGGAATCGGATATCAATTATTTCGCATCCGAGTTGTAACAGAAATAACATCTCTTTTTAATTAAAATATAATTATTGCTATAATTATTACAGTGTAATACATACATATATGTTATCCTCAAATTTTAAAATCCTAATAAATAAAAATCAAGTAATTTTGATTCATTAATTATGATCTAGTAATTTTTTGGGGGTTGTTGGCATGTCATGGTCACGAAACATATATATTTTTAAATAATTGGCACGCGGATGTGAAAAGGTTCGCCGACTCTGCCCTAAACCATTTTCTTTTACAACTGTAAGAAAATTTAAGGACATTATATAAACTATACCTTTTTCCAGGCTGATTTGATCCAGGAAATTCAAAAATGTTGTCAAAACTGATTGTTACCATTTGAAAAATAGAAGTTTGTACAATTTTCAATATGTAAACGACTTAATTTTCAAAAACTGCATTAATTTCGGATAAAGGGAATTCTCTGATACACTGCAAAAAATAATTGTTGATTTTACAGTATAAAACTGGCACCCAGCTGCCAGTATTATACCGTAAAATTAACAGTATTAAACAGTAAAATAAGCAGTAATACGCTGCCGTGCAAGCGCGGTAGCGTATTACTGCTTGCACGGCAGCGTATTACTGCTTATTTTACTGTTTAATACTGTTAATTTTACGGTATAATACTGGCAGCTGGGTGCCAGTTTTATACTGTAAAATCAACAATTATTTTTTGCAGTGTACCTCTCGCATATCTTTGTGATAATTTAGAGATTTTTTTCTTTTGATCGATTGTACGTTTTCATTTACATACATTCTTTGCAAAAGCATGATAATCTACGATTAGGACCTAAAATTTTTTGTTGTCCCAGGGCCCAAAATGCTCATGATCGAGCCTATTCTGCATAATGTTATCTATTACACGGCTCCATAAAGTAATAATGCCGTGAATCACTTGTATTTCACATTAGCAATCAGTGTTTTAGAGAGAAATCCGTACGTAATATTTTCAGAATAAAGTCTATAACACATTTACGCATTTATTTTTATTAAAATTTATTGATTCGATAATTTTACAGTATATTTTAGGCGACGTATTAAAAATTGCAAGCTTTTTTCTATATGCACTCTAAAATTTATACAAATATATTTCAGAATTTTAAATAAAAATATGCTCGTTTTTATCCACAAATATTCTTTGAAAGTAATAAATAAGATAGGCTGTTTTTTTTTTCTAATTAAATTTGATGTTCTTTAACCCCTTCAGGACGGATGTTATATAGCAACATTTCAATTTTAAATACCAGTAATTCAATATAATATTTTTCGCAAGAAGTCTATGATTAGTTAAAGCAAAGATTACGACTAAAATATTCTGGTGCTTAAAAAAAAAAGTACTCTATATGGAGCATATACATGACACCCGACCTGGAAGGGTTAACATTTATCAGTAGCAAAAGAGCCATGTACATTGATGAAGTAGGAATGGTTGTTTTGTTTTCTTTTAGCCTGAAAAATCTTGGTTTTAACATATCTATCCAAAATAAGACAATTCCTTTGTTATATTTAAAATTACAACGAACATTAAAGTTTATTAAAAACACCCTATAGAAATTACTTTTCTATATTTTCTTGAATTTTTCAAAAGATTTAATGCATAATTTTCACATAATGAACTAATTAATGGACCATCTAATTAATTAAAGCCTAGTATTTAGCAAATACCTTAAGCCTTTTTAACTAACTTTTTAAAAAACTTAAGTAAGGAAGTTTAAATTGAAATTGATTGTTATCACTTTTTTGCAATAATAATATTAGCCTTATTTAATCTGCCATTAAAAAAGGTGAATATATCTATATACAAAAAGTAGTACCAATCAAACAATTTGAATGATAAAAATTTAAAAGAAAAACTCTGCCAAACTGATGGTAACATTGCTTGGCAGATAATTCTGTCATTCGGATAGTATAGGCTAAAGTCTTTTTTTTTTTTTCTTTTTGTTATTGGTTCATTTAATTAATTTTTTTTTTGGAGGAAAATTTTCATTTGGTTCTTAGCAATTTTTTGAAACATTTTATTTATTATTAAAATGTTACAGTTTTCTGAAATGAAAGAAAAAAAAAACTTTAAATCAATGTGAGTAAAATACAAACAGAAACTGGTTATTTCTACAGAAGATAGAAATGTTTGAATACTGTTTAACTAAACATTAAACGAAGAGGAAAGTAGAAATGAAGAACAAAAAATATAATATAATAATAAGGTAAAATGAAAATAACTTTTCATTAATTAATGTAAAATTCAAATTTAGATTAATCAGAAGGTTTATTTTTAAGTTAAAACTAAAAAAAAAAAAAAAAAAAAAACTATTTAAAGAAAATATTTAAAATGTATTTAAATTAAAGAAAATTAAAAATTTTCCTCAAATTTTTAAAGCGTGCTTTCAATAAAATTTTAATTTAATTATTTTAAATTAATTTGTACGTAAACAAAAGCTTTGCTTATTATTTCACAATAACTCATGTGACATGTTATTGTCGACTTCCAAGTTTTTTTCCGTTATATTTACAATCATTCCTGATTTAAATAATGTATCAATCATAACTCATAATGGATATATTTATTCTAAAATTGTAAAATATAATGCTTTTTTATGCTTCTGTAAACGCATAGATATTTGTAGAAAATCTGATAAAATAATTCTTTGCAGATTGGCATGCTGTATTCAGTCCAGAAATAAAATTAAATTGGCACATCAAATTGGTAGTAGCTCTTTTCTTCGTCCATTGTTGCTGTAGAGCTAGCTAGTTGTTAGATGTCACTGCTTCTGTTTCTTGAAAAGGAGTGCTATGTTCGAAAACTTTTTTCTTTTAAAGTAATGTATTAACATTTCAAAATATATTAATTTAGAATTAAATTTTGATTTAAAAGCTTAAAAATACGCATTTATTTATTTATAGTTATCAAATTTGAAGAAATCGCTAATTTTAAACTGAAATTAGGTAAATTTGCTACTTGTCTATACGTTCAGTTCCGTTAAAAATGGGGAGGTGGTGGGGGAGGGGTCATGTTTTCAGTTGCTAGAGCGATAAATTAATACTACACTACATATCAAGACAAACAATTTTTCATGTTAAGAGCCTACATTAGTCACACGAACACGCTCGCAAGCTAAAACAGAGGCCCTCTTTCATTTTCTCAATTTTGGTTGCAATTTCTTTTTTTTTTTTTTTTTATGAGATCATTTTATATTTTAGAATCGGTTCCAAAAGTGAAAATATTCTCATACAAAAGAAAAAAAACTACAAAATGAGAAAAGTAAAAAAAAAAAAAAAAAAGTCTGTTTAGAGATCGACTTTTATTCTATGCAAAACAGAAAAATCGAAATGCAAACAACAAATTTGAAAAGAACGTTGCCATAAATTTAACATTGGTTGCGTGAGTTCGCGTGAATAGTGTTAACTCTTAAGCGATCGTGAGTGTACTCGTGTTTATGTAAACAAACGTCATTGACAACGGCGTGTCTTGAATCTTTAGTAACACCTATGTAATTTTTCTTGAGTAAAGTGTTCATAACATTTTATTAGAAAGAATATATATTTCATCCTATTGTGTTAGATTAATATATATATATTGAGCCCTTACATTGTAATACATTTATTGATGCATAAACTCGAACAAACCATCTAAGCAAATGATGTTAAAAAAAAAAAAAAAAAAAAAAAAAAAAAAAAAACATAAGTTGGCGGGGCTTCTATTGTTTCAATTACCAGATTTTACAGAAAATTACCCATCAACAATGTGTTAGGTCAAAAATACAGAGAAAGTCGCTCCAAGCTGAATCTGAATTTTCGCTTATAACGTTTAACCCTTACGTAACGAGCGCCGACTATTTGGCACGTATTGCGTACAATCCTCAATTTTACCTACTATCATTTTTAAAACAAAATTTAGCCTTATTTAAACACAGAACTATGGTAAATAAATTATACAAAGATTTCTATTTGGAATTATTGATGCTGAAAGATTAAAAATTAAGTACGGAACGCTCGCTGCGAAGGGATTAATAATAATAAATATATTTTTGTGAGTTTTTCAACAGGCTTACCTTGAGCCCAGTAAATAAAGCAGTTTTACCTATGATTGGGTAGTTTACGTTGTATAGGTTGATGCTCTAATAAAAAGCCAAAGTTTTCAACCTAGCATCCTCAGCCCCGCCCCGCGTAAGCCACCATCTTGAAAAACAAAGAAACAAACAAACGAAAGTGGGTTTTTCAAGGTTATTCTGCAATAACGTTTTACCAAGTACATTTTGGTGAAAAACTCGTAGAATCAATCTTGTAGTGAATAAAATTTGCAACAAACTTCAAACTTAAATTTTTTTATAGGAACATAAATAACAAAACTACACAGCTGTCCAAAGTTTGGTAAAATAGGAAGAATCAACAAAATATCGGATTTTTCGTCTCTTAAACATTTTGATTACAGGCCTGGACTGGCGACTATTTTTATATTCATTCATACCACAATTTACAGAAAGATTACTTTGTGCGTAGATTTCTCTTCAAAATATCCTAATATAAGTGTATGGCAGAGATTATCTTTCAAAGAGTGGTAGTACTAGAATAAAAGATAGTCCACTGGAACGCATATGTCCCAATGCGTAGTTAAAGGGTTAATAATACCTTCTTACCAGTGTATTTTTGGGAAATGAAACTATTACAAATTTGCAGAAAATACAGTGTTTTTCTAGGTTCATAAATAATGGAGCAACACGGTCGGGTGAAATACGGATAATCAAATAATGATAAACTTTTTCACAGTTTTACTTACCAACCACTTTTAGCGAACGAAATACATTAGCAATCTTGCAGAGAGTTACATGTGAAACAAATTATGTCCTCTAAACCAGGAGTTCCTAAACTTTTAGACCGGCGTACAACTAATTCGAAATGTACACTTTTGCAGTACCCAAGTAATGAAGTTACAGAGACTCATTTAAAGCAAGCCATTCAGCGCACGTACCCTGTACCACTACACTCAAAGGAGCCCCAAAACTAAAATATGACAAATAAGAGAATTAATACAGAGGGGCCTAGAGGTTCTAAAGCCCACCCCCCTCCCCCGTCCAGGAAAAAAAGGCTTATGCACACAGCCCTTGAGTTAATAATGGGCCCCTGACCCTGAATGTTAATATTTAAAAAGACATAATTATATTGCTAAAATATATTAGTACTTAAACTATTTTCTTTTATTGACATTATTACGCGGAGTAGCATTTTGGAGCGGTATAGTTCCGTTATTTATGTGTCTAGAATAAATCTTTATGTGCAGAGTTTGTTGCACATTTTTACTCTCTGCAAGATTTATATTATGATTTTTTTGCAAAAATTTACTGGTAACTTGTTATATAAGAAAATCCTTGAAAAGGCTTTTTTGTTTCAAGATGCTGATTCATGCGAAGAGGAAAGGAGGTCGAACCCTTGAATTTTTTATTAGAACATCAACTTGCACAATATATCCAAAAAACAGAACTATCCGATCTTTTGCAAGGTAAGGCCGTTTTGCGGGACTCTATTTACTGGTCTCTACGAGTTGAAAATTTCTAAAACTGAATGAGACAGTGTCGGGCGCAGGACCTTTCGCGTATCGTGCGAATGCTGTTCAAACTGAGCTACCTGGACAACTCTAGCGGTCACAATCCACCCAGACAACCCTTTGGAAATAATATCTGATCTGTCAGGTGAGACAGCTCAGCAGAACTCCAGGCAGAAGCTCTCAGGCAAAAGAACTCCACCACAAAAAAGCCACTTTTCCAATTTAGAAATTTTCATCTCACATTATTTCTTTATTTATCAGTTTGTTTAGAGTAAAATAATAAAAATTATAGATCTACTTTTCTTTGACCAAAATGTGCTAACATCATTAAAAGTATTAGAACACCATATGCGTATAAAATACACTGAGCTGGAGACCCCTTAGTTCGAAATGTAGCTGACCAGCATCTAAGGTGTGACTAACCGAATACACACTCATCTAAGACATCTTGCAGTGTCATCATATTGCATACGTTCGTTAAAAATTCCGTTACATTATATTCATTACTGTCAATGTTATGAACCAAACTGGAAATCCTGGTTTCCCATTTAAAAATGGTTTGTCTTGACGTGTAGCATGACCCGTCTCCGTTTGTCGCCATAATAATTGAACAGCCTGCCTTTTAATTTCCTTTTACTATTTTGCAGTTCCAGTGCCGTGTTTACGGTAGGCCGGCAGGGCCCCAGCCTAGAATTCTCTCTTACTCGGGTGTTTAGTAGAATCTGAGTTGTGTTTTCTGAGGTTCTTTTAATTTAAAAATAAAATAGAATAGAATATAGATTAACAAAATGAACAATAATAATTTAAACATTTTTTTATATAGCTGCTATTATTATTAATATTAGTGGTAACTGTAAAAATTATTCCCATAATATTTCCAGTTTCATTCTACCGCCGCTACTCGCAGAATAGACGGAAATGCGGCTCCTTCAAGAACACTACTGTTTGAAAGGAGGTAGCCCGATCACGGTTGATCGCACCGGAAAATTTTAAAAGCGAAATTCAATAAGTTTAAGACATCGACCAGCGGGCTCGGCAGGGTCGGGCATTTAATACATCTGACGACCGCATTTGTTATCCTGATTCATGTTAAGTATCGTAATTTCCTGTCGGATATTAATTAAAATTTAAATATTTAGGAATAATTTTCCTGTAAATTGATAAGAAAAGAATTAGAACACAAATAGATTCTATTTTATACGCATAAGATAGTTATAATCACACTCACAGAATAGATTGGTTATATATTTTTTCAGAACGGTCATTTCTGGCAGCATTTCATTGTAAATATTTCTAATACAAAGCCAATATTTTTATAACAATTACATTTCATTTAAAATATTTTTCACATAAAGTCCATATTTTGGCAAAATTATCGTTTCATTACAAATATTTCTGATGTGAAGCAAACATTTCTATAAGAGTGATATTTACATTTCAAATATTTTCCATTATTTAATCTGTATTTGTATCTTATTTTGTAAATAATTCCAATGAAGGAAATTTGCACTATATTGAGCACCAATGTAACCACATAATCAATAGTAGTGGTAGGGATGTGTCAGAACTCAATTATAAATCAATGTTATATTTCGTAAATACATTACATTAAAAAAATAAGTGCTCCAAACATAGGCAGTCCCTTTAAATATCTTTCACATTTCTTATTCAATTTTTTATTGTTTAACTACGTCAAGGCTTTGCGATGTTGTCGTACATTCTTTCTCCTTACTGTCTTGTGGTGACGGTGATCGCTCTGGCGATGCTTTAGGAGGCTGCATAGTATTTGATTGAGATTGTTGAGTACCTAAATCGAAGCCTTTAACAACTGTGTCCAGAATGTAACGGATTGTAATTTTGTAGATGTTTTCCATATTGTCTGTATAACGGTCACCTAATGTATCTTGAACAGCGGCAAGGAATGGCTTTTCTATCCTCTGGAAAAGAAAATAAATCATAAAACACGATACACAATAATCGTACAAGTTAGAAATTTAAAAAAAATCAAAAGTAAAAATTTAAATACAATTCAGAGTATATTCTGATGCAACATATTTACCCACGGATTTCAAAACTGTTATGCCTCAGACCCCAGAAAATGAGTCAGGAAGTTTCGCGTTGTTGAAAAAGTCATTTGAGAACCATGTTAATATATTTATTATTATTATTATTATTATTATTATTATTATTATTATTTTGTAATTTCTTCCTGCTATTTTGACTCAACACTTTGATGTGTGGGCTATATTTTATGTTTACCCTGAATTATAAAGTCTTATTGACATTTATTCACAATTTATCGTTAGTATAATGAGTTTAGTACTTTACTTGTTTTTATTTTTTATAGTGTTAGTGTTACAAAGTTATAGTGATTATCGTTTTGCCAGGTACAATAACAAGGTGTTTAAAAAAATTATAATCAATATGTAGGCAATAAAACCAATTTCACATGAGAAATCTTAGTAAAAGAATAATTATAAAGAATAAAGACAATTTTGTGACATTTTAGTGTATTACTAGAATAAATAATAAGTTCTTAAAAAAACTTTTTAAAATTAAAAAGTAAAGAAAAAGTGCAGTCAACTCCAGAGGAACACGGATGCAATAATAAAGTTTCGGCTTTCGGCGGGAATACGGAAATTGCAAACAGAATTTGGCTGGAGAAAAACCGGTTTGGCGCACTAAATTAGGTGGCAAACATGCTTGGTGGCAGGTGATCTTGGAGCCCAGAAAAGGTTATCATTGTGGTGTCTAGTATATTAGGTCTATGATAATATCCTACTTTGAAGGAAAGGGCTGCTGACATCACTGTTGGTCAAATTACTGTTGTATAGCAAGAAACACCCGTCCATTCTTTAATGGCTTCTACTGTATACATGAGTACGGGCTATTTGATCGGTCTACATTTAACACGTCTATTATATGATTGGCTTACTTCGCCATGTCGATTTTGTTTGTAAACATGCCTTTTCCTTAGATAAGTTTTGCGGTGTGAACAGGCATTCTGATTCCGGGGCGTACCACTTTCAAAATTGGGGTCTAAGATATCTTAAATATCTGATGTGGACGCAGTATCGTGTACTCCTTGAAGAAATGCTTGTGCTTTGCTCCCCCCCCCCCCCTTCTATTTTGTTACATGTAAGAATCATTAATAGAAAACTGGAAATGGATGTAAATTAACACAATTTTTATTGTATATATAACATGAACTTTACAGGAAGCAAGTTTTTAAACATAACGGGTACGCCTTTTCACGCTTGCATATTTCTCGCATATTTGGAGTTATTTTGCTAAAATAGAGTCGTAAATCGTCTTCAACATTTAGTATGTTTTAGAATTTTGTTTTTAAAACAATTAATGTGATGAAAAATCTTTTTTACTGATTTATTTAGCTGCCTCATGTTGGTTGTTGGTTGTGAATACAGAATCGTCGAGTAAAGAGTACGCGTACCTAGTGATGGGCAGAATGAATGATTTTGATATTCGAATGAATCTTTCGGGCATGCGCAGAAGCATATATGCCAAACTTAAAATTTTTTTTATTCAATTACTACCAGAAATTTTGAAAAAGAAAAAGACGTTTCAGATTTTAATTAAAATTAGGACCATAAAAATATGAAATTTCTTTCGTTTTGCAAAATTTCTGGAGGAAATTGATTAAAAAGAATACAAATTTTGGCAACTGTGCTTTTCCTTCTTTTTTGTTTATAAAATCAAAGGTAGTAATTGATTACAAAAACACGAATTTTGGCAACTATGTTTTAGCGCATGCCCGAATGATTCATTCGAATGAAAAAATCATTCATTCTGCCCATTACTACCCGTACTACACTTTTCGAAACCTCGTTTCAAACAATTTAACTTAACTTAATATTAATTTTATATTTATCATAAAATGAAAATATGTCTTCTTATTGATTCCAGTCTTTTTCTTAGATTTTACTATAGCGTCAGAAATGGTGGGTTTTTTATAGGTTAATTTTATGGTCAATCTTCTTTTTTTTTCTTTTTAATTTGCTCTGGGCAATCAGTTGCCAATTGTGGTAAGTTTGTTACTACATTACTTTACACAATTGTAGCAAACAGATGCTCAGTGATAGATTTAAAAAAATCATGCTTTAAAATTATTTAAAAAGTCATAAAAAAGTCGCTAAATTGAGGTACAGTCTTCAAACAAATATCATTTGAAAGTACATTTTATCCCCCATTCGATGATCTGAAATTTAAATTATGCTATATTTAGAAGTGATGAGCGATAAAAACATTAATCGGCTTTTGGCAGTGGTTCAAAATTGGGCAACACATTTCTGACGACGACAGGAAAGTCCGTAGCGAAATAAATAGGACTTTGTCGCCGAAGAATGATGAGTTTATCAATGACAACTCTCAGCAAACTAAATTACAATATAAATTACAATAAGTAAAAAAATATACATTTTATTACTTATCGCTTCAAATGTACTCTGGTGGGAAGATATTTCACTTGGTCAATGTTCCAAAATCACTATTCTTGCTCTATGTCCACAAATCCCTTCACGTCATTGTCTGTCCTTTTCTTAATACGCTCCGTAATAATCATCCATTTCTTTGTTCACCACTCCCTTCACAATAATCATAACAGAAAAAGTGCCAATGTCCTCGTTTAATTTATTGTGGAAGGAAATTATTTTTTAAACAATAATAATAAAAAATCCAATCAGCTTTTTCTCAAAATGTTTTAACCAAGTTATAGATTTGATTATATCTACAGATGGGTGACAAAATAATACGGACACCTATGAAATAAGAGAAAAGCTTTATTAATAGGGGGTTGGATCACCCTTTGATTTAATTACAGATTGTATGCGACGTAGGATGGATTCATAGAGGTCATGAACAACATTTAAAGGAATATGAAGCCATTCTTCTTGGAGAGCAGTCTGTAATTCCAAAAGCGTAGATGGTGGAGGAAAACGAGCACGGAGTTTTGAGTCCAAATATCCCCATAAATGTTCAAGTCAGGAGACTGAGGGGGACAAGCAATATGTCCTACTTCCTCCTCATGCTCTTCAAACCATTTTTGGACTATTTTAGCACTGTGGATAGGAGCCTTGTCGTCTTGATAAAGTGGGTATTCTCCTGGAAATAAAGTCTGGAGAAAAGGATGCACCTGATCTTCCAGAATATCGACATAGTGAGCAGCTGTAACCTTCCCATGCAGAGTAACAAGCGGCCCAAGGCCACGCCAAGATATCGCACCCCATACCATAAGGGAATCACATCCATGCTTCACAGTCGGCAAGAGGCAGTCAGGAGAAAATGCTTCTGCGGACTTTCTCCATACATGAACGCATCCAGTTGTCTGAAATATGATGAAGATTGATTCATCAGACCAAATGACTTGTTGCCACTGTTGAGGAGTCCAGTTTTTATGTGTGTTACACCATTTGCGTCACTGAAAAGCATGACGTGATATCACCAATGGCTTACGAATTGCAACTCTCCCATAAATGTTCGAAGCATGAAGTTCCCTTTGGAAAGTTCTTGCTGAAATGGGATTCTGGAGATGACTATTTATCTCTGACATTATTTGGGATAAAAATTGCCTGCGCTTTCGGATCGCTATGCGGGTCAACTCTCTTTTATCCCTCTTAGAAAGCTTTCTTTTCCGTCCACTGTTGCACTTCGTAGACGGCACTTTACCGCATTTCGTGTACGCCGTCATAACGGCTGACACCGAGGCTAACGAAAAAGACAGGCTACCGCGGTGCATTCCACTTATCTTTTTTTACAGACCGCTAGAGTGACGTGATGCTCTTTTCATACACTTACATTGGTGAATTCGAACATCACGTGACTCCCGCGGTCTGTAAAAAAAGATACGCGTAAAGCACCGCGGTAGCCTTTCTTTTCCGTTAGCCTTGGCTGACACAGTACTCCTTGTGCGCCCCAAATAATTGGCTGTTTCCGCCACGTAGTAACCAGCGCACCGCATTCCAACAATCATTCCTTTTTCGAACTCTGACAGGTCAGTCATTATTGAGTTTTCCAGGCAACACCTACGACTGATGTTGAGCGACTGATACTTTACCTTTCATAATCGCTAGGTGGCAGAATTGAGTGCATAGTGACATGCGCGTTCTGCTTCTTTGAAATGGACCATGCCTTTTTCATGGGTGTTCGTATTATTTTGTCCCCCATCTGTATGTTAAATATATACAGGGTGTCCACGTATAACCTGACCGACCTTTATTTTCGCAACCGTAGGTCCTAGATGCATACTTCCAATTACAAAAATGGTTTAAATAAGGTAAAGAATTATTTTTAAAGCGATTTGGGTCAAGAAAAACATTTATTTAAAAAATACGAAATTTAAATTTTTATACAGTCCCCCGGTCCTATAAGTGATATTTAGTAAAAATTTACTCTGACACTAACAAGTAAGATAAACAAAGTCCCACTCATCTAACATTAAAATTGACCGAATTATGAAAATTTGAAATGCATGACTTATACGACTTTTTGTGAATCTCAAAACAGATGATTTCGGCCGTGCTTTCAGGGATCGTATATAAAGTACTTAAACTTATTTCAAGGTATCTGTGCTTTGAAAGAAATCGTACAACTATTACGATTGACTTAAATTTTATTAGTTAAGTTTCAGATTAGTTAAAATAATTGTATTTTAACATATGTTTTATTTTGTAAGGATTTGAGGCTATGATTTATTTTAACAAAAATTATGTTATTTTCATAAAGTATTTTCATTTAACTTGCAACGATCGTCTTTTCAGTTTAAAATTTGTACTCGAACTTTAACTCACTTTCAAATGTCCGATCGAAGTTAAATTTTGCATACTGACTTAAATCCGATGACAATGTAATATTATTATGATTTTCGACGCTTACCATCTTAATAATACTCATATTAGAGGATAACACAAAAAAATTCGGATAGATTACCGTCAACAAGTTTAAGGAAAAGTTTTAGATTAGATAACATAAACCTGCGATGTTTTTTTTTAACTTTTATAATTACGTTTTATGTATTTTTATTATACGCAAATCGTAAATTTCAAGGTTAAAAAATAGCAAAAAATCTGATACTATAAAATAGATGTAAGACTTTTTTATCCAGTTTAATTTTATTTAATTCAAACCTGCGATGGTTTTTTTTAACTTTTATAATTACGTTTTATGTATTTTTATTATACGCAAATCATACATTTCAAGGTTAAAAAATAGCAAAAAATCTGATACTATAAAATAAATGTAAGACTTTTTAATTCAGTTTAATTTTATTTAATTCAATAATTTATTCAATTTTTTGACTATACTGGGTTTTTTACAACTAAATAGCTCAGGGGTCCGATGAGGTTGGGAGGGGAGGGGAGGAGGGATCAATTTTAACTTTGAAATTTTCGATTTGAGAAAAATCCTGACGTGATGGTTTAAAATGAAGGTCATTTTCGGATTCAGCGCTAAAAAATACATTAGAATCAATTTTCAAAAGCTAAAAAACATGGTACAACCCAAAATTTGAAAGACAGTTTAATCTAACAGCATTTTAAAATCTTAATTGAGGCTGTTGTTTTTCACCCTTTTATTTAACAAAAATTCTGTTATTTTTATCCTCTTATATGTTCAGTACAAATTGTATATTTTGCATTAATATGTCAGAATGATTACAGATTTCACATTTATTACTTACCCATCATACGTAGTATAGGGTAAGTTGATAGGGTAATCGTTTTGAAAATCGAAAAAAAAATTTTGACGGATTTACACGTTTCAGACACTGGAGATTCCGAAAAACATATTTTTAGAAAAAAAATTTTGCCGTCCGTCTGTGTGTCTGTGTGTGTGTCTGTGTGTGTGTCTGTAAACGCTCTATCTCCCGAAAAAATTGAGATAGAAACTTGCAATTTGGTATGTACTTAGTATGTAATAATGGGAAGAAGCCTATTTCATTTCAATAACCTCGATTAACCGGAACAATTTTTTTCGGACTCTCGAAATATTCGTTCTGATGAAAGGGTTGGGTTGGGTTGATTGTTGACGGCCAACTATCTACGCTAGGGATATAGGCCCGGGGGGAGTGCCCTTCGTGGGCGGGTCTTTCTAAGGGAACCTAACCCGTATTTACGCATGGAAAAATCCACGGTTCGAAGGAAACCACGAAAACTCCGAACGATTAGGCCGACGGGCGCGATTGGGATCGAACCCAGCACCTCCCGTCTACCAGCTTCGAGAGCACAACCTCTCAGCCACTGGTGGGGTCTGATGAAAGGTATATAAAAATTTTCGAAATTGTTTATTTTAAGAAATGAATATAAAACACAATAAAAACACATAAATTTTGCATAAAGCATGAAGTCGATCGGATAATTAGTTGCCGAGATATTTGGAATCCTATTTTTCACAATCTTCGATTTTTCATGACCCTGTATTTCATCCAAATTTCACTTCAAAGATATATTTTAATTGGAAATTTGACGCTTAATCAGATGCAATAAACCGCTAGTTCATAGGATTGTTATTTTTGGAGTTATAAGGATGTTTCTTTCAAGCAATTCAGTAATCGAGCCTTTAAAGTTTGTGACGTCATCAAGCCACGATTTTATTTGAATTGCAATGCACTTTATAAGTAGTTTACACATTTTTATTTTAATATTTTACATTATGCATATCCGTGATGGGTAAGTATTACGGTGGCCCCCAACGACTAGTATTAGATTGCAATGTTAATTTTGCTCTCAACTCTTTTTACTTACCCATCATACATACCCATCATCTTGTAATCGTTTTGAAAATCGAAATTTTTTTTTTTGACGGATTTACACGTTTCAGACACTGGAGATTTCGAAAAACATATTTTTAGAAAAAAAATTTTGCCGTCCGTCTGTGTGTCTGTGTGTGTGTCTGTAAACGCTCTATCTCCCGAACAAATTGAGATAGAGACTTGCAATTTGGTATGTACTTAGTATGTAATAATGGGAAGAAGCCTATTTCATTTCAATAACCTCGATTAACCGGAACATTTTTTTTCGGACTCTCGAAATATTCGTTCTGATGAAAGGTATATAAAAATTTTCGAAATTGTTTATTTTAAGGAGCAAATATAAAAGACAATAAAAAACATAAATTTTGCATAGAACATGAAGTCGATCGGATAATTAGTTGCCGAGATATTTGTAATCCTATTTCCACACTCTTCGATTTTTCATGACCCTGTATTTCATCCAAATTTCACTTCAAATATATATTTTAATTGGAAATTTGACGCTTAATCAGATGCAACAAACCGCTAGTTAATAGGAGTATTATTTTTGGAGTTATAAGGAAAAACCTCTTTCAAGCAATTCAGTAATCGAGCCTTTTTATGACGTCATCAAGCCACGATTTTATTTGAATATCAATGCATTTTATAAGTAGTTTACACATTTTTATTTTAATATTTTACATTATACATATACATGATGGGTAAGTATTACGGTGGCGCCCAACGACTAGTTTTGATATATCTGACGATTATTTATATTTTTACTACATTTGTGATTGACCCCTATTTCGCAACAAATAATATACTCCAACTTTAAACAGCTATTACTCGATCAGTTTTAATCGTAGATGAATGGACTTTTTTTATCTTACTTGTTAGTGTCACAGTAATTTTTTACTAAATATCACTTATAGGACCGGGGGACCGTATAAAAATTTAAATTTTTTAATTTTTTAATAACTGTTTTTCTTGACCCAAATCGCTTTTAAAATAATTCTTTACCTTATTTAAACCATTTTTGTAATTGGAAGTATGAATCTAGGACCAATGGTTGCGAAAATAAAGGTAGGTCAGGTTATAAAAACACAAAGGCACAATTTTTGTGCCGGAAAGCACCTAAAATTCATAAATTTCAAAGTATAATTACTCGGTATGTTTTGGTCGTAAAAAAGTAAAACTTTTTTTTAAAAATATTCTTCTTAGATGCAGGGCAACATTTTTCTAAATATAAGTTATAGGAAAAGAGGGCAGTATAAAAACAATAATTTCGTATTTTAATATTTATACAGCCCCTTGGAAAGCAAATATCACACTAAGTCTATATTTTTTTTTTGTAATTGGGAGTATCATCAGCAGTTTAATCTTTTTAGGGGCAAATAATTATGATTCTGTAATATTGGATCCAAACCAGAATTAAAAAAAAAAAATTATTTGAAAAAGATGATATGTAATTTTAAAGCTTATTTTCATCAAAATTATAAAAGTATTATTTTATTCAAAAATTTTGGTATAAATCTTGATTAAAATTTAGTGGGATAAAATATAACCCGCCGCTCTTCAAGGGATTAAGAGATAATCGCCATTACTTTTATTTTGAATTACCCAATATAGTACATTTTATCTATGTATTTATTTATATTCGTCAGTTTCTTATAACAGAATGTAGATGCAACTCTTTCTTTTTTGACTTTGGGGCAATTTTTTCCCGATCAACTCAAATTATTGGAATGCAGAAAACGTTTCATATTTTCCATCTGTTTTTATTTTATGTTATTTTATTTTTAACTTGTCAAATATCAGTCGCAACCGTCATCTGGAAATGACATGTAATTCTGGTTGACAATATTTGAAATGTGACCGCTTACGATGAGTTGATGCTATTTTTCTTCCAGATCTGACATATGTTATCATAACACATTTTATCATGTCAACTTATGGCCGATTTTATTTTGATGAAAATTGTAAAACTGAAAAAGAACTCACATACCCAACATGCCGGCCTTAGGAGGTGATGCGGGGAGCAATTTTGGTCGGCTTCTGGTCCAGTATGCAAAGAATTGTTTAATTTTCGGTACTCTTATTTCTGAATAGTAATTTTTGTCATATTTATTTGCTTCCTGCCGCTGAATATTTTTATTAGGTGACAAATAATGCTGCTATATTTTGGAAATTATTGCACATAATTTTATTCTAATAGATGATACACGAAAGATTTGTAACAATTGAAACATAATAATTTTTAAAACAATTATGGTTTTGTTTTTCTGTTTTCAAAATAAAATATAATGTTCGTATAAACAAATTTTCGGAGAAAAATACACCATTGAATGAATAATATATTTATCACATTCACCAAATAAATGAAGATGTTAATACGGAAAATTAGGTACAAAACACGAAACAGAGGCATACTAAGGGCCTGATTACCGACATGGCACACTTTCACCAGTAAAATTTAATAGAAATTTTCGTCTTGTTAAAACGCCCTATTCATGCAAAACTACTGCCATGAATAAGGAGAAAATTGCTATTCTTTTTTACTGGTGGAAGCGTGCCCCGTTGGTAATTAGGCCTTGGGTATACTATGTATGTCTCCATTCCTTAAAAATAAATAAATAAAATAAAATAAATCACAGATAATCACTTTTTATCAAATATATATATTAAATGTGTTATATTATGTAAAAACCCTCACAAAAATTATTATTATTATTTTTTTTTTTTTTTGTCAGAAATTAACTACCATGTACCGGAAAAGTAATGTTTTTGTCGTGTTGGGCAGGATAAATGAATTTGATATACGAACGAATCATTCAGAGATACGCAAAAGTATAGTTGCGAATTTTTGAAATGTTTTATTCAGTTACTACCAAAAATGTTATTTAATAAAATGTTTTAAGGTTAGCAATTATGTTTTTCTTTCTTTTTTTTTTTTTTTTACAAAATTTCTGGTGGTAATTGATTAAAAAAAATAAAAAATACGAAGGTTGGAAACTATTCTTTGCGCATGCCCGAATGATTCATCCGAATGACAAAAACATTCATTATGCCCATCACTAGTTTTTGTAGATTGACGCATATACAGGGTGCGTCATAAATTCGTGCAAACTTAAAAAATCATAATAAAAGAAGTAATTCTCGGAAAAAAAATTTCGGTTTGCGCGAATATGATCAGAGGGATAGTGAATTTTGTTTCCCATGTGTAAAAAAAAAAAAAAAAAAAAAAGATTCTAAAAGTAACCGAAAGAAGGCGCTCACACGTCATACTGAGACGTTTCATGCAAATCATATTAGCAATAAAACACATGGCTGGAAATGAATTCGTCATTCGATCTCGGCAGCATGCTATCCTTACCACATCGAGCGTTGGTGGTTAACCCTCGGATAACCAAGTGGGGTCATTTTATGACCCGAGGCAAGTTTCTGACGAATATTTAATTAAAAAAATTTGTAGTGCTTGAAGTAATTACATAGCTGAGTTTTACACTATTTTACTACGAATTCTGAAGTTATCGCTTTCCCCATGAAAAAAAAATAACTTCAGAATTCGTAATAAAATAGTGTAAAACTCAGCTGCCAGTATTATACTGTAAAATCAACAATTTTTTTTTGCAGTATGTACGTGGTGAGTGAGAAGGTTTCTTATTACTGCGCAGCTAAGCAGAAAGAGAAGCCCCTCCCGCATACAACATTAAAAAAAAGTAGAATCACTTGTTTATTTGGTGTGAAAAGAATATATTCATTTCAAGTTACACTTATTTTGTAATATCAATATGTTTACAACTTCTGAAATAATAAAGGATTTTGATTATAAATCTGTATTCTAACTGAAATTCTCGTATAAAATCCATGCCTGAATGACCCTTTGAATGCAGAAAAAAAGTTCAGAAGTACGATATTGCCTACCCAGAAGTAGTCTCTCCTGAATCCAGGTATCTTTGTGTGTAGCATGCCAACAGCATGCAAGTAATCCATAAAGGAATCAACATTGTCGAGCTTTTTGATGCTCTCATCAAGCGTATTCATGACAATCCCCGCGTGCTGTGCAAGTTCCATACTGTCGCGATGTAGCTCATGGATACGCTTGTACTGGAATTTATGGAATAAGTGTAAGATGTCTTCATTTTCTTCGAAGAGTCTGGAAAAAGAAAGAATGCGTGGTTATAAAATATGACATAGAAATCAATTTGTAAGTACAACTTAGAAAAAAAAAATATATAAAATACACGATTGTTTATGGTTTATCATTTCCATTTATTTGATGAAGAAAGGGTAAATTAATGAGAAGTGCATTAAAAAAAAAAAAAAAAAAATGTGTTATCACTTTTATCCCTTTTACGAAAAAAAAAAAAAAAAAAAAAAAAAGATTAATCCTGTGATAGTGAAATTTCTTTCTTCTCAAGAATCTTCAAGGTTACCTCTTTTAAGAGTGTTGGTCAGTCAGATCTCAAATTCCCCTCACTAATGTTAGGAGTTCTCAGGAAATCAGTTTTTTAAATTCTTTTTTCTGTGTGTTCTTCTAAGAGACGTCTCTTTTTTTCTTAGTTGTTAAAATATTTCTAAAATATATGCTTAATTTATAATTTTATGCGTTAAAATCGTATGAGCTGTGAGTAATAGTTTAACACTTCAGTTAAATTAAACATTTATTTTAGAAATAATTTGATAACTTAAAAAAAAATAGACATATTTTAAGAAGAGTACACAGAAAAAAAGAAGTCAAAAATATGAATTTCCTTATGAGATATTATAAATAAGAATGCACCCCAGTTTTAATATTTGCAAGGGTAATTTGAGACCTGACTGTCTAACCTCCTTAACTACTATCTCCCATTGTATAAGCAGTGAGTGTAATGAAAATAGTTATAAATAAAACTTTCTTGTTGTGAAATGCAATGCAATTTATATTTAAAGAAGAACAAGGGAATTTGAACGCATTTTTTATTTTTGCCGATTTTTAAAAATGGAGACCACAGAATTATTTCTAAATTAAATGCACGCTTTATAAGCGAAGCGTGAGAGACATACTCATAGCGCGACCTACGACGGTTTAACCCACACCATTTCTTTCATTGCCGCAAAACGCGAACATGTGTTATCCTGCAAAAGAATCGCTTTTGAAACGTGCTCACTAAACTTTTGAAATGATCGAATTCTGAATTTTACTGATAATGTCTAATTTGTAGAAGTTATAAGATAATTCAGTCATATGATTTTATTAATTTTGCAACTGATGATTTCTTTTTGTGAACATTGGAAATTGAGTTGCCTTTTTAATAAACATTGAATATTGTCTGATGCAAGAAGATTACTGCAAGAAGATTGTAGGAATTTCCAATTACAGATTGTAACATTCTAATAGTAATTTAAATTAGTCTATTTATTACATTTATAGATTGTACCCGATATTAAACCTAAAACTTGGATTTTAATTATGATTTTAATTAGCAGAACCAACATCAGAATTAAAACTTTTTGTCAACTACCGTATTATTTTTTTTCGAGATACGTGATTCAACTTGAAATTATTGAAATCAATAATAAAGGTATTTTATTTGATAAATTTGTTTACATATTTGCAAAATGTGACGATTAATGTGGCAGTTAATGTGGTGAGAAATTGAGAGAGGGGATAATATACGTCAAGACAAACAATTTTTGTTCAGAAAATCAGGGTCGCAATAATGAAGATATTGTCAGTCAAAAATGCAGGTATCTCACTTCAAGCCGACTCTGGATTCTCGTTAACCCCTTCGCGATGAGCGTTCTTTACAGAATTTTTAATCTTTTACCACCGGTTTTTCAAAACAGAAATTTTCGCCGAATTGAATCGCAGAAATGCTAGGATTACATAAGGCAAAGCTTACAATAAAAAATAACTGGTGGGAATAATCGAGGATTCTGAGCATCTTATGCGTCACGTATACGTGTCGTTCGTCCCCAAGGGGTTAATAAATTAAAAAATATTCAAGATAGTGTAATGAAATTTTCAAGGAACTTAACTTGTTTGTACTATGATACCTTGTTAGTACTAAGATAACACTGCAAAGACGTGATAGAAATGCACAGAAATTCTGTCACCACTCTTACTCCTTCTTGAACTCAGCCCATTGTATTATTATGTACACGGGTGGTGTTCACTTTCTGTTCATATTGTGATGTTAGCACATTTAGGATAGAGCAATGCAAGTCTATTGAACGGCTCGTTACAATATTTTCATTATAGTTAAAATTATGAACTGAAATTCAGGTTCACTTTCGAGTGAGATACCCTGTATTTTCGACTTATTAAGAGGCTTTTAATTTGTTTGTTTTAGCATGTAATATCACCTCTCCGAGTTTGTCTCTATATTAACACATTGAAAAAGAAAATGTTGATTTTACGATACAATACTAGCATCCCAGTTGCTAGTATTATATTGTAAAATTAACAGTAATAAACAGTAAAATAACCAGTAATACATTGTCGCGTAAGCGTATTACTGCTTATTTTACTGTTTATTACTGTTAATTTTACGATATAATACTGGCAGCTGGGATGCTAGTATTATACCGTAAAATCAACAATATATATATACCATATATATATTTTAGTGAGAAACAGAACATTCTGTTTATATTGTACCACTTTATTAAATTACTTTCATAGTCGATAAAAAAAAAAAAAGTCTTCAAATTCATCAGCTTTTGAATTGGTATATTTATCGAAGAATTAATTGATTTTATTTCAGCACTTCATTTTTACTTTGAAAGAGATTTCGGTAAATTCCCTACCCACGTACATTACTTCTGTATCCATAATAAATTGCTTGGGTGAAAAGAAAATTATGCAGCATTCTCACGGGAAGCGAGAAATAGCGAAAGAGCTTGAAAAATTCATGTATGCCAAGAAGAAAAATGGTATGTTGAAAACAAAAGTGAAGCACGAAAGTTAAAAATCTTCTTCTGAAACATCTTTTTATTTCCTAATCATTTTTTATTACTCAGGTACTTAAATATTTACATTTGAATGTGCGGATAAAGCGTAAATCTCAATTCTTAGCATTATGGAATAATGTAACTTCAACTAGTTTTTGTTAGATTAAATTTAAGATAAATGTGCTGAATTCTGATGTGACAGTCTAAGAAGAATTTTTTTTTATTTTGTGTATTATAAAGAGCTCGTGGATCCACGGGGGTGGGTTGGGGTAAAAATAACTTTTAGCAGGCGTGTTTTCATCGGCACTGTTACGTTTTTATATTCAAACATGTCATAATTAAAAGTTAATAGAATTCGTATTTTTTTTCTTCCTTTCTTTCTTTTCTCTTTTTTTTCCCATGAAAGTTTTTACGAAATGTTGCAGGAAAGACACCAATGAAACAATGACGATGTTGTTCTTTTTTCCCTTTGTCAGTATCAAAATTGGATATTTTCAGAACAGGACTGGTTGTTGATAGTCCCATCAATCCACGGTAGCCCTCCCCCCTCCCTCTAAACAACTTTATCCGCCCCAATGAGCTAAAGTATTTTTTAATAAAGAAATTGGGAAATGGATTACACATAAGAAGCCAGCATTAGCTAAATGGCCGAATTCTTGCTATGTTCCGAAAACGTTCTAGAACCGTGTGTTCTAGAAATTCCGTTAACGTATTTATTTTTTTCTAAACTACATTAGATGTTCAAATTGTCCTTCTCCAGTTAGACAAGCATGTGCATTGTGCATGTTTAGTCATGTTCACGACGAATCGTTTATAAGCATATCAAATTATTGTTTGATCATTGAGAAATCGCTGCATTATTCGGTTAATTGTTGACTAATCCCTACGCATACTTTCCACGAGACTTCTCACAAAATAGTCTTCTACTTCTTACTTCTTTAATCAACTTCTTATCGGAAAATAAACTTCAATAGTGTATCGTGGACTCATTTGTGGACACTACTTCGGAATTTCGTTTATTGCATCTATTTAGTCATTCACATTACACAATTCAGTGTTGCACTTATTGGTATTCAAAGGTCGCGCGAGCTTTTTAAACTAACGTACGGATTATTTAAATTCTCACAAGCATTTTTTTTTTTGGGGGGGGGGGGGAAGGAAGAGGGGCACCCTGTACTAGATAAAGTTATCACTGTTGGAAAATACTAGAAGGATTTGCATAACATCATAAGAAAAACTGAGTTGTCTACCTTTATTCAATTTACATCGAAATGCATTCAAAAGATGCGTTTAATTCAGAAAAAAGTCGAAAGATTTATTTCCCCTTTAATCTGATTTTGTGAATAAGGCTTTTATCGTTTTATAGGTTTGTATTGTTATGCACATCTAAGTTTTTGTCATTTATGGGCTGCGAAAAATAGACGAAACCAAAGAAGCGCACTAAAGAGAGAGAAGGAACAAATACTTTCGCTATTCAATTCAATTCAGAACTAAATAGATCGATTGCTATTTTCCTTTCCTTTTCCTTTTTTTCCCCAAAGCAGAATATGAATTGACTTCTATCACTCAAGGATTCCTTAATTTCTTATGAAAAATATTTTTCCGAAATAAAAACAAACCCGATGATGATAAGAAATGAAAGCCGAGTCAGACTCGTTATCTTTCACCTTGTTTCCGATTGCCGTTTTTCAAAAATGCAGAATGAAAACGAATGCCCATATTTAAGATATTCATCAAGATATTCATGCAATAAGATATCTATTATATTTTAATCACACAAAAACGAAAAATAATGCATTGTGAATTTGTTACTCACTTTTATATTTTCATTTATATATATATAGTGTATATACATTCACGATTTCTATAATATATTTTTGTGGGTGTTAAAAAATAAAAGTATTCCTTTTGCAGAAACGCATTTGACAATTGTGCTACAATATAAACGTCATTGAAACCAAAATTCATAGCTTCAGTAAATAAATAAAAATGAATTTTATTGAAATACTATATTTTAGTCTGTCATAAAATGCATTAAAAAATTATGAGGATGATCTCCATTTCATAGAAATATTATTACACAATATACAAGACCTTTTATAAGTAGCCTTTGTAATGTGGAAATCAGAGCCGAAATTACTATGATTTTTTTCACTCGGGAAAGCATGAATTTTGGCGCCGCCTCCGTCCTTTCCAAAGTAAATTTATACATAGAAAAAAAATAAAACCCAAATATTTAATATACATATCTTGCCATCACGGTGACGTCCGAAATACTGAACCAATTCGAACCTAATTGCGACAGTGCATTGATCTCGCAAATATCTTGGATGAGTTCGTTAATCAAGTATGTTGATCTTATGGTTTGTTTACCCCGACACACAAAAGCAAAACATGCAGAACTTGTCATCACGATACTGTTCGAAATATTGAACCAATTCGAACCTAATTGCGACAGTGTATTGATCTTGCAAGTATCTTGGATGAATTCGTTAAACAGGTACTGTTTTCGCTCCTCTAGGCGGTCAATTATTGAAAAAAGCCAACCTTCTGCAAAGCAAAGAGTATGAAATGAACGAATGCATCTTCATTTGGGTCGTTCGATCCCATGACATTTTTGCCTAAATTTCGTTGTTTGTCTTTTGTACCGAAGGACGAACCAAATCTTCTTTTGGCGTTTTGAGCGCATGCCCTACTCGCTCCTCCATAGTTTCAACCCTGATGAAAATATATTTAAAGTATATTCCTTTCTGATTCAAAATGGATTTTTTTAAAATACAAATTTATTATCAGATGATCACATTACTGTGTCGCATCGAGTCGGGTAACTTTATTTTGTGAGAACCATGTTCAATCTGTGTGTGGTTGCAACATTTAAATCTCCCCTTTCTTTTAAACAATTATTAATGAAATATAGTGTTTGCTTTACTAAAATATGATATTAGGATTAACTTTTCACGACTGTGAATCAGACAATATATCAACCGCATAAATAACTTTTGAATTTATCTTTTTTGAAAAGTTGGTTCAATTACAATTTTTTCATTTTCAAATCATCCCTGCAAAATTCCTTACAAGTACATAAAATTTTTGAAATCCAAGCTTTAAAAATTAAAATAGACAATAATTATTCTAAAACTTAACAAGAACGCCATTAAAAGCAACGTTAGTATAACTGTTTGTAAATCACGTAAACAATCAGCTTTTGTATCTTTTTATCCATTGGCATTCATTTATTTATTTAGATCATGTAAGTGGTTCTTATTAGGCATTAAAGCAAATCAATACTTAATAAAATTATTTACTAAAAAATTAATAAGCCCCAATGCTAACGAGAATGAAGCTGGTGTGTTTGTTCCCCATTAATTAGCATCCGAATTTGGATGACAATAATATGTTCAAGTCAATAAATGTTGTTCAATATCAACTTTAAAAATAAATAAATAAATAAACATGTTTCTAATTACGATTGCGAAAAATTAAAGAAGTTTCCGTAGTAATATTAGAAAGTTGTTCAATATTGGCTTTAACAAAATTAAACGCGATTCTAATTACAAATGCGGCAAGCAAAAGGTTTCTGTATCAAAATTAGAAAGTCTGTTTGTTTTTTTTTTGAAGAAGAAAAACATGTATTTCTGTAAATGGCAGCATTTAAAGTACGATAATGAATTGAGATATTGCAAAACCATAATTTTCATTACAAGCTTTGATGTAATTTTAAATAACTGCTGATTTTTTTCCCCCGAGGTTATTGATTGTTAAATTACAATTTTCTCAGTTTCATAATTCATTTCGAAGACCTGCAAAAACTGCTACAAGAATATTGAATTTTGAAAACACACGAGAGGAGAAAACACATACGGGCCAGAATTTCTAGCCCCAGCCCGATCGAAAGCTAGTTTGGCTCGGTCCGTTCCAATGTAAAAAGTAAAAGTTCGACCCGGGTCCAGGTAGCTCGTGCAAAAATCAATGAACGTAGGCACGGCCCAACTCAATTCCTACAAAAAAAAAAAAAAAAAAAAAAAAAAAAAAAAAAAAAAAATCCGATTTTTCTTAACACACAATTAAGATTCTTTTAAAGAATACTGCAATAAAGAATATTTATGTGAAAATTTTACAGAGTATATGTCCGCCAGCCATACAATACAGAATAGCAATATTAATGAATACTTTAGACCCTTGGACATTCAAATAAAGACTCATTAAAAAAGTAATGTAGTTTAGAACAAAAGAAACAAGATGATTAAAACATTAATGTAGTTTAAAATAAAAGAAAAAAGATGGTTAAAAACATCGTAACATTTGAAGCTGTATAATAAAGAAAAAAAAAAAAAAAAAAAAAAAAAAAATTGGATTTTTCGAAATATCTCTATGAAATTTACTAAAGTATATTTCCGAAGATCAACAAAAATTCATTATCACTATTATTTTTGCAATAAAATAAAATAAAATATTTGTCTGACACAATTCAGTTCAGGTCTGACCTGGCCTGAGTATATAGAAAAAAATGCAAGCCTAAGCCTGAGCCTGGCTCGGACCGACTCTGCTGAAAAAATTAACCCCGGGCTCAACACGATGACTGTCCAACACAGATTACATTTCTGTATTGATATCGTCAAACGAGCACCGGCTCGAGCAAGCATATTTATAACTTATTCTCGGCACAGCCAGGTCCATTGAAAATTGATCATATTTTATCGGCTCAGTTCGACCCTTTTAAATTTGTTATATCGAGCCGGTCGGCCCCATAATTTTTTTTATCTGCCCGGCTGGTCCGTTTAATTTTTTTATTGCCTCGATCCGGACAGTTAAAAAAATTGTTTTTATTCTGCAGGGCCGACCCGCTTGAAAGTTTGTTTTCATTTTGTCGGGCCGGGCTGTGTACGGGTTTCCGGCCAGTCCCGGGCCCGTACAGATCTCTAAATCACACTCCTTGAATCTCAAGCTTTAAAAATTAAAAACGACGGTAACCGATTCTGAAACTTAAGAGCGTTATTAACAGCTATAGACGAAGAGTAATTAAAATATTTACCATAAGTATTATATTCCTATAAAGTAGATAATAAACAGCAGCAGTATAACTCTTTGCAAAGGAAGTACATAATCGGCTTTTGTATTTTCATATCCATTAGCGTTTGCTCGTTTCTTTAGATCATGAAAAGGATACTTAGTAGACTTCAAAGTAACTCAGTTTCTTAGTATACTTGTTTACTAAAATTAATAAGCCTCTGTACTAATGAATGCAAAGCTGTTGTATTTGTCCCACACTAATTAGCATTCGATTTGGAATGACAATCAGTTGTTCAGTATCAAATTTAAAAAAAAGAAAAATAAGTTAAATATGTTTCCAATTACGTATGCGGCAAATAAAAAGTTTCTGTAGTAATATTAGAAGGTTTGTTTTTCGTCTTTAGAGCAATTAAAAGATGTATTTCTGTTAATGACAGATAGCATTAAAAGGACGATAATGATATTAGATATTCTAAAATCATAATTTACATTGTAATTTTCGATTCAGTGTTACACAACCTCACCCCCCCCCCCCCCCCCTCGCTTACCTGAACCTCAAAAGAGGCTCCTAACTTAAATCACACACACACACACACACACACACACACACACACACACACACACACAAAAGAGCGTTTTAAAACAAGTTTTTATTAAATTTTATTTTACCTGTCATTTATTAAACATCAGCGCCTCATATGTAGCATAAATTTTCTTTTTAAATTTAGAATAAAATATTAATTATAGAAATCTAAAAATTGTTTTTTTTTAAAATAAATTGTGAGCGAGAGGGTTAAATAATTTTCTATAGAAATGTGTAATTTTGTTTACTTTCCCAGAAATAATAGCTTTTGTGCTTCAAAACAATAAATATAATTTTATGAAATGATGCACTTATTCCCTTTTTGACATTTCCTTACAAAAAAATGTTTTGATTTTAGTTTATTTGTGTTTCTCGTATTGTTTACTGATTTATCTATTTATCTGTAATATAATATTTACAAAAAAATCTCGATTGGATCAATAATTATTATGGAGTTACACTGTAAAAAAAGACAAATGTTTCCGAATTTACACTGCAAGAAAAAAAATTGTTGATTTTACAGTATAATCCCAGCTGCCAGTAATTTTACGGTATAATACTGGCAGCTGGGGTGCCAGTATTATACTGTAAAATCAACATTTTTTTTTTTTTTTTTTTTTTTCAGTGTAGGAAAATATAACTACGAACGAAAATATACAATAAGCTCTTAGCGCTTTTTTTATTGTCTTTATGAAACTCTGAAACTAATATATTTTTGAGATTTAAAGAAGCATTTATCATGTACAATATGAACCACAACAACAACAAAAAAGTAATATTTTAAGCAATATTTGTAATAAATATTCTGTTACTTGTTAAAGCTCCCTCAATTGCGAATACGCCAAGGTTGCGGTCAATTTTGACAAAGTCGTACCAAGCTCATGAAGCGCACACGTATAATAAAGATATAAAAATAAATATCATAGCGTTAAATAATATAATTATTTTGTGTTAATAAGAATATTTAACAATGTTTCATAACAAATACATATCAGTGTTTCATAACAATTTCTTATAATGCTTCACAAAAATAACAATTTTTGGATATTACGCCTTACATTATAAGGCCATATTTCCGAAATTGCTTTCAATAATTCATCAAAAACATTCTCTTTCAGAAGCAAATGGCCACAAATGAAAATATGTATGTTAAAAAGGCAAACAACTGTTTCGGAAGTTCTAAAGCTCCATCATCTGTGTAATGGTTAAAATTACAAAAATTAAATATATAAAAACTAAACATAGAGCGGAGCAAGCAATGCAGCCCGCGGTCAAAGATGAAATGTGTTAGGAAAGTGATTTCTGATATAAACATTTCATCTATTATCGTGAGCCTGACTATTTATTCATCCATCCGATTTCAAGCTGGTGAAACGAAACACGTGTGCTGACAAAGTACTTTTTCTGTTTTCTGTGAGATTCTCATTAAAGAACTTACACGTGTAACCTCAAGAGTTCAAGGCTATATGACGTAGACTTGACTGTGTTTTCTCTCATCCAAGAACTAATACTTCAGTCTCTGAGTAACCTTTTTTAAATGCAGACCTGCTGAACACTTCTCTTAAAATATATGTTTTAACCTTTTTTTATAGTGTGATGTAAATTTAATAATGTAAATTAATCTTTTTTTTTCTTTAACAGTAATTAAATAATTAACTTAGAAATTATATCATGAAGCCATACTTTATTTAGAAAAGATGTTGTGTTTTTATTCTCATCAGTGATATGAAAAAGTGATTAAATAGTGCCATTGGATTTATTCTCAAGTTGGATAATACTTACCACACCTTCGCGGACTTAACAGGTATGATAAACTTGCATTACCTTATTTTCAATTGTGAAGTTTAAGTGAATTTTAAGAATAAAATAGAAGAAGCATTTATTTGCCTTAGTTCTCAAAATTTATCAGATTATGAGCGCTGAGGATTGAACAAGGCAAAACCGCTCTCTAATAAGAAAGAGAAATAAAATCAATAACTATATTTTAAATAATAAACTATTGTTTTAAAGATTAATAGAAACTATCAAAGTCTTAATAAAATTAATAAAAATACAACATCATGGCTTCAAATATGAAAGAAATGTGTAGCATAGATAAACTGAACTCCAATAATTACGCGATTTGGAAGTTCAAGGTAGAGATGTTGTTAATGAAAGAGGATTTAATCAACCAGATAACTGATGATCCGCCAAACCCTTTAACAGGCGATTGGACGAAGAGAGACAATAAAGCCAGGGCTATTATAAATTTGAGCTTAGAAGACTCCCAACTGATTTATATAAAAAACGAAACATCAGCTAAAGCTACATGGTTAGCATTAAAAACAATACATGAGCGCGCGAATTTATCTAGTAAATTATATTTACTGAGAAAATTGTATAGTATAAAACTAGCTGAAAATGGTAATATGAATGACCATATAGTTAAAATATTAGAAACCGCTGATAAGTTAAAGTCTATAGGAGAAGAGATTAAGGACTCTCATCTATCTGCACTTTTGTTGTGCTTCCTTCCACCTAGCTATGATACTCTGATCACGGCATTAGAGGCCCGATCAGAGACCGAATTAAATTCGGAATTTATAAAAGGAAAACTAACAGATGAATTTCAAAGGAGACAAGAAAGCTCCAATTCATCGCATGAAAATGTATACAAAACATATAATAAACAAAAACAAAACACTAGGGCATATCCAAAAAGAGAACAAAACCTTTTTTGTTTGAATTGCAAAAGAAAAAAACCATGTGCGACAAAATTGTTGGTTTCTTAAGAATAAAAATTCTAAGAACCAAACAAATGAAAAATACAGACAAAATTCATCTTTATGCTTTGAAGCAAGTAATTTTACTCCGGAAACAAAAGCAGAAACAAACACACAAATTCAAGAGAGTAAAAGCGAAGAAAATCAAAACACTTTAGAAAATACAGTGTCTCAAAAGCAATTATCATTAATCGCACATAATGAATCTAAATCTACTTGGATTGTCGATTCTGGAAGCAGTTCACATATTTGTAATGACATAAATGTATTTGTTGACATTGACAATAACAACAAAAATACTGCCACGATAGCAAACGGAACAACACTAGAATCGCACGGGACAGGTACAATAAAATTACGGACACAATCAAATGACATAACTTTAAAGGACGTTTTATATGTCCCAGATATTCAATCAAATTTAATGTCGGTTACGAAAGCCACAAAGTATAGTTATGAATTCATGTTTGAAAATAACACCTGTAACTTATCCTATAATGGAAAAACTCTCTTAGAAGGAAAAAAGAGAGAAAATTTATATGAAATTGACCTATACAAACCAAAGCAAGAAATCTATGTCAATTTTGCTGAACAATGCAAGAATAAAAACTGCATTGAGCTTTGGCATAAGAGATTAGGTCATAGAAATGTTAATTCAATTAAACAACTCTTATCCAACAATTTAGCAACAGGTTTAGAAATTCAAAATTGCAAACATGACATAATTTGTGAGAGTTGCATAAAGGGAGAACTAACAAATGCACCGTATCCAAAACAGAGTGAGAACAGAGCTAAGAAGGCGATCGATCTGGTGCATACGGATGTATGTGGTCCGATGCAAACAGAAAGTATAGGAGGGAAGAAATATTTTCTCACATTCACAGATGATTATAGTAGGTTTACTATGGTATTTCTTTTATCGAAAAAAAGTGAGGTAGTTACCAAAGTAAAAGAATATGTAGCCATAACGAAAAATAAATTCGGTCGCACAGTTAAAGAAATCCGATCAGACAATGGGGGGGAATACACTAGCGAAGAATTAGAAAAATTCTTAAAATATGAAGGTATTCATCACCAGTTCACTATTCCGCATTGTGCACCTCAGAACGGTGTTTCGGAAAGAAAGAACAGGACTTTAGTCGAAATGACAAGATGCCTATTATCGGAAGCCCAGCTTCCAAATAAATTTTGGGCCGAAGCTTTAAAATACAGCTGTGTATCTTATAAATAGACTTCCAACGAAGTCACACAATTCAACTCCATACCAGCTATGGACAAACAAAAAACCGGATTTATCAAACATAAAAGTATTTGGCTGCAAAGCTTATGCTTATCTCGATAAATCCCAAAGAGGAAAACTCGATGATAAAGCAATAAAAGGAACATTTATAGGTTATGATAATAGATCAAAAGGATATAGGATCTACATTGGCAATAATAAAGTAATAAGGGCAAGAACTGTTAAATTTATAGAAAACTCTAATTCAAATGAAAACGAAAAAAAAAAATCAAACATTGATATGAGAGAAGAATTAAAAGTTCAGAAACAACCTGAAAAAGCAGGGGGAGATTCCTCAAAATTCTTTATAGACATTCAGGAAGATAAACAAACAGACAATGAGGAAAATTTAAACGAAAACGAACCTAGAAGATCTCAAAGATCAAACAGGGGAGTTCCGCCCAATAGATTAGCTTATATTACTAAACAAAATGAAATTGTTGAACCAACAGAGTGGAAAGATATAGCGAAAATCGAAAACCCATATGATAGGAACAAATGTTATGAAGCAACTAATGAAGAAATTAATTCATTAAGAAAAAACAAAACATGGGAACTAATTGATCCACTACCTGGAATAAAAGTAATTGGGAATAAATGGATATTCACCAAAAAATATAATGAAAATAATGAAATAGAAAAATATAAGGCACGTCTTGTAGCCAAAGGTTTTTCTCAAAAATACGGAACCGATTATTTTTAAACCTTCGCTCCAGTAGTAACGTATACAACAATAAGAGCTTTTCTAGCATGTGCAGCGTATAAAAATTTAGATGTAAATCATATAGATATCAAGACTGCATTCCTCCACGGAATTTAGAAGAGGAAGTTTATATGACACAACCAGAAGGGCATGTAATACCGGGAGAGGAAAATAAAATTTGCAAACTAAAAAAATCCATTTACGGATTGAAGCAATCCGCACGAGCATGGAACATTAAATTAGAAGAAAGTTTAACTAAATTTGGTTTTGTGCAAAGCACCTCCAATCCATGTCTCTTCACACGAAAATTAAAGGAAAGCACAACATATATCATTATATATGTTGATGATTTGTTAATTTCAGGGGAAACTAAAGAAATAAATGAAATAATACAACAACTAAAAAAGGAATATGAAGTCAAAAATTTAGGACTTGTAAATTATTATCTGGGGATAAACATAAAACGAAGTAAAGAAGGAAATTTCGCACTTGATCAAAGAAACAAAATAAAAGAACTGATCGAAAAATTCGATTTAAAGGAAGCGAAACCCTGTGATACTCCGATGGAACCCGGGTACTTAAACATAATTGATGAGGAAAATTTACTTACTAATAACAGTAAATATAGGCAAGCTATTGGTACATTGTTATATATAGCTACAATAACCAGATCAGACATAGCCGCCGCTGTGAACATTTTGAGTCGTAGAAACGAAAAACCCAGAGAAAAGGATTGGAACACAGCAAAGCGGGTTATTAGATATTTAAAAACAACACAAGAACTAAAACTAATTATTAGTAAAGAAAATGAGCCAATACTAACAACATATGCTGACTCCGATTGGGCAGGGGATAAAAATGACCGTAAATCAACAACGGGAAATTTATGTAAATTAGGAAATACAACAATTTCCTGGTCAACTAAGAAACAAAATTCAGTTGCCTTATCATCCGCTGAGGCTGAATACATCTCAGCAGCAACTTCAGCACAAGAGACAGTTTGGATAATCAATCTTCTAAAGGACCTTGATCTACAACAAAATTTGCCCATAACTTTATTCGAAGATAATCAAGCTTGTATAAACATGGTTAAAAATTATAAACATCATTCGAAAACTAAACATATCGATATAAAATACAACAGTATAAAAGATCTTAAGGAAAAGGGAATAATTGAACTACAATATTGCCCAACCAAAACTATGACAGCTGACATTCTAACGAAACCCCTTCCCAAACCTGACTTTACAAAACACAGAACAGGTTTAAATCTCAAGAACATTTATACTTCAGAAATCAAGCAGGGGTGTTAGGAAAGTGATTTCTGATATAAACATTTCATCTATTATCGTGAGCCTGACTATTCATCCATCCGATTTCAAACTGGTGAAACGAAACACGTGTGCTGACAAAGTACTTTTTCTGTTTTCTGTGAGATTCTCATTAAAGAACTTACACGTGTAACCTCAAGAGTTCAAGGCTATATGACGTAGACTTGACTGTGTTTTCTCTCATCCAAGAACTAATACTTCAGTCTCTGAGTAACCTTTTTTAAATGCAGACCTGCTGAACACTTCTCTTAAAATATATATTTTAACCTTTTTTTTATAGTTTGATGTAAATTTAATAATGTAAATTAATCTTTTTTTTCTTTAACAGTAATTAAATAATTAACTTAGAAATTATATCATGAAGCCATACTTTATTTAGAAAAGATGTTGTGTTTTTATTCTCATCAGTGATATGAAAAAGTGATTAAATAGTGCCATTGGATTTATTCTCAAGTTGGATAATACTTACCACACCTTCGCGAACTTAACAGGTATGATAAACTTGCATTACCTTATTTTCAATTGTGAAGTTTAAGTGAATTTTAAGAATAAAATAGAAGAAGCATTTATTTGCCTTAGTTCTCAAAATTTATCAAAATGGCGGTAAGTGATTTGTGATCTTTTGATTTGTGCTCATATCATGACCATTTTGGCATACTTGTTTGTTGAGTAAAGCCCTCCATTTTGAAAAAAAAAATCCCTGACGGCTCGGCCTTACAGGTACAGGTAGATTTCGAAGATGCAGACCGTGGGGCGCCTGTTTGTTGGGAATTTGGGGAAGAAATGACCTTTTTGCCATGATACGCCAGATGAGAACCGCCCACTTTGAAACCTAACTTGATTGCAGGCGGAGCCGGCAAGGATTTTTTTGTTTTTAATTTTTTTTTTTTGCTATAAGGGCTGGTCCTATAAAAAACTTGTCAATATAAAAGTTTTAGATAATATTAAGAGGATTAATAACGAATTTAAGCGGATTTGATATCTTGTGAATTGACGAAGTTATGATTTTTTTTTCTAACCCCCCCCCCCTTTTCCCCCCTTGGGGCCATTTTCAATGATATAAAAAATCTGTCATACATAAATTTTCGGCCCTTTTCCTAGAAGTAATAATAACTTTAAACAGATTCGATACGTATCAAAATTAAGCAATTATGGGTTTTTTTCTGTTTTTACAAAAGCTCCCTCCCCATTTCCCCCCCGTTGGTTCGATTTTGCCCATTAACGAACTTGACCGAGATTTTATGCCCCTTGATTTTATGTATCAGTTTGGAAGAGATTTTTGCAGAATTTTTCCAGTTATCGTGTCCATAAAAAAGTGACATAGATAGATAGATAGATAGATAAAGTTTTGAACCGGGGGTTATTTTGGGTACTAGGAGTCATGATCGGCGTAGATCTGCAATTTTTTTTCAAAAATTCCAACTTAGGTGAGAATGTAATAGGTAGTGTTTCTTACGAAATCTACCTAAAATGAGATTGCATCCAAATCAGTACCAGGTAAAAAAGATTGTTTGCATGTTTATAAAAATAAATACAGGCCAAAAATTTCTTAATCACAACCTAGAGTTTGAATATATATTCACGATTTTAGTTTATGAATGGCTTCATCCGAAAAGTAAAACAACATGTATTTTTAAATATAACACAGGTATAAATGCATAGTTTTATTTAGTAGAAAAACATACATATGCAGATTAATAAAAAATGCTCAAATTCAAAATATTCAAAATATTTAGTGTGTTAAGTATAATTATGCATCAAACATATTACTCGAGGCTTTTATGAATAAAAAGTATTTCATTTAATGTTGATCAATGAATTATTGAATGAATTAATTTAAAAGTATTTCATTAATTCATTCAATGAAAATATGTATATTTTTTTCCACGTTCCACTTAAATCATTAAGAAATGCAAATGTTATCGTATATCATTTTAAATGCATTAAAATTGATTTGATGTGATTAGTTCTTCCCCCCTTGACTTGATGCGTGGACGAATATTTAGTAAATAATGAATGTCCAACCACTTGAGAAAATTGAATTTTTGCTAATTTACTTCACTTGATAGCACGAATTAGAGAAGAAACTGAATTTTCGACTTTTAATGAAGAAGACTCTATTTCCAAAATTATAAATATGTACGTTCGAAAAAAAAGATCCAACCAAACTATGTTTATTAAAAAGAAAATATCTGGTTAATAATAATAATAATAAACACGAATTCAAGACAAATTAAATCAACATATCTTTATTTTTCTTTCTTTTTTTAAATTTCAGGGTAAATGACGAATATAGGTGCTGTGCTGATCATCAGTAATATCCATATGTTAAATATCTTTAGCGCAGAGATAAAACATGTTTTAAATGTTACTTAGATGCAATTCCAATAAAGTAACAGCGTTCAGTTAAATTTGAAAGTTCTTTCTTTTTAATTATGTCAGTCGAAAACTTAAAATAAAATATGATTTTTGTTAGCAAAATTTTAAAATATCTGGAACTATGATTTTAGAAGCTTTTATATGATTTTTAGATTTGATTATTCAATTTTCTGATACACATTATTTAATACAACCCCACATCTTTTCCCCAAGTAACAAGATTAATACAGATTTACAACATGATTTCACTTAAGAATTAAAAAACTTAAAATATGGATCTATTCATATTAATCGACCTAAATAAACACATACTATAAAACAAAAAAGTTCAAAGTTTTTTAGATGTAGCTCTGTATATTCTGATACATACTCCTGTATATCTAAGGCATAACTTGAGAATGGATAAACCAAATTTGATTTAAAAAAAAATATTTTTATTTTAAAGGATATTTTGATGATGATTTTGTGAAAATATTTATAGACCTGTTAATTAGACTTGAAAAAAAATTAAGCAATATTTGTAATAAATATTCAGTTACTTCCTTGTTAAAGCTCCCTCAATTGCGATTACCCCAAGGTTGCGGTCAATTTTGACAAAGTCGTACCAAGCTCATGAAGCGCACACGTATAATAAAGATATAAAAATAAATATCATAGCATTAAATAATGTAATATTTTGTGTTAATAAGAATATTTAACAATGCTTCATAACAAATACATATCAGTGTTTCATAACAATTTCTTACAATGCTTCACAAAAATAACAATTTTTGGATATTACGCCTTACATTATAAGGCCATATTTCCGAAATTGCTTTCAATAATTCATCAAGAACATTCTCTTTAAGAAGCAAATGGGCGTAAATAAAAATATGTATGTTAAAAAAGGCAAACAGCTGTTTCGGAAGTTCTAAAGCTCCATCATCTGTGTAATGGGTAAAATTACAAAAAGTAAAAGTATATAAAAACAAAACATAGAGCGGTGCAAGCAATGCAGCCCGCGGTCAAAGATGAAATTGCGGTAAGTGATTTGTGATCTTTTGATTAGTGCTCATATCATGACCATTTTGGCATACTTGTTTGTTGGGTAAAACCCTCCCTTTTGAAAAAATGAGATTGCATCCATATCAGTAGTATTAGGTAAAAAAAGATTGTTTGCATGCTTATAAAAATAAATGCAGGCAAAAATTTAAGGGGGAAAAATACAACAGGCAATTAAAAAAATGTTATATATGTTCTGGGATATCAATTAAAAAAGCAATATAACGATAACATAAACACGTGTTGTTTCTTTACGACTGCAAACTATTTGACGAGATTTTACAACCTAACTTGGCGATGTATCTCTATCACTTGGCGATTCATCCTCGGAGGCCAATATAACAAGGAACTATTAAATTTTCTGCTGAAAATTATTTGCAAATTGACTAAAAATCTTCTACAATTTAAATAATGTTTTCATTATATGCAATTAACAATGTACAAAAATTTTTTGGAATAATTTTCTTTGTGAAATTCCTTTCGCGAATGTGTCAGAAAGTACTGGATATAGATTTAATAACATCCTTGACACATAACGATGATAAATGTCCATCTAAACTGCCATTTTCATAAAATCTGTTTTAACCGTAAAAAATGTTTTCGTATTTCGCCAATATATAATTTCTATACTTTTAAAGAATTTTATTTTTACAGTGTAAACGTAAAAATTAATCCTATAGCTTAGTGAAAATAACAATGTAACTAGATTTTTAGCACCCACATCGGTCAAGGACATTCTGAAACCCATATTCGCTACTTTCCTTATTCATTGAACTCTTTTCATCAGGAAAAAAAATTCCCGTCAAAATACAGAAACTGTACTGGCAGAAAATGGATTTTTTTCTGTTTTCTTTTTACAGTGGCGTCTTACGTCTTGCACTTTCTTTCAGATGATTCAAGGATAACATATTTTTAATGTTTTCTTTTAAAGAAAACTCGGTACCCTTCATTTTGCGAACAATGGCGAAAATATTAATTTTCCAACTTTTTATTTAAAATGAATTCAGACATACGTGGTATGTTCTCATGAACTGCCGCAAAGATCTGATGATTAAAAGTAAGCGAAAAGGCTTTTCACTCCATCCATTTCTCTTTAAGTTGCAATATTTGCATTCATTTTCATCAGTTTGTGCTTTTTTTTTAATATATTAGAATAAAATAGATAAAATTTCAACACAAATATTTTTAAATTCACTCGCTATGCTTTTTTGTCTGGTGTGTGTGTGTATTTGTCGAGGGGGGGGGGAGGGATCCTTAAGATGCGTTTAATAAAACTAAAGATGGGATATTCAATAATATAAGTAATTTAATTTTAAAAAGTAAAAATGTTTAGTCATTTTTTCATTTCTTTATTTCTTAAACTAAGTAAAACTATTTTAGAAATGTGATTGTTATAGATATGGGAAATACTTCTAAGAAAAGTATGTAACAAAAGATATTTCAAAATGTTCAAAATTGTAGGAAAGTGTAGTTTTAAAATTTTCTTAATTAAAATTTTCATATTTTAATACAAAAATTGTATTTTTGATTGATTAAATCACTTTTCTTCATAAAAGCATTTAATAATATGTTAATAAGATATTATAAAATACTTAAAATAATAATAATAAAAAAAATAGTTCAAAGGGTATCGAGCGTCTTTTAGTACAATTAATAATCTCTATTTCATTAAATATTTAAAATGTTATATCACTGAAAAATGTTTAACGCGTGATGTCTAAATTTGACTATGGTAATGATTTAGAAATAAATTTTGAAGCAATCACTTTGATACTTTCTTTCGCCACTTTTGTCTTACTACTTTCAACTTTTGAACAGTGTATTATATGCGTGTCATATTGTGCGAATAACTTTGTTGTCACGGAGGATTAGAACGTTATTCTAGATACATTTTTCTAAAGTAAATAACTTAAGCATGAAAGACAACGCCAATATAACCGATTTTTAAGATAAAACTTTGTATCATTACCTGACAAGTTTTACAATTTTGTTTAAGATTAATGTGGAATAATTTGAAAAGATTCGTTATTTAATTTTTTTTTTATTAAATTTATTATGTGCTTTGATTTTTTTTTTATGATTAGGTAAATAAAATATTTTCTAATAAACAAATATATATAAATAGACAATAAACTGAGAAACACGCATTAGTTTACCATAACGTAAAAGGAAAAAAAAAAAAAAAAAAAAAAAAAACGGCAGATGTTTGTGTGATTACGAACGTTCGTGTCATTATGATTTCTAAAGAGGATTAAGAAGAAATAATTTTATGAAACATATAGCTATATATAGACATTTTATAAAATCTTCTGTTTCCAACATTAAACAAGAAAAGTTTTATAAACAAGGAATTTAAAATTTCAAACTAAAAACAATCTCATAAATTTTATTGGTGCTATAAAATTTCTCCATTATAAGTTTTGACCTCACTAGAGATTTTAATCCTAGACCTCAGTGTTTTAATTTGCTGGAAACAAAGCTTAGTTTTCAATTACTTGGATTAAGATCTTTATGTTAAAGAAAGGATTGTCTATAGTACATTTTTGCTATATACACTCTAAATGACAAATATAATATAACCACGAACGAAAATATACAATAGCCTCTTCCGAATTATTCACGATTCTGAAGAGCTATCTTTATCATTATAGACCCCAGAAACGAATACATTTTCAAGATTTAAAGAATCATTTATGAAGAAAAATGTCTTTTGCTGCCACTGATGTTCGGAAACGTTTATGAGTAGTTTTTATAGTGTATTAATCCAGTTTTCTCAAACGAGAATATCAGTTTTTAGGATACTATAAATCTCAATTAAATATTTTTAACTGCGTAACTGAATTTATACATGCAAGAGTAACAAAATAATAATAATTTTAATGTTAATGTTAATGCTGTTAATGTATCATGTTTGATGAAAATATGTTTGTTGAACATGAAATTGTTTACTTATGAGAAATAATATTATCCGAAATATTCTGGTTTGAGAAAACTGATTAATCCACTATAAAAACTACTCGGAAATGTTTCTGAAAATCAATCACAGCAATAGGAACTTTGTATTTATATGGGCTGCTTTAAGTATCGAAATTATATTGGTTTCTGAGGTTTTTACGGATAACGAGCATACTTTTCGGAATCGTGAGGAACTCTGTATAGGTTACTGTATAAGTTTCGTTCGTGGTCATATTATATTTCCCTAGATTAAACAACATCTGACTTTATTTTCAGTGAGTATGAAGATTTCATACAAAGGCTTTACGCGAAGCTACATACACTGTAAAAAATGACCAATGTTTCTTATTTTATGAAAATATACTATAACCACGAACGAAAATATAATATAATCTTCTGAGTTATCCGAAATTCCGACTAGCGTGTTCCATTGTCTTTTGAATCCCCAGAAACCAATACATTTCCAAAATTAAAAAAAATATTTATAAAAACAAAGTATTTTTCGCTGCTCGTATTTTTCAGAAACATTTCCGAAGGGTTTTTATAGTGTATTAATTAGTGTCCTCAGCCTGAAATACCTGTTTTTCGAATGCTATCATTTCTCAAGTAAACATTTTCATGCTCAAAAAATATGTTTAACAGACAAACATGCAAAATTAACAGCGTTAACAATAACATTAAAATTAAGATTATTTCTTTACTCTCCCATGAATAAATTAACTTATGCGGCTGAAAACGTTTACTTGAGAATGGATGACATTCGAAAAACAGGTATTCCAGGCTGAGGACACTAATTAATACACTATAAAAATCCTTCGGAAACGTTTCTGAAAAATACGGGCAGCTAAAAGTACTTTGTTTTTATAAATAATTCTTTAAATTTTGGAAATGTATTGTTTTCTGGGGATTCAAAAGACAATGGAACACGCTATTCGGAATTTTGGATAACTCAGAAGATTATATTATATTTTCGTTCGGGGTCATAGTATATTTTCATATAATAAGAAACATTGGTCATTTTTTACAGTGTAGCCTATAGAACGGTTAAAGATGTTAATTATCATGTGGGATGACAGCAGGGTCGATATGAAAGTGGCATCTCCCGATGCTGAACATAAAAGGATCTTCTAAACTTTTTTATTATGATTTTTTAAATTGTTTAATTGCATCTATTTAATAATATATTGTGTTGTCTTCAAAAAACAACCCACTGTGAAAAGTTTCCTAAAAAAATCACACTCTAGTACTACATCAAATATTTTACTAAAGTCAACTTTTTTTTGTTTTATTCTGTTTTGTGCACCATTTAGAATAATAGAAATAGTTAAAAATAGCTAAGGAGTGCTTATTTAGTTTCAAAATAATTTAAATTAACAGTTGCAGAATTCTGGAAAAAATGAGCATTTTTAAGGATTTTCTTGTTATAACATAATTTGAGAATGATATACATACATTTTTATATTTTTTTTAAAGTTAAACCATTAAAGTGTAATAAAATGTTTCATTTTCCGCTGATTATGTCAGGTGCGGTTTTTTTTTAGGTAAACAGGGGTTCACTTTTGGAACAGTGGGTTTTTTCCAAATTCTTGCTTAATTGGCTGCCATTTTGTAATAAAGTGATAAAATTGAAAAATGCTCAACATTAAAATCTTAGTCAGAACAAGAAGAAAAATTTAGCCATGTTTAATTTTTTTTTAATTCTTTATTAGACTTTATATAGAGAAAATTTCAAAAAATGTTTTTTTTTTTTTTTTTTTTTTTTTTTTTAGAGGACAGCACAATAATAGTATTGAGGTACACTGTAATTGTTAAAAAATATTTTTTGGTGGTTTCTGGTTATATTTTGGTTATATTTTACATAGTTACTCGATTTACTTGATTTTACTTGATTACTTGAGTTTACTTGATTCTTTATATTGGTTATATTTTACATTGTTACCATTTTTTTCCCCAATTTTATCTATTTCTTTTCGCATAGAACAAATATAATGGTGCCATTTTGATTTTTATGAATTTTTTTTTAGAAATCTCATTTAATCGTACTTAAAAAAAAACAATAATTAAACCTATTTTCACATTTTACCCCTTTTATTCCACTCAAAGTGAATAAAGGTACCATTTTAATTTTATTGTACGTTCATGTTAGAGCATAAAAATTCATAAAACATTAACCAATATTCACATTTAAAAAAGATTAAAATACATTTGGTACCCCATTCACTCATACTTAAAAAAAAAAAAAAAAAAAAAAAAAACTTATTTTCACATTTAATCCCATTTATTCCACACAAAGTGAATAAAGGTACCATTTTTATTTTATTATACGTTCGTGTTAGAGTATAAAAATTTATAAAACATTAAAATAAAGTTGGTACTTGGATTCGTTCATGCTTGAAAAAAGGAAAAAAAAATTGTTTTACAAGATAACTAAAGTAATAGTAAAATAGATTTTTAACAATATTTCCCTATAACTTATTAAACCAAAGTAAATTCCCACAGATTACGTTAAAAAAATTTATACAATATCACTATTAAAAAAAGGCGGCTTGACATGACCCGAGAAGAATTAAGTTTAGGCCCGATCCAAATGTAATGAAAAAAAAAAAAAAATAGAAAATTCCTGAACCCGAAAAAAAAAAAATATATATAAAATGTTTCTTAATTTGGAAAAATATAATATAACCAGGAACGAAAATATACAATTCCGAGTTACCGACGATTCCAAAGAGCGTTCTTTTTATTTAGGCACCTTAGAAACCAATATAATTTCAAGTTTTAAAGAAGCATTTATAAAAGCAGTTTCTTTAGCTACCACTGATTTTCGGAAACTTTGCAGAGTAGTATTTATAGTGTATTAATTAATTTTCTGAACCTCGGAATATAGTTTTTTTCTTATGCTAGCCATTCTCCAGTAAACATTTTCATGTTGAACAAATATGTTTTACAAACACACATGATAAGTTAACAGCATGAACATGGACATTAAAATTAATATTATCTTGTTTCTTTTGCATGATGTATAATAAATTTATTTACGAAGCTGAAAAATGTTTAATTGGGAATTGATAGCACACTAAAAACTGTTATTCCGGCTGAAGAAAATTGATTAACACACAATAGAAACATAATCGGATACGTTTCCGAAAATCATTAGCTAAAAAAAGAAACTTTGTTTTTATAATTGCTTCTTTAAATCTCGAAAATATATTGGTTTCTGACGTTTCTAAAGATAAACAACGATTTTCGGAACAGTGGGTAACTCGGAAGAGGAAATTGTGTATTTTCGTTCGTGGTTATATTTTCGTAGATTATTTCATTCGTCTTTTTAACATTTTCCAACATAGTTGAAAACTGTTTATGAATTCAGTTTTTCTGTCTGTCCGTGCTCTAAGTCACGTAAATATATTCGGATTGTCATGCAATTGATATATGTTATTGAGGTTGACTATGGTATGCTCGGTATTGAAAATGAAGTGTGTAGCACTTATAGTTTTTTTACAAGGACACTAAAAGAATTCCGTTACCCTACGGTCTGTGGGGAAAAATCATTTGCGGTTTATTTTAATGATGTTACATTATTTCAAATATAATGAAATTGATGTATATCACTGAGGTGCACCACAAGAGGCTTACTATAGAATATGGTGCGCATGCAACTTATAATTCCTTTACAGGAGCTCTCAAAGGACTTTCCTTATATTACGATCTATGGAGAAAAATCTTTTGCGGTTTATTTTGATAATGTTTTAATATTTCAAACATTTTGAAATTGATATATATCACTAAGGTGCATTACAAGAGGCTTTCTATAGAATAATATATGTATAGCATTCATCGTTCATTTACAGGGACACACAAAAGAATTCAGTACTGTCTGTTAGCAATAATTGCTGGAAGTACATTTTCAGTTGTGGCAAGCATTTTTAAATTTTACTCATTTTTTGTCTATTACTTGGTGTGTGTAAATTCTATAGATCATATACAGGGCAGCACAAAAGTTCTCGAGTACATTTCCGTTTATTGACGGAAATTCTAGAAGGTGAATTTTAAACTATGCTACGCATTTCCTAACCAAGCTAAAATTTAGCGTTCTATGTAGTATACATACAATTCTATAGATTATATACAGGGCTGAACAAAAACATCGGATATTTTTTCCAATATTGTTAGTAATTATTGAAATTGAGTTATTAAATATGTTATGCGTTTTTCAAATTGTTTACTTAGATATCATCTTTAACCTTATTGAACGGTAAAGATTTGTAAAATTATTTTGGAAGTGTTGGAAAGTGTTACATAATCTATGCTTGACGCATGCTTTTTCGTTCTTGTTTTATATTGTAAATGTCTCGTATTATATTTTCTCGAAAAAAGAAGTTTATTTCATAAAACAATATTTAATTTCAGAGTGTGATAAAATTATTTAATTAGCTGAAATGTAATTTTTAGATGGAAGACATTTGTATAAATGAAGTATAAAGGAAATTGTTTTGTTGCCTTGGGTCACTAATTAATTACCTCAACGGTGAACAAACCCTTAGGCTGCTTAAATAAAAAGAGGGAACGAAGTAAAATATATAAACATAACAAGAATTATGAAATGAGCAGATAGTAAAATTTTTTTTAAAATTATTATTCAAATATATATATTTTTTTAATTAAAATACATCTTTTGTGGATTTAAGACATATTCTACTGTTATGGAAGTCGTGTTAAGGTGTGAGTAATAAAATATTATGGTATGAATTTTATTATTCATTTATTATAGTCGGACCTCCATTAAACGTACCTCTATTTTGCGAATTCCTCTATTTTAGGTATTTTTCACTTGATCTAAGAACATTTTACATATTTCCGTGTAAAAAAAAACCTCCAAATAGCGAATTCCATTCGCTATTTTATGAACTTTTTCTTGTGATTTATTTTTTTTCTCCCTATTTCAAAAAATAGTTTTGGACATTTCAAACCTTTTCTTTATTTTTACACATTTTACACATTCGGTACACTGTTAAAAATTTGCAGCAAACTGTCCAGTCATTTGACCGTTTTTATAGAAAACAGTTACATAACCGCAATTTAATTCTGTTCTGACCATATTATTGCCAATATTATGGTCAGATTACAGTTAAATTACAGTCATGTAACTCTGTAAAATTTTTCTTAAATTCAAAATACTGTGCGTTTCTGGACTACTGTCCAGAAACTGAGTTGCAAAGGATAGAAAAAACCCGGTTTAAGCCTGGGAATAAACCGGGTTTTTTGGGAATAAACTTGATTTTTTGGGAGTAAACTAGGTCTTTTGGGAATAAACCTGGCAATAAACCGGGTCTATTGGAAATAAACCTGGGAATAAACCGGATTTTTGCTACTCTATACCAGAAACACACAGTATTTTGATCACACAGTCGCTGTTTTATTCTTAGGGTTCCGTTACAAAGTAAAAACGAAACCGTTATAAGATCACTCGTGTGTCTCCCGTCTGTCACAGATGTTTTTCTCGAAAACTATGGAACCGTGGAAAGTTCAAACTTGGCAGAGTTGTAAAGACTATTGACACACATATTTATAGCCATTCACAAATATTTTTAGGAAAAAATTAGGGGTGAGGGCTAATTAAGTTATTTGAATTTATTTATTTATTTGTGTATATCATGAAGAGTATTATTCGAAAGATCTCGCAACAACAATCTCAAAAATATATTTATTTACATTTTAGGTAATATATATTCAGAAATATTGTCGAAAATGTACTGGAAAAATGCCCTCCCCACCCTATTTCCGAATCTACTGAAACTAAAATTATGAAAAAAATAGAAATTAGGGGTAGTAAGAGTGTATATAAACCTTGCAGGAAAACTATAGCGATTATTCTAGGTCACATAACCTACAGGTTACACACAAACTTTACTTTGTGGGCGCTCAGCGAGAGTAGTTGAGCAGCGCTCGAAGTACCTATCGACGCAGAATCATACAAAAATTATTGATAATTTTTTTTTCGAAAAATTTGTCGGTAATTAGCCGAGATATTAAGTTAATTGAAAAAAAAATTCTTTTGTATATCGTGTGGGATATCGTTCAAAATATCTCGTAACACCGAACTGAAAAATATTTTTGTTTTAATTTTATAGGTATTATATTTTCAGAGATATTATCAATAATGTACTGCCCCCCCCCCCAATTTTAAATCTACTAAAACTAAAACTTAAACTATGAAAAAATTAAAGGAAGTAGGAGTTTATTTAAAACTTGCAGGAAAACGCTAGTGATTATCTTAGGTCCCGTAATTTTCGGGGGGAAATCGCATTTTTCCGCTACACACAAACTTTACTTTGCGAGCGCTCGGCGGGAAATTTGAGAGGCGATCGACGTACCTATCAACGCGAAATCATCCGAGGATTTTTTTATAATGATTTCCGAAAAAACAAATGTTGGTAATTAGCTGGATATTAATTAAGAACCTATCTAGAAAAACGCGACACGGCCCGTCGAAGCCGACGTAGCAATTTTGCGACCTACTTTCAAAGCGCACTTGGCACAATGTCAAGTTTAAACTTTGCACAAGGTCTTTGTTTAAGGTAAGGCGAGGTTTCATATCTCTTTGAACTTTTAATATATATAGCTATATCCAACCCTACGTTGTATAATTTTTTACAAAGCCTTATTAGGTGCGTTCGCAATTATATAAATACGTAACACCTATAGTCGTCGGCTGGTCCGTCTGTCTGTCCGCATATAACAGCGCAAAAACTACCCAAACGAATGATTTGAAATTTAATATATATAATCGCTGCAGAATTTTGTCGAGTCACTTCAAATTTTATGAAAATCGAATCAAAA